>VWZS01003350.1:0-168953 GCA_013397075.1 Rhabdornis inornatus | reverse complement strand
CTCTCCTCTCCTCTCCTCTCCTCTCCTCTCTCCTCCCCTCTTTTCTTTCCTCCTGTCGTTTCCTCTTTCTTCTGGAAGCAAGACTTCTGAACTTGAAAGGTAATCAGTGTTGAAGGGGGGCCTTCACTGAAAGAAGCAATTTTTTTCTCATAGTTCAGCTTATCAATGCAAATAGAGGCCTGTGTCTGACTGTAAGTTTTCATCTGTAGTCAATTTAGGTGGTTTGGTTCATTTGATACATTTCCAATGCCACTTGAAGTTCATTCTACTGAAGTGCTGCAAATGTCTTTGGTGATGGCTCAGTATAGAGTGCATTTTTAAATGCTGGAGGAAAGGAAGACCTTTTAAAACATATGCTCACTTATCTGTGAGACACACGTACAAAAATGCATATTAACCCAAATGCTTTTATAATGAAGAGACTTGCTACAAACAGTAAATTGTGTTAATCTGTGGATATATAACATAGATATTTCACTTGCTGTCAAATTTTAAGGACCTCCATTGCCCAAAACTCAGTTTGAGAAGTAACACATTGGTTCTACTCTTTGATAGATTTTAAACAATTCAGTCCCTATTTTTTCTGCACGTAGACTGATACTAAACCAGAATGATGCTGAAGTCTGTTTTGGCCTGGAAACAAAACAGTAAACTTCAATTAGTGCAGCGTCTATGTTAGGCATTTATTGAGATCAGATGTTGGTCATGAAACCCCGTAGCTTTAATACTTTGTCATCACTTAGAAGCATCTGCACTGCAATAAGCGTTAGACATACTGTGGTATTTGCTCTTCCAATACATTCCCAAAAGTATCTAACTTATTCCAGACCATTAGGAGCAAATCAAAGCTGATGTCTGGCTGCAGTGACAAAAAAAATTTTGATAGCACAGAGAATTTTAAGTATGAAGTGAATATAGGAAACTCTCATCTTGACAGTGGAAAAAAAGCCGAAAGATGAAAATTAAAATTACATGATGAAAGATGAAAAGGTTGAAGCCACTGGTTTCACTACTGGACCTTGCAGGAAAGATATTTGGAGAAAGACTGAAAGAAAAAGTTAAGTGGGTGAATAGCACATAAAATTTACCACTGATGAAAATATTACTTTCTTTGCACATCAAAGGCAATGCTCTTATTTTCGTAAGTTATTTAACCCCATTGGCAATCTCTGCAATGAATAAAATTCTCTGATGGAATGAAAAGTATCTTCTTAATGGTGTGTAGACACTATATGGAGAGCAGGTTGAACAGTATAAATATTCATATGAGCAAAGATGCTGTCAAACTCTGGACTTGACATACTTAAAATGAAAATATAACAAAGATATTATGATTTTCATCTCCTTTTTCTCCCCAAATTTGGGACCTGGCTGTGTAGTCACGGTAAAGAAATGCACCTGGAAGACTGTGTTTTGGTTAGGTGCAGGGAATTCAAATGAAAGCTCCTCAAACTCGACAGTTTAATTTACTTCTCTTAAGCTCTTTAATACCAAACTTATCAGTTCTCTCTGTTAGGCATTAACTTGTTAAATGAGTCTTAATTACACATAAGCAGATGGAGATTTGAATTAAAATTACCTTACACTTGAGTGGCTTTAGTTCATTATAACATATCTTCCTCTTAATCATTTAGGCAGTCTCATCATCTTTCATATATAAAGTTATTAAAGTATTCCAATTTCCATATTTCTTCAGATACATCCACTATTAAATGGCACATAATACACATTAGTTGGTGACTTATACCATTCAATATTTAGTGAATTATTCATGTCAGTACATTCATTTTCACACTTTTATGTCATCTGTATTATTTTATTTTAAAGGGTTTATATTTACAGAATGTCTCATCTTTTACCTCATCTCAATTTTCAGTGCAAATTTGAATGCCTCACCATTTCTACTGGTGTGAAAAGGATTAACATCCGCTGCAGGTTTTGCACTCCCATTGTCTGAGGAATGGAAGTGGATCTGAAGTGGTTCCCATTACCAAACAAGTGCATGCTTACTGGGAGGTTTGGGAGTGAGATAAAAGAAGTCACCATTATTCTTTTCTTTTGTCATGTTTTTGGACTATCATAATCTCTGGATTCTGTAGAACCAAGATGTTCCTTAGAATTTGCCTGTCCTTCAAAATTAAAAGGGAGAAAATGCCTAAAGGAAAAAAAATATTGAAATCTTTTGCTTTAACTGCACAGCTGATTTCTTTCTTTAGGAAGGATGTCCTTTGGAGGACGTTTGTCCAACTAATTCGAGCTGGACCTCTAACTTCTATATAGCTTTAGCAAAGTAAAAAAATTCTGTCTTAAAGTATGTTAATACCTCTCAAAAAAAAGGATACAAAACAGGCAACTGTGTAAGAAATGCTCCTCTTTTGCCTGTTTTGAAAGAATCCTAAATGCATATGCTGAGAGACTCATGTGTCTCTCTTAGACAGAGAAAAGCACCAAGTGATTTAATCAACTGCTTCTATGTACCTCGTGGGTAAAATCAAGAAAGAATTGGACAAAAAGTGTCATTTTAGTTCCAGTAAGCAATTTACAGCCATTCACAAAGGAAGGACCAGTGGGATTTTCCAAAGACAAAAGGGTCCAATACTCCCTGCTAAAGGCAGCATACTATTCTCAGTATCCCTTTAGCTAATGTATTAACCAGGTATCTTCAATGTCAAATATTGGGTCTGTAATACAAAAATCAGTGTTAGCTGGATGATGGAGAATGACAGCTCAGTCAAAATGCTGAGTTCGCACTGGCAAACACTGGCAAACATTGATCAAAGGGATGGGCTGTGAGAGGCTTCCTCAAAAAGAGGGTACTGACATTTACTGAATGTTTTTAGAAGGAGAGGAGACTCACTGCATGCTGGAAGCCTCAGGAAGACGCTTTGACTATATGACCATTTCACTCCCCAGTTCCTCTGAAAACACTGATGCCCTATAAGATGTGGATTTATCATGGTAATTCTCATTGAATTCCAGTTGTACTTCCTTGAGAGAGAGAGCATTCTGCTGCTTGCCTAGCGGGAGGTTTATTAAAAAAACACCAAAGCATGTGAGGCCCTGAGGAACTGGGGAGAGGAGACATCAGTTGGAAGGGACTTACAGCCATCTAGTCCAGCTGACCAACCAATCCAGGGCTGAGCAGAAGTTAAAGCATTCTATTTAGGGCATTGTTCAAATGATTGAGGTATGAACCACATCTCTAGGAAGCCTAATGTCTGACCATCCTTTCAGTAAATAAATGATCCCTGATGTCCAGTCTCAACCTCCCTTGGTGCAGTGTTACACCATTCCCACATGTCCCATAACTGGATCCCAGGGAGATGAGATCACTGCCTCCCTCTACACCTCCTCTACTCAAGAAGGTGCAGAGAGCAAGGAGGTCAAACCTCTGCCTCCTTTTCTCCAAACTAGACAAACCCAAAGCCTTTATCCGTGCCTCATAGTGCATTCCTTCCAGCCCTTTCACCAGCTTTGTTGCTCTCCTTTGGACACATTTGAGTACCTCCACCTTATTCTTGAATTGTGCAGTCCAGCACACAACACTTCAGGTGAGGCCACACCAATGCTGAATACAGTGGGATAATCACCTCTTTTGACCAGCTGGTGATGCTGTGCTTGATGCATTTCAAGGAGTTCGTACTCCTGACTGCCAGAGCACTCTGCTGGCTTACCTGCCTGTTGCCAAACAGCATGCCCCAGATCCCTTTCTGTGGGGCTGCTTACCAGCCACATCCTCTCCTTCAGCAGGATGCTGCAGCACAGAGATGTTCAGTTGTGAGCGTGGCAGTGAAACAGTTGAAATACAAAACTCCTTATGAACATGACCTAAGAACTTTTAATGAAAAAATCAGCTTAGCTTATCTTAGATTCCATGAACCGCTAAGGTCAGCGCATGAGGAGTAAGAAGGTTGAGGAGGAGTAGCAGATGCTGTGATGGTCTCTTTTCCTCACAGTAATGCTGCAGAATAAACATGGTGCAGTGTTCTGCCTCTGGAAGATGGAAGTGGTACTACCAGCACCTAAGGATAAAGAAGGTGGTTTATTGTATCCTCTACCACATGGTTGGCATGCACAGCTTAGTACCAAAGCACCAGTTTGCAGGAGGCTGTATTTGTAGAGAAGCAACAGTGCTTACAGCCCCCTGCATAGACTCACATCCACAGCAGCTCCTCACCATGCCACAGTGGGACCTACTGCAACTGCAGCAGTTCTTTGCTGGAAAATGTTAAGATATAAAATGTCAAAGATAAACAAAATGTATCACATATCCTATAAATACACTGCTTTATGCCCATTGGCAAAAGTACTGTTCAAGGCAAAATTAGCTTATTTAACTAAACTCCTCTAAGATGTTACAGGGAAGTGTGTTATTGTGTTTATCTATACTTATCTTGATGGGTGAGTCACCAAGGACACAGTAATCCATGAAAGAGGAGAGAAGAAGCTCCCCTCATAGCAGGAGGATATTTTTATTATCCCATTGATAGTGCAAAGAGAGATGGACAAAAGGTTGCCTCTGCTTGCAGAAGACCAATGAAGTTGACTGCACAGTTTTCATCACCAGTCACTTAAATGGGTTTGTGGACCTGTATAAGTCCAGTGGATTGGCATTCCACAGAGCAGCAATCAGCATCCAGGCAGGGTGAGCTCAACTAGATTTGTGGCTTTGAAAAATATAGTGACAAAAGCCATAAAGTTTGCTTAGCCATTTCCCTCACCTCCTCTGCTTAACTCTTCATTTGTGACCTGGCCAATGGGGCAGAGTGCACCCTCAGCAAGTTTAAACTATACAAAATGGGAAAGAGTTGCTGACATGCCAGGTGCTTGTGCTGCCATCCAGAGGTACCTGGGCAGGCTAGAGAGATGGACCAGAAGGCATCTCCTGAAGGTCAACAAAGGGAAATGCCAAGGTCCGAGCCTGGGAAGGACTGAGCCTATGCACCAGTGTATGCTGGAGGCCATCTGTCTAGATAACAGCTTTGCTGAAAAGCCTGATGAGCCTAAGTTGAACTTGAGCCAGAAACATGCCCTGTCCATGTCAGTGGAGAGTGCCATATCCAGTCCTGCATTCCCCCCACAAGATATACATGGGAATGCTAGACAGGGTCAAGTGAAGACCCATACACATGATTAAGGGACTGGAGCACCTGTCAAAAAAGGACAGGCTGAGAGAGCTTTGTCAATTCAGCCTGAGAAGACAAGTCTCGGGAGGATCTAATCAATGTGTATAAATACTTGATGAGGGAAGAAAGACAATGGAGTCAGAATGCTCTCAGTGGGGATCAGCAAAAGAATAACAGGCAGTGACAAAAAACTGAAATGCAGAAAAATCTGATTAAACAGAAAAAAAGCTTTTCTTTGATGTGTATGGTCAAACACTGTCACAGGATGTCCAGAGATGCTGGAGAGTCTCCAGCCTCGGAGATATTCAAAACCTAATTAAACACACACATTCCTCATCAAACAACTCTAACTGATCCTGCTTGGAGAAAGGTGTTGGATGGGGAGATCTCCAGATGTGTATTCCAGCCTCAGTGGTTCTGTGATTCTGTGGTCAATTAAATTACAAGCACAAAGCTTTTGAATGCAGGGAAGGACAATGAGAGCTGATCAGTCATGTGGGCTGTATAAGTCATCAAGTGATTTGCTTTCTGACTAGAGCTCACACAGAGCTCTTGACACATTTTATGTATAAAATCCAGCCCATTCCCTGCAAATGATGAAATTTGGCAATATCCTAAAGGACACTGGCAGAACCATTCCAGAGGATGTGATCTCACAAACAAGCAAAGTCCATCAGTCCACATCTGCATGAAGGTGCCCAAACCCACTGCCCTGGGTTTCTGGAACAAAACAATGTATTTTCAATAGCTGGGATTTTTCTCCACTGCAACCTGCAACCAGTATGTGACTGTAATGTTCTAATTGCATCATATTAGCAGTTTGACATTGCATCTTACTAATGCTTGTTTTTCCAGGATATAGTGCAGAAATATAATCATATTAACACTGTGGAAGCAAATACAGAGGTAGTATAAATTGTTAATGCAATCTCCTTTCAAGCAGCTTGTTTGAACAGTGCACTAGTGTATGAGAAAATGCCAGCTTTTCAGTCTTCCCAAATAGTGCAGTGCTTGCAGTCTGCTGCAGAATAAACATATACTTTCTGTTTAAGGTAACAGATGTTCATTTGCTGTATGTTCCCATGAGCACCCAATCTTTCGCCTGCATTCTGCTACCATTTGTCTGAGATCCACCTGTGAGCCAGCACAGCAGTTTCTTAGACACAAGGTTGCCTCACTGATATGCCATGTACAAAAATGGCGGGGTTTTTAGATGCATATTCTTGCAAGTCTTTCTCTGTTTTTCCTTCCTATGAGTGGGATCATTAATTCTTCTGACTTGCATCATCAGACTGAAAATGGCAGTCTCCATGCATAAATACTGCAAAACTGTTTGAATTCTTCAAACTCTGAAGATCAGCCTTTAAACCAACTAATTAAGTTTTCTGCTTGCTGCCATTGAAAGACTCAGTCAGATATAATTAAAACTGAGCAGCAGATGACAGCAGTGGCATTTGTCGGAATCATCCAGTGGTTCAAATACCACTTCTGACAGAAATGTCAGAATGATAACACTCCCATCTTACCCATGCAAGCCAGGAAAAGCAGGAAGAACTTTTATTATAAATGCCTTACTGATAACCTTTATGAATCCCAGAGCACCAAATACAACACACAAAATTTCATTATCCCAAGAGAGGATGCTCATTTCCAATGAAGTACATCCTGCAGCTTGTTGGGCTTCCTTGCAGTGTCTGTGCCTATTGGGACACCCATTCAGAAATTTAAAGAGAAAAAAACCCTGATCCTGAAGGATGGGAGATTCCGGCCTTGCAGACAGCTAAGCTGGAAGAGATTCCTTAGAGAGTTAATGAGCTGAAACCACATCAACATATTCCCCATCTGGAAAGGGCAAAGCCATAATATGGCTGTGTAAGCTATCCTTGAGCTGTACAGAAAGGTGAGAAGACAGTCCTTTCTGCCCAGAGTTTAAATGGAACTGTTATTCCTAAAGATTACAGAACAGCAGAGTAAACAGCAGAGACAGCCAAGAACAAATGCATACGGGAAAATTACTTTTAGAAACAATTTGAGATTATATTTGCTGCAGCTTCATGCAAAGGTTTTTCCTATTTTGTCTCATCAGTTTTGCCAACAGATTTATAACACACTCTTCTTGCCACTTTGTCTTGCTTGAGAGTTCGGGTATTTTCTTCTTATTTCTGTTTTGTTTAGCTTTGTTTTAAATAAATGGAAAGAAAAAAGGAGAACATGTCTGAAAGGGAATCGGTGGCACTTTGAGATGACCACAACACCACTGCTGCTGCTTCAAAGTCCCTCAGCTCTACTCTTGCCTGTAGCAATTACATGTTGCCTACATGCTGCCAGAAAGCCACCGTCACAACAGCAAGCCCAAGGAGAGGGGATGCGCTGGTGGTCTGTTTTTGGCAGTCCCCAGGGGAAGATCTTGGCAGTGGGTGGCTCAACTTGGCCTCAAGGTGCTGAGCTCGGGCACTGGAATGAGCAGGGAGCAGCACTGTTGCTTATGATTCATCTCGGCTCTAGAGGAGGAATAGCATCAGAGCAGAGGTGCCTATTGCAAATTTCTGAGTCGGGGTTTTTGTTTACTGTAGCTGAGATGCAAAGACATGAAAAACCATTAAAATAATAGTAATTGGATACTTCTATTGAGCAATAAATAGACCATGGCCAAATAAGAAGCCACCAGCCCTAATATACTATTTGAAATATTGCATTTGTAGAGGTGAACCTGATCACTTACTTTTCCACTTTACTACCCTGTCTTATCGTCAGGAAAATCATTTCTCCTGGGCATAGTCAATCCTGAGGCCGTGTTTCGCCCTAACTATCCTAAGAGATTTTCCTGTTGGGGTGGAGCTAGTATTTCTATTGCTTTTTTTTTGTATGGTTGAGGAAGAGGAGGACACAAGTACCTCTTCTACCTGCAGGGGTACTTGTATTGCATTATTACCCTACTTCTGCAGTAGTTTTGATTTGCAGATGATGGTGTGTGACCTGACCAGGAGCAGGATTACTCTTTTTCTCTTGAACTCAGCACACAACATCACACTGTACTGTGCACTGAATACAAGGGCACCGTCTTCTGTCTGAGCTCTTTTCTTTTTAGTAAGAAATCAAAGAACATTTACACTTTCCTTTCTTTTGACCTTTATTAGATAAGTAGACCTTAATCAGGATGTTTTTAGGTGAGAATGAAGTCTGGAAGGATTGTATTCTGGGATGTAAAGGTCTCAGGGATCACTCTTAGTGTTTGTGGCAGAACTGCATTGAAATTAACATATTACAACAGATTGTGTCAGACTGAATTGCAAACTTTTCTGAAGCAGGGTGAACAGAAAGGTCACATTCCTCATCAGCTCATCTATCGGGCTGCATGAAGATATCTGAAGAGGTTAAATTCTTCTTCAAGGAAATAAAATCAGAATTTCCCATTTTCAGGTCCCAGCCGTGCCTCTGAATTTCCATTTACTTTGAACAAGGGCTAATTTCATTACATAGGTGTACTGTTTTGGTTTCAGAAAGGATCCTTGTTTAAATTATAACATGCCATTATCAAAGATCCTTTAGTAGTGACTGCAGTTAATACAGAGTTCTCTTCTGTCTTGCTCACCGAGGCACAAGTGCATATTGTGCCCTTTGTATTTGGTCAGCTGAAGAACCTTCAGAATGATCTTCTGTCCCCAAAATTGATTTAACACCTTTTGCTATTATGCAAATAAAAAGGGAAAAATAGGTTCCTGATTTCTTTCAACGGGCTGAAGCTGGCAGCACAGGACTGCTTACTCAGGTGGCAGCATATAATGGGAAATGCCTCCACATCAGTGTCTGTCAAGCTGCACAATAGGAGAGCAGCTGAGCACTGCAGCACCCATCCCTGTTCAGAGCTGGGATAATGGCATTGCAGCTCAAGTGGAAGGATGAGCTTGCCTGGCTTCATGCTTCAGCATGCTATTGAAGTGACAGGCAATGACAGGCAATTTTCCATTGGTGGTTTGAAAGTCTTTTTATTTTATTAATCTTTTCATCAAGTAACAAAACCAGAGTTTTTTCTTCTGTTAAACACTGCTGCAAAATCTCATATCTCCCAGTGACTTTGGGCAAACCAGGTAAATAGATGGGCCCTGCTTCCCCTGTGCCCACCTTTACCTCTGCATGCCTGGGCCAGTGAGCAGTGTCAGCAAGCTGAAAATGTCAGGCCACAGCTTTGGAGATACAGCCTGTTCTTGTAGAAAGAGAGGTTAAGGCTTAATTCATGCAGGAGATGTGCACGAGCATCTGCCATGCTTCATGGCACAGTGAACAATGCATGGTTATCACCAAAAGCCAATTAATTCTTTTCAGAAGCTTTCTTCTCCCTAGAACATGTTCCATAGAACTACAGCCCAATCCTAGATAAAATACCACATTTTAATATTTTTTCCTTTTAATTTCGTCTCTATCCCTTTTTTCTTTTTTTCCTTCTTTTTCCTTTTTTATAAGAGCATGCTGTCTTTCAATTAACATAGTAATAACCTATTGTCACCTGTTACCATGCTAATCCTGAGCTGGTGTGAAATTACTTTATAATAAACACTATGCAGTTCTGACTTTCAATTAATTTTTCCCATGCTGTGCTAAATCAGATTAACTGTACCCCACCCTTTTGACCAGACATAATTTCTTCCTTATAATGAAATAGAGGATTCATTTATATGAAGCATATCTATACATATTTGCAAATAAATGTAAAGATAGACTTTGTACCATATTTGCACTGCTCACAGTGTCTGGTTGAATACAGACTCTGTGATCATTAATTTTTATGTTCACTGGGGTGGCAAAGGATATTGCTGGTTTATTATTATTATTATTATTATTTTCACTAAATGTCTACAACTAAAAATAGATTAACAAATTGAGTTCTGAGGGACAGGTACCTTCCACAGGGAATTACACCTAACGCTGTGCAGCATTATGATAATCTCAAAAGAAGTAAATACCACAAAATGAACCCAATCACCATTAATTTACTGAATTGCCTGTCATCCTTCTTGGGTATACATATTTACAATGTGGCCAAATATAATAAATGCAACTGTGTTGTGTTTTTAATAGTCATTAACACTATGAAGATGGTTGATAGCCTGAGTGAAGCCTTTCAAAACATGTATACCAGTATAAGGAAACTGTATAAGGCTAATTTTTTTAAAACATCCTCATCCTCAGTATGGAAAAAGGTTTCTAAAACTTTTCTGGTCTTGGTAACTTCCAGGATGCAGTAGACCGCCATGCCATTTCGTAATCAAAAGTAATATAAACACAGAATTGACACTTGATTTTTCTCTGCACATTCATTTTCTCTCTCTTGCTTAATTTTGAAGTCCAAAGGTGCAGAATTATTGCAGATATGAATCTTCTCCTTGGAAAAGTAAAAACAAAGATGAAAATGAGGTATTTCTACAAGCTTATGGATGCCTATACTTCCTTGTGCTTGTTGCTCATTTGATTCCTTTCAGGATGCCTAACTGGTCCAAAAATCTGAAGGTTTTCATCCAAATTTATCTCCTTGAGAATCATATTGGCAAACAGTCAGGCCAAACCCCAATTCAACCAGTTGCTTTTTCTTTTTCCTTCACTAGCTGCACTATGCGAGATGGTTCAGAGCTAGGCTGGAGCACCATGCACCCAGCTGGACCACTCTCTACAGACTCACTGGCTCCTTGCATCCAACATCAGGAGCAGCATCAGACAGAGGTTCAGATTTACCTCTCATTCACAATTCCTCTTTTCTGGAGGAGCCTGTCAACCACCTCTTGCTGATTCAGCAGCTAAGCCCAGGGAAAAGCTAGGGGCACCCTTTGCATTAGTTAGGGTGAATGTGCTGTCCAGTGGTGTGCCTTTGAGACAGTGAATGATTGACTTTAGGCAGACAAGATCAGGACTAGCTGAGATTAAATACAGTTTTCTTTTGTGTTTCCTATTGATTGTTTGAAACAGTACCACTGCTGTAGGCAAGGAAAAAGTCATTACATATTCAGCGTTTATTGGCTTAATACTGAAATTTCAATGCACTAATTTTATTGCTTTTCTCATACTATTTGTGAAGTCCGAGCTTACAATAATAAAGCAGAAAAACCTATGCATCCCTGGAAGGATAAGAAACAGCAAAATGACTTACAGGATGCGAGAGATGTGTATTCTTGCCACTGTGGTGCAGACTGTATAAATAAAGTGACTATACTGGCATTAGCATTTGGAGTAATACATTCCAGGAACAACAAAGTAAGCTAAACCTAGTTAGATCAGGTCAAACAAGCACAATCCCCACAAGGGGATTAAGGAGGTTGGAAGAGACATGAAATTATTTTTTCCTTTTTCTTAGGACTTTCTATTGCACATCAGTAATGAAAGGTCTTATCTCTGTCTTTTACTATGTAGCTTTTTAACCGTGTGTATGATCTGACTTGGACTGATTCCAGCTTTGTTATTATTGAAAATCTGCTTTCAAATGCAAACATAAAAACACCAGTGTAATAGCCATTGCTCTGTTTACAATGATAGTACTAAATGAATGAGTCATTAAGAGCTTTTTTACTTTATTACTTCAAAATGTTTTACCAAATATGCATAAAACTTCACCATTACAACCACTTCCACCCAACCGCAACTACCATATCATCATGTGTATGGACTGGTTACAAACCTTAGCCACATTAATATAATCTCTCACACACACACATTTCTTTCAACTATCTTCTTTGCTTTGAAGAAAGCAAAGGAAGAGAGGAGAGGTCACATAAAATTCTCCTGCCATTATAGCCAAGAGAGGATAAATGCCTTCAGTTATGCTATTCCAGCCAGCAAAGTTCACTCCAGTTTCCCAGATGGTAAAGTATTGACAGCTCCTTTCTATTCACATGCTGCAAATCAACATGTCCAAAATATAAACTGGTATATACCAGTACTCCTGTCACCTAGTAAAGCGGGCCACCAGCTCTCTTCTCCCATTGTATTGCCTATCTGATTTAGTAGACATAGGACATTAATTAAAGTGTCAGGGGAAAGTAAAAGCAATAGACCACATTTCAGTTTGAAGGGGTTGTTTAAGCACTGATGATCTTTCTTCTTATGCCTGCTTACTTTCTACATCTTTGTTCATCTGATGTGATGGAGAGTGATGATGCTGAGCTGCCATGCTCAGCAGCAGGCAGAAGCACAAGTTCTACCCTTCCATGTTCATCTACCATAAGGTGTGGGGTGGGGGGAATGTTGCTGAACACATACATGGGACCTCTTCACCAAATTGAAGTGTCATTAAGTTACCTTCTCCAACAGAGATCTATATCTGCTCTGAGATTTATATTTGCTGTGAGATTTATATTTGTTGTGATTCCCACACCTGCCTGACTCTGGACTCTGCTCTGCCCTTTTGGAAACCAGCTCCACACAGAGAGGTAAGGGCACATAACAGATGACCTGTCTTCTAGCCATGCAGCACTGAGAGGAGCAGATAATAAAGCCCAGCTGCTGTGGACAAAGGAGAAAAAACATGGTAGGGGGAACAAATCCTAGGATGGCATAAAAGGCATTAAAATTAAAGATACATTAGTAATTTAGTTTGGAAAAAAGAGAAAAAAAAATTTTCTGAGAGAATGGGGTCATGAGTTTTATTGATGATGTGTAAAGACAAGTCTCTGAGTTTCAAATGTCATGCAGTACTGCTCTGGGCAATAAGTTAATGTGAAGCATCACTACAGCTCATGAAAAATATCCAAAAGTAACAAGAAAATATTCTTCAGACGGTAGGACAGGAGGAAGCATCTTCTTGAATAGTATACACCAGCATTTTGCAAAATCCATGAAAAAGGAGAAAGATACCATTCCACAGTCTTTTGGTGGGTGTTGTATTGTTGGAACAAATCAATTTTTCACTGTGAATATGCAAGTGAAGCAATAACTGGCTGAGTACCAGATCTTTTCCCAGGCATCCACACATAAGCACATTGCTCATTAATGACATACAGTGAATATAAAAACATCCTCCCAAACCAGGAGTTTCTCTCAGATGATGTGCCTCAACAACAGGAGAAACAAGTTCGTCACAAGCTGTAGAAAATGAATGTTTTCTTCTATCCAGCTCAAGACCCAGCACAGATGGAATTCAAATGGCAATTTTTGTGCTCAGGACATTTGGATACAAAAGCAGCTATTCCACTGACACTGTCAATGAAGAAGAGAGCAAGAGAACAGGTATCTTAAATGAGTTCAAAAAGTAAGTCATTAACGAGAAAGTAATGATAATAGAATTGGTTTCTGCAACAACAGATGGAAGCACAGGTATAACTGGATCCAAAGCTTTGCTGCTTAGAATCATTAGCAAGCACTCTGTGGAAATGTGAATTACTTTTAACATTTTGGGAGCAGCAGTAAAAACAAAAAAGACCCCACCTCCATTAACTCAATTTTAGTCAGAAGCCTTTGTGTTTCAAAGGCTGCTTGATTAAGCTGCTGCAGCTTGCAATGATCTGATTTTGCACGCTGAGATGAAGGAGCAAAGGTATGGTTTTGCTGTGGCTTTTCTACTGCTTAAGATCAGAAGTCATTCAATCAGGAAATGAAAACTCTTATGATCCTTCTGAAAAGAAGAGTTTACTCTTCATTTCTCATTTCTGAGTGACTTGGCTTAAAGGCAAATGAACATAAAAGTTGTCAGAAAATGGGATAATATTACAGAGATTCTTTGTGCAGTGAATAGGTTCAAACCTGACTGAATGAAGAGCTCAGAAAGCAAATACTACAGTGTTTCATGGCTGTGTGAGGAATCTCAGAGGACTGTGAAGGCAAAAGTAAGTGGAAATGTCAAGAGGAATCGTGACTCTTTCATACATACTGGTAGGGCAGCTCTGTCTCTGGCTGCCCTTGAGTGTGGCAGTGCAAGAGCAGAATGACTAGAAAAGAAAGCAGAAACCTCATCCAATCCTACAGACCAGGGCTTGTGCTTTGTAATGTCAGACCTTCGCTGTTTCATGCAGAACTCAGATGGCAGGATGTGGCTCTAATCTGCAAGTCTACGCCTCAGAAATCTAGCTCAGGTCTACAAGACAGAATCAACATATAAGGGGAACAGGCTTTGGAAAAAAGCTGTGTCCATTTTTCCCTGTGGTGTGCTGAGCATCACCCAGTGTCCTGGCTGCCGAAAACACACCTGGCCCATCCCTATGGCTTCAGAGAACTGTGCCTTGGCTTTTATTCTCTGCACATGTCAGTGCTGATATATCTGAGACAATCCCCAGGTGAGCCTGGCCTGGGAGTAGGGAGCTTCCCTGCTGTAGGAGATGCACTAGAAAAACCTTCAGTGGAGACTTCACATGGTGGGAGTGCTCCAGAGATTCTGCTACACAATGTTTTGCCAAGGTCTGTGATCTCAACTGGGTCTCTGAGTAGTTGTAATAATTAATTGTACCTCCAAAAACAAGTGGAGGAAGCCCAAAGTATTTTGGAATGCACAGTCCTAGGGGCAATATTAAAAATATCATAAACAGCTTGTGTCATAGATGTCTCTAGCCTCATGACAAATGAACACAGCTTTTGAGCAAGCAGGGAGAATAAATATAAACAACATATTTACAAAATGCATTAGGACTGTTCTGATGAGAAACTCAAGTAACTGAGCTGTTTGTGGCTGAGAGAAAGATTATTGCATACTGTCAGTTTTAGTGGGATTTTTTTCCTTATGGTTCTTACAGCATTCTCAGTGAAACAGCTCTCAAGCAATAGGATTTTCAAAAGGCTTACGATAAATACAGTGTTATGTGTTTTGACTATGAAAAGGGTTGTATCACTTTATAGATATTTACCTCTGGTGCAGTGAGATACTCCAGTTGCCAGTAAAAGGTGGGTAAGAATATCCTTTGTCTGTTCCCTTCCGCTGTATTGCCTCACTGTTAACACCTTAGAAGTCTCTATCATAGTGGACATCAAAACAAGTGCTAGGGGTGTGAGTATCAACAAAACAGAGTTCAGTTTACCTATATTATCAAGCATACAAACAAGTAGGCAAAGCTTGTGGAGACACTTATTTCTCAAAAAGAGAGGCGCATGTGCAAGCAAAACTTAATTTCTTACGGTACATTCCCTTGCAATATCTGTAACATGAAATCAAGAATTCCTGCTCTTGTGGGCAGTTTTATTGAAATAGAGAATCTACACAGTGAGTTTTGCTGTCTTCAAGCCCTCCTCTTCTTTCAGCCTTCAGTAGCAGAATGTTTGTCAGCTGTAGGAGATGTACATCATCCTTAACTCCAAAAATAGTGATTTTAAAGCAGCTATTTTCCTAAACAGTGTTCTCTTTTCCGAATCCTAGCTACTATATACTGTGAAGACAAATGCATTGTGGCAGCAAAAGTGTGAAACTGTTCACAGGCTGGTTTGATACATTCCTGGATAAAAGAAGAACCCACTATCTTCTGCTGAAGAATGATTCTTGCTTTCTGTAAACAAGAAGCCATACAAAGAAGGGATAAAAATTAATGTGGTTACCTCTGAGAGGGAAGCTGTAACCTTCACAGATACTTTCTTTCCAGCTGTGTTCAAAGGCATTGTAATGACTTCAGAGAACTGCAGTGACTCATTTTAGTTGATGACTACATAACTATTCATTTACAGTTAATGAGTTTATTCCATCAGGTATAGGACAAATTCTAAACAAATAATGCCACTGAATCATACACACATCAATAAATTTGAGCACTAAACTGATTCTGGGCAACAAAGGTAATGATAGAGAGAGCGGAAGAAAAGCTGCTTCCAATTAATGAAAATGCCCTCTGTATTTTCTAATAGCTCAAACATTAATTTGAATATGGCTTTCTTGGCAATAATTTACATACAACCACTCATAATGGGGGAACAATTCAAATTTATGTGCTCTCAAATGGTGATGATCTGATTAACTTATTAAATTCTTGTTGATTCTACAGTCCAGATGAAGTGGACCATTCTTCATGGGTTTCATACCTTGCAATTTTAAGCTCTCACATCATCAGACTTCAGGCTTCAGTTGCTAGCGAAGGTCTTTTCTCTGGGATACCTGGTGCAGAGTGGACAGAACCAAGATCCCAGGGACTGATTTTATTTGTCTCTTTCCATTAATTCCAAAGATATATTCTCTTCCACATTGGAGGAGCACTTGATTAAATTTAGCACTAGAATTCACATAGTCCTTGGCTGCTGTGTAGTATAATTGAAACAGTGTGAAATATTAGATACACACAATTCAAGTTAAAGCTGATTCAGTCAGGGGATATCCATGCTGGATTTAAGTTCAAGAAGTTTAACTTGAACCATGTCAAGCTTAATGTCCTTCAAAGGAAACGAGTTAGCTTTTGAAGCAAGACAAGATAAAAAATTATCCATGGGAAAAGACAAAAGAACACAGTCAAATCAGTCTGCTGAATCTAGTGTCCAGTGGCTTTAAACAATGATCAGTAATACCAATTTATCTGTAATGTATTTGTCAGCTGGAGCTACCCCAGCTTTAATCACCATCCCCTTGGAATTTTTGTACACCTTAGATAATTCCAAGGACAGTACAAAGTTATTCAGACCCTCAGACACCTTATAGAAAAGACTACTGAGGTGCCACATGCTAGCATAAATTACTGTAGATGAACATGTAACTATGCCCAGCATCCCTTTCACAACAAAAGAGAGGCTTCCTATGGCTATGGAGTGTGGCACATTAAAAAGTTCAACATATTGGCATTGAGTAAACATGAGCCCTAAAACAACCAGCCCTTCATTTACCATGGTGCTTCATGGCTGACCTTACCATTTATTCCCTGTCCTGTTTCGACCTTGGGCCATTCCAGCCTTGCAGGGTGTAATCAGTGTAACATTGTTCAGACAGAAGATGGACTTGAAGCATAACTATATTTTCAGGTGTGACTTAGGTGACATGACTCTCTCATGCACATCCCCCTGAAGCTGTAATTGCCTCTTTCAAGAAAGAGAGAATTGTTTGAAAACATCCAAATATTTTAGCCTATTTTAGTCGAAACTCAAACTTCTTTCTCCAAAACTGCCCTGAGTCTTGTCCAGTGTATGCAAATTCTGAATAAGCCTAGTTTGTTTACTGGATGAGAACGTAAATTTTTCCTATTCTTTGAACACTTATCTTGCTTTTTATCAATACAAAATTCCAGCTTTGTCCATTTACTATATTTACTGCCAATATTTAAGTATAATCTCACTTGTTACTTCCAGTCATTCTTATACTGACATTGGGAGTCCTTCCCTTTCACCCGAAATAACACCCTCTCTTTTTGGAGACCAGGACCTGAAGGTTGGATCAGGCCTTCCTTAAAAGTCTGTGGAAACTTAGAAAGTTTAATTCTTTATCTGAGTACAGTTTAAATAAAAGGAAGTCTCAGTTTGACAGAAATTATCTGCAGAAATCCAGTTTAACTGACAAAGAGTCAGCAGCTGTTTTCACTAGGGTTCCTCTCCTGCACAAGGCCACCCTGAAGAGGTGAGGTACATGAACTAAATATGCAAAGTCAGTACTCTCACACTGAATGTCTTCTAGAAGTTATCCACAGCCAGTAAAGGACATTTTATTTCCAAGTGAAAGTAGCCACAAAAGTTTTAATGCTCTTCTGTTGAGCTTACATGACCTTACTCATGTTGTCTTCCCATCTCCCCTTGTTTCAGTTCAACTTCCATGACCATTTCCCCCTTTCTGTTTGTCCGCAATCAAATTGTCCACAATTTAAAATGTTGTATTGCTGTGGCTGAGGCAAAAGGCAATTTTGTCTGTCTTTATTAGAACTCTTGCCATAGCAAAAGTGAAATTCCTGCCTGATACAGAAGTTTATTCTATGTTTCAGGCAGGATAATTCTTTTAAGTGCATCACATGAAGCACAGCTAGAAGTAGCACCAAATAAATGACGTAAAGCCAAGCCAGATTCCATGAGCACAGGCTAATTCTACCTATATATAGGAAAGACCATGAAAAACTATGTATAGGAAAGACCATGATCCTAGTAGCTAAATAAGTAACCACTATTAAGATTATTCCTGTCAGCTTTGGATGGGGTTAATCATGGCTCAGCTTTTTAGTCTAGTGCTCAGCAACACCGTATTGTCAGGATGACATTCCATTTTGTCTCTGGTTTCCTGGCATGAAAGAAAGGCAGACACCTTTCCTCATAGCTGCATGCATGCTCCTCTGTATTCCTTACACTGCTAGGAACTCTTGCTGAAAGATAGTCCAGCAAAATTTTATCCTATTCACTAAGGTATGTTCATTCCTTGCATATGTAGAATTTCAAAAAATCCAGCTATTTGAGATGGGAAGGCTTTCTTTGGTTAAATGAGTCTGCTTATTGGCTCAAATCTTGTAATTCAGGTTGCAGCCCAAAGCACATTTTTATGACCACATTTCAGTGTTAAAAAAGATCCCATGGCCTCCTGAAAATACAGTATCTCTGACAGCATTGCTGCCACAGTCTTAACTAAAGCAGTATAAATGCATAAATAGAAGGGACAAGGTGAAGTCCTTCAGGGCATTCCCCTAAAATAGTAACAGGTCTCTAACTAGGTATTTAAAGTGAATTTTTCCCTCATAGGAAACTAGATAGCCAAAACTAACTGTCATTCCAACCATGTGACAAAAGGGCAGTATCCTCTTATCAGCTGACTGGAATTATCACACAGGAAAAAAGCCCATTTTTCTTCTTTAATTCAGGTTGCAAGAATATATCTATGTTTTCCCAGAAAACTTTCTACAGAAAGACCTCCATTCACTCTTTCTTTGGCAGTGCCTGGTGAGTTTTAATTCAGGTGGTCAGCACTGGGTTCTCAGAGTACAACACACAGCAGCCACGGGGTCAGTGGTGTGCCTGGGACAGAGGTCAGTGGCACATAAAGTCATATAACACTCATGGATTGCTAAATGCAGGTCACTAATTTTACCTCTCCCATTAATTTTAATGGTCTGATCACATCAAGATGAGGTGGATTGCTAAACTTCCATTATCCAGTAATGCTGAGGTGTGAGGAGCTGCCCCTTGCAGGATGGAGAGTGTCACTTTTACCTAGTCTAGGCATCACTGAGAGCTAAGGCTGTGTGTGCAGGCTATAAATTAACTGTTGCAGCAGCCTGAATCACTTATGTAGCACTTCAGGAGCCATATGTCAGTGTATATCAAAACAGCAATATATCAACAACTGTCTGAGGTGCAGGACATGAGATAAAAAGAAAATGGGGTAATTTAAAAAAAAAAAAGGGGATTGGGCAACTATGAGTTGCTGATGAGCAGCTTCAGAGTCATTGCTCATATGCCAGCATTTACTAAGATCAGTTCTGGTAAGGCTGTAGGCAAGGAGAGGGAGAGGGTCTGGTGGACCCGAGCACCGCATGGAGACCTCTCAGCTCTAGCAGCTTGACCTGGCCCTTGGTTTGGCCTCATGCCATATCACTGAGAGGTAATTAGTTCAGGGTCATTTAGAATGTGCTCATTTGACCAAATGCAGCACATACCTCGTCAAAATGAGAGGGATTAACATCAGTCTTACCATTTGTATTGAGGTTGATGCTAGCTGTAATGGGAGCTATATATTTATAGACGCCCCCAGAAAGATTTGCTCTGTCATGTACTGCCTGATAAACAAGAGAATGAGATTTTGATACCACATGAAACAAAAAAAAAAAAAAGGGGGAAAGGAGATGAGGAATGTCATTTGATGGACACTGATAGGCATTTATTCACCATGACCTAATTCACTACTCATTTCTGGAGCCCAGGGCAATGAATAACATATTAAGTAATATTAACATGAAATATGGTTTCTGCTACAACAGCAATATTAGGAAAGAAACTGCCATTATATGTAAAAAACATACACAACCCTTATTTTTTTTTCCAGAATCCTTTCCTCAGCTTCAGACTATAGCAATATGGCTAGTTACATTAATTCTGATATTATTACCATCTCTAAGGCCTAGAACTTTCCTAGTTACTTCACCAAACAACCCTATTCTTCTTATTCCATTTCCTTCTCTTCCTAAGTATCTTCCAACCCCTTTTTAATGTATGAATGAAGCAGGAAGGCAGCTTACTTTTTTTGTGTCTCTCAGCACTTTTAAAGATAGTAACCAAAACTGTTTATCCCCTCTCTCCATAGAAAAGCAGAAGCTTGGAAACAACTCTTCATTTTCGAAAATCCTGGAAACGGGAGTGCATTTTCACAGGTGTATTTGATGTAATATTTTATATCAACATGCTCATTTCTTTCATGAGGAAAGCAGTTAGCAGACGAAACTGGGAAGCACTAGCAAGAAAAAGCAAAAAAAACCCCACATGAAATACGATATAAAATTGCAGCAATAGTATTTATGTTCTTTTACATACATTTCCATGAAGTATAAATCTGGATAATGCTGAGATTATACTCCTTCCCCTCTTTAGCAGAAGAAGAAATGCAAATACTCTAGACATTACAATTCATGTCTTGCCTCTCTTGGAAACATATGTATCACACAGAGGATTTTTTTTTATTATGTGATTGACTTGTAGTTGAAAATAAAAATACCTATACTAAAACAAGGGAAAATTTGTGCATTAACAAAGGGAAAGCTCAAACTTTAGCAAACAAATAAATAAATCCCAAAAATGTAATGCCTGTTAAACACGGAGGCAATATTCACTGCAGTTTTTCTAAGTGTGAGATATAAGTACCTGAAGTGTAAAAAGGTTTCAAAACATCAGCATTTTAAAGGAAATCTTACTAAGTTTCTTAATAAATTTCTTCTTTCTTTCAAGCAGGCTTTGCTAATCTGACAAGTTAAACCTGATTGTATTTTTGTGCGAACCCCACTAACAGGTGACAGTGTCAGCTTTCTTGAGATAAAGGTTGTATAATTTGATCTCCCCTTGCTGTAAGGTTTTAGGACAGGAGCCTGCTTGCCCCAAGGTCCCTGTATTGTCCGTGGAGAGAGAGAAGCCTCTCCAGGAGTGAATCAGCTCCTCTACATTGACGGTGCAGTCCGTGCTGGTATCCCCACCCTTCATGGCACAGCTGGACTACTCCTCCACAGGCAGCTGAGGAGAAAGATGGGTGAATGAGTATGTTCTGGCTTTCTGTGGAGGAAAACCTGGATGCATAGTAAGGAAGAAAGCTACACCACACTCACAGAGGGTTTGTGTGAATTGCGGCTTTACCACACACCTCATCTGTATTGCCATGTAGATCCAGACTGAGGATGAGGCTATGGGGTATAGTTTCTCTAAGTCAGAGCAAGGGTACCTACCTAACATCAGTTTTAGCTCCAGATCTAGGCTTGACCCATCTACACACCCTCACCAGCAGCTCTGTTTGCAAAGCATGTCCTTGATCATCACTGTAAAGTCCTCAGGACACAGAACTGGAAGCTCCTTGCATTGACACCCTTGCAGGAGACAGGTCCATGGCAGTTCAGACAAAAAACCAGTGGCATGGCATTTGTCCTTTGCAAAGCGGCTTGCTGAGTAGAAAGACAAACTCAAACATCACCCCAAGCATAAAAACACTGCATATGGCTGTGATGGGGATCCAAACCAGGCTACAAAATTGTGCTCAGTATTATGAGATAAGGGGAAAAACAACTAAAGTGCTCAATACCCCATAAGAACGAGGAAATGAAATTATTTACTTCTGAGGGTTGAAAAATAACCATGCTAAAAAAAAACCAATTTAGAAAAGCAATTTTTACAGAGACAGAAAATATTGAGAATCTTTGCAAATAATTAGGCAGTGTAATTGTAGATTATCTCTACTTAATAAAGAGAAAGGTTAAGCATCTCCAGAGCTTTAGAAGACTCTGTTCTGTTATTATGTCACAATTGATAGGAATTTAATTGTTCCACTTGAGGATTATTTGCCTCTTATCCTCGTGATTATATCCTTTTGGCTCACAAATCAAAACTAGTTATCAGCAAAAGTTATTAATTTCTCTTAAAGAGAGAGTTTTCTTCTGAGATCTTGCATTGACACACTAGTCTAGAATACCCTTCTTCTGTAATTTATAGAGAATGGCTGGTTTCTGTCTCAAATTTACCCATTTTGTGTATTCTTTACCATATGCTAATGGTTTCGTCCATCTCAGAGGAGCATAAAAGCTTTTCAGTTTAGAATTAGAATTCCTTTTCTTTCTCTGAAAAAGCAACTTGGTTGAAAGAATACAAGAGGTCTCCATTTAGCAAAAAGTTGCAAATGAGATAGATGTCTCTAGATAGCTCTTAAAATCTTGAGCTTGATGTTCCAATTGATCAGGAATCACCTGCAATCCACATGCCACCGTAGCCTCAGGCACTGATGTTCATCATTCCTGTTTCAATGGTTACAAGTTATCAAGACATCAGCTGTATTGGATTGAAGCATATATGTGTGTACATGTAGCATGTACACAGTATTTTTTTATTCGCACTGTCTTTTAACATGAGAATCATTACATTCCAGACTTCAATGGCAAATGCAAGACCCCCATAATAGCCCAGAAAGAAGCCACCTCTGTGCTTGCTCAAGAATAGGATTACCTTTGTTTTCATGCTTTTCATTTCCCCCCACCACTATTGTGCTTCTTAGCATAATACAAGCCTAAAATGATCCTGTGCTTGCCAATTGGTAGCCCGCCATGAGAGCTCATTTAAGCAGTTAGCAAAATCCCCCATCTGGTATTTGGACTTATAATGTATGTCCTGCACATTAACACAGCTGAGCTTCCACCTGAGACCCTCTCTGCATTTCCACCAGGTGAGCCAAAATACTAAGCCAGGAGGTGTTTTACTAAACCTGTCTCAGCTGGAAGTTGGTCTCTGCAATATTTTTCAGTGTTATTAAGTTAGTTCATTCCATTCACAGATTCAGATGCTATTTTAGAACAGTTTTACTCTTTTCCCCAGGCAACCTGTTTTTTTATTACAAGCTATTTTTATATGAATCTTGTTCTGCAGATTTCTTGGAAGTAAGAAAAATGGTCTCTGAGCTTAAGGTGTGCTCAGTGCCTGCTGTTCACTGATTTATCGTGTGAATTTAGCATGATGCCTTTTTTTATTTTGCTCAACTCTTACGTTACTCCCTGAAAGCTTTGTTAAAAAGACCAATACCCAGGAAACATAGCATCTATGATTTTTATGGAATAGATTGTGTAGATAAAGATTTTTGAAGTAAGCTGTTTTTTTTTTCAAAAATGATCTTATAATTGGCTCTCAAGTATTTTCCCTGACTGAAGAGAGGTGGTAATAATATTCATCATGAACGTATCTGAAATGTCTCTTTGGGTCATACCACCATATCCAGTCTCATCTCTTTTTATTTGCAACACAGTCTCTGTCTAGATTCTTATGTTATTTGTAGGCCTAATTCATCCCACCCTTGGACACATAAAAGTATCTTCAGAGTCTAACTTAAAAGCATAGGAAATAATGAGCAGCTTCATTTAAGTTTGGTCTTTCTTTGTCAGCACCTGTCAAAAGTTTTTGAAGCCACTGCCTGTTTTGAGACAAGTGAAGGGACAATTGCATTGTCAGAGAGATCTCAAGTGATGATTGTGTAAAGGAAAGGAACTTATTAAGACAATTACCAAGGGTAAACAGAGGGAGTCCAGCCCTGATGTTTATATTTGGTTTGCCTAGCAGCCAAAAGGCTGCCAGCTGTTCATGCACATGGCCAATCACAACCTGGCCAGGGGCACAGCCTCTGCCCGAACAGCAAGCAAAGCACCATTGATGGAAGACAAAGAGGAGATGACAAAATCTGTGTGTAGGTGCAAGATATGTAGATTCAATGTTAAAGCAGATGAATGTGGTATGGCTCAGAGATGGTCGTACTAGGGAATATATTGCGGTCACTGAAGAAAGCTATTGCATGGTTAATTCCTCTTAAAAATAAGGAAAGCTGTTTTACTGTGAGTCTGGACACAGGTTGGCCAGAGAGATTGTGGAGTTACTCAAATCTTAATGGGCCGTGACCCTGAGCAACCTCTTATTGACTGCTTGGGCATGGTGGGTCAGACTAGAGACATCCAGAAGTCCTTCCAGTCTCTGCAGTTCTGTGACTTGGTGAAGCATAATGCCTGTGGAAATGATAAGGACAAGCTATTAAGTGGGGATGCCAGAAAAGTGGAACATGCTGAAGGGTGTTGTTGAAGGCCATAAGGGACATGGAATGTGGATGGGGAAATGAGGCTGTTGTCAGGGGATTGTTAGAGTACTGTGGGGCTGCGAGAAGGACGATAAGAGGCCCCATAAGACCATGGGCTTAGCAGTATGGATGGAACTCGAAGCACTAAAAAGGGCACATAAGAGATGATGGAGGTGGGATTCACAAGAACCAGATGGATATATTACCAGAGAAGACGAGGAATATAGAGAATCTCTAGGAAGTGTGTCTTGATTAGTTTCATGGTCCTGAGAGGCTTCCTGTGTTTCAGCATGTGTTCAGTTCTTCAGATGTTTTCTACACCTTTATGCAGAATCTTTGTTGCTGCTTTGTTTTTTTTCCCAGTTGTTATTGGGGTTTGGAGGCTTTTTCCTCCTTAATTTTCATTTTAATATCATACATCTCAGTGAAACCACTTCTCACTTCCTTAAGTTAATTGTAGGCAAGAGGTGGAACCTGTTTACCATATGTTAATTTTTAATGAATTCTTTCTTTCTGCATGATACTCTTTGATATGAATTACTTAGTTTGGCTCTTTTATCGTGGTTACAAGGTGCTAATGCACTTCTAGTATGTCATAGGAGTCATTTCTATCAGAAGAGTTTAGCTTTGATCAAGCTTTTCCTGTTATCCTTGTTGATTACCACTATTTGCATATTACTTCATTCCCCAGGTTTGTGATCTGTCGTTTGGTCTGGTTCCATCCTCTCTTGTCTCTCCAGGTTCCTTGTTTGCTTTGCTTTCCTGCTTTGCTCTGCTTTGGTGTAAGAGATATTTCAAAACTCGTTAATTTCAAAGGCAAAGGTTTGTTTTACACATTTGCATTTTTAACTTTTGGCAGTTTTAGTTTATTTCATTGCAAATGAGTCTGATACTCATCAGAGATCCTGTGGTGAATTGTTTGCCATTAAATACCTGGTTGAAATAGGGAATAAGGTAAAATGACACTGCTTCAAAGAATCAGTGCTGAGAAAATGAGGAAAGCAGTAGCTTCAGCATCAAGGTTTTGTCATGGTCAGGTGTGTTTCCACATTCATTTTCTGTACAGATGTCATGCTTCTGTCTGCATGAAAGTTTGCAGTCATCTTCTAAACTCACACAGTGAGAAGTGACTAGTTTTTATGGTGTTTGGGACAGTGAAGGCCATTTCAACTGTTTGCCTGTGTCTCCCCTGCAGAGCCATACATTCACCACTCTGTTTTGTAATTTCCAGGATGCTCCTCGTTATGTTAACGGCCTATGAACCTGCTCATTGGGTAAATGAGGTATTGATAAATGGGAACTAAATTTATATCTAATTATGAATGATAGTGCAAGTTTCTTGTCTGTGCCTGTCATATTCTTCTAGTGTTCTCCTTGCTGAGTGGATTCATCCATTTGGCTTTATTAATAATTCTCAAATTTACTTTTTCTTCTGCTGCATATTCATGCTCTGAGGCTTACGCCTCCTTTCTCTTGGATGTTTCACCTTGGATTGGCTGCCACCCCATATCAAACTCACTACCTCCAGGACTGATTTTTCAAGACTGCCCTTGAAGTCATCTCTGCTTCCCTCACCTCCAGCACTGTCAGTGATATGACTTTCTCTCACCTCTCTGGGACATAACTTATTTACCTCTGCCACCTATTCTTCCAGATGAGCCAAATTGTTGCTGTCACATTTTTCTGTTGCCTTACCTCTGACTCTCTTCCTTGGGTTCCATGAGTATATCAAATGCAGAATCCTTGCTTTCAAGTCTCCGTATGAATTTTCCACTTTTCTAGTTGCCAAAAAACATTTTTCATACCCCCTTTCCTACTTCCAGTGGCATTCCTCAATGTGATTATTCATTTAAAATATATTTGAATCTTCTTAATTCAGGGGATGGATTAAGTATTCTACAATTTATTTGCTTTCCTCAAGCTCACCTATGGCAGTGATTATTCAGTAGGATGAAGAGTAAGGGGGAACATAAGCACAGCACCATCTGTGACATGCACCCTTTTCCTTTACCTTGTGAAAGAGTATTTCAGCTGCTGCTCCAAATCAAATAATCCATAGTGTGAGAGAATTATATCCAACCTAAACTTCCTCTGAATCAGCTTCAGGCCATTCCCTCGGGTCCTGTCCCTGGCCACCAGAGAGCAGGGATCAGTGCCTGCCTCTCCTTTTCCTCTCATGAGGAAGGTATAACTGCAGTGAGGTCTCCACTCAGTCTCCTCCAGGCTGAACAGGCCAAGTGACCTCAGCTGCTCCTCAGTGGCTTTCCCTCAAGGCCCTTTACATGCACAGAAACACAAACACCCAGGCCAAGAATACATTCAGGAATCTTTAAATAATCCCTTATTATGGATGCAAAGATACACTTTGAAGTACAAAATGCTGGTTTTCTTGTTTATAAGTATCAAATACAATTTCTCTACATGAAAGAAAATGTAGAGCCATAAGTCCTA
The DNA here is from genome assembly GCA_013397075.1 of Rhabdornis inornatus. Classification (NCBI taxonomy): domain Eukaryota; kingdom Metazoa; phylum Chordata; class Aves; order Passeriformes; family Rhabdornithidae; genus Rhabdornis; species Rhabdornis inornatus. The sequence continues at coordinate 142,232 of VWZS01003350.1, read as the reverse complement.
TTACTAGAGAGTTTCACTCTGCTTTGGTTATTTTTGCAATTTTGGAGGTTTTTTCCTGAGCCAGAAGGATATAATTTCTTAGTGATACGATAATGTCTTTCTTCAAGAATGAAGTATTCTGTGTTCATTTTTGCAGCCTTAATTCTGCTGGAATCAAGTAGAGTAAGGAATCCAGCACATTTCTCTTTAGAAGATGCTCTCAGTGCACACAGCAAAGATTATCATTTTTGTAAGCAATGAGAAATCTTTCAAGTAATCTATGTAGGTGTTAATTTTCCTAATGTGGCAGTTTTCACATTTTTGTGAGAAACAAAGTTAGCTTTTTTATGGAGCCAGTGACTAGGCCTGAGAGTATAATCTCAGTAGAAAGCCAAAGTGAAAAAGTGATTTAGACCTTTGGCTCACTTAGATTACTAACACCTGAATAAAGCATTCTTAATTATTTCTGAAGGTCTGCCTGCAATTTTTTCACTGTTTGGATGACTCCTACATATTATCAAGTGTTCTAATTTTTTTTTTTTAATATGTTAAAGATTTTACTATAATTGAGATGTGGTCATAAAATTGAAACAAAATTATCAAAATAATTTACTGGTTTGCAAGAAATGTTTACTAATAATATGAGCTGAGAATATTCTGTGCATAAGGAATATAATTCCTTTTCAGAGGAATTTACTGAGATACATTTTGAATTTGCAAATATCAAACATGCTAACCTGAGTCCACATCTTTTTGATGAGAATTAAGCACACAGATTTCTTTGAGAAGTAGGGTCTTTAATTTCTCCTCTGGAGAACAGAGTTTTAACAAGTAAGTCCTTGGAGAAAGTGAAATATCTTGGAGGAATCATGAGAAAATGGAGAAAAAAAGAAAAATGGGGGAAGAAAAGAAACAGGGGGAAAAAAAGATTAAAAGAAATTGGTGTTTGGCATAAGAAATATTAAGGACAGCATTCTGACTACAGGCTTCAATTTGCAATGCAAAGTCTGTATTCCAGAGAAAATATATTAGTCTTATCCCCAGACTGAACCCGACTGAAAAATTGTGTTTTCTGGTCCTGAGTATTTCCCATAATGTGGTATTGTGCAACTGAAACTGCCACAGTCTTCCTCTTCCCAGGTTTTTTTTTTGTGAAAACTGTAGCATCAGCCCTTTGCAAGATAGGATCATGAGATAGGAAAATTGTTGTTTCATTTCAACAATTTTACTACTTTTCTTTATATAATCTAATAGTGTGTTATAGCTATAGCCTTCTCTGCCAAGTAAGCACAAAAGATTGCCCTTTAACTACTTTCTGTATTTTTCTATACCTGGCAAGCAAGAAAAATCCATGAATTTTACTAGTTCTTAATAAATACTCAACAGTGATATGAAGCAGCAGGGGAGATGCAAAAGAAATTATAATTCTATTAAATGAAAAGGAGTCCTATTAAGCCAGTTCATTTATGTTCAGGAATGAGAAGGAATATGCTTACATATGATAAAAATAAACTGATGAAATTTCTAGTATTTATAGAATTTTGCTCAAAAATAATTTCAATGTGAATAATGAATTGCCCTTAATCTTCCCATCTGAGCCACGCTTACCTTCAAGTCTGCACTCACTCCATTTCTTTTGTGGCAGCTCCTCCTTTCTGCTGGAGGGAGAAGGCAGGGCATCAGGGGATCTCCCACGCTTGGGTCTGGAAAGGCATCAATACAAATTACTTACTCCCCAGTCTAATTCATGATATTTCTGGAGCTGTAGTAGGGAAGCATTTTTAATCAGAATGCCATGTTAAGGGAGAGTCCCATGCTGCCATCACGACCCTGAAAAGTCCCAAGGGCCAAACAGCAAAAAACTGCTCTCAGGAGACTGCTTACTTGAGGAGCACTGCACAGCTGCATCACAGTTCCACTAGACACAGTGATAATATTTACATTTAATCCACAGTTTAGCAATAAAGAATAATGTCTCACTGCTGGCCAAGCAGAACCAGACATCAGTTGTTTCAGACCAGCATCACTGTTGGGTCATTTTTGGGAAATCAGAAGAACATAGTTCGTTGCAGAGTGGTCCAATTCACAGCTCTTGCTAGTGGTGCAGTGCTGCAGTAAACCTGTAAGAGCTTGGATGTTCTGAATCCACAGCTCACATCATAGATATTCACCTCTCTTTGCCACTACTTTGGATTCTGATAGTTGGATAATACTTACCATGTCTGAAGCCAGCATAGAAATTTGTCGTTTTGTACTAAGTTTTCCTCCAGAATGTCCATCTGCTGTTCCACTCATCAACACAGAGTTGTTATTCCAGCAGGAGTAAGGCTACTTACAGACACTTGGCCATGCTTCAGCTCCAGTGTTGTCATTTGGCTTTGTCTGGAACACATTTCAGTGCTGACTGGAAGGTGAATGCTCAGAACGGAATAGTTGCTTTCTGACCTGGCACCAGCAGGCTCCCCTCTTCATCACACCTGGTTCATGCCTGTTCAGCACTGATGCCTGTGCACACCCATGTCACCAACTTTCCTTCATCTTTTACATTGTAACAGCCTGAAAATGCAAAACCTGGGCTTCCTGAGTCCCATTTGATATATTCAGAGTGTTTAATCCTTGTTATAACACTTTTCATAGTGTTCACATGCTGGATTGTAGATGAGACCGAGAGCATGAAACAACTGTCATCATCACAGGTCCCAGTTAAACCCATGATCAGAGCTGCTATCTCCTCACCAGTGCATACACAAAGCTGGGATGGGTTGGAGGCAAATGTGCATAGGGTAATGTAAATGTGAATTACCATGGGGATAGAAAAAAAAGGAAAGGAACGAGTTGGACACAGGGATGGAGGAGGAGGTACAGGAGATTGTAGGGCTGCAGTTTGGTTTGGTGCAGCTTGTAAGGCATTTGATACCTGCAGGGTACCACAGCTAAACCTTCCCATCACACAATGCACCTGTGGGTGGTGGAAGAGCAATCCTACTCTCAGATTAATCTAGTCCATTGATTTTCAGGGAGGTCACCTTCCAGCCTCTATCTTTCTAAAAATTCTTCAGTGATTCAAAAGAAATCTGTGCAATGTTGGTATTGGAATTTTTTGTTTGTTTGGGTTTTTTTTGGTTTTTTAATTATTGTGTCAGAGTTCATAAAATACAAATATATTTTGACTTCCAGAAAATCATACCAGTGCCTCTGGTGTAACACCTGTTCTAAACAGGGACTGTCCTCTGCAGCTGGCTACTCAAGCAAAACTGCACTGTCCTCACAGGGGAGATAATGATATGCCCAGGTAAGGCACATGGAAATTGAGTCCACTACAAACTGAGGTAGTATCTTAAACTGCTCTTTTGGCATTGGGCTAATAGGCTTCTGAGCAGTGATGTCAATGACATTTCCCTGCGCTATAGCAGCTACTGTGGAACCTATCCTAGTGCCTCACTTCAGCTTACTGTCACATCACTACTGGTCTCTTGGAGGAACAAAAATATGAGAGTTACTCACTTTTCTGTTAAATCACCCTAAGACTGCAAGAGTCTTATCTGTGATAAAACCTGAAAATTGTCTATTCCTACACAGTTATATGCAGGACCTATCACTGGTTATGTTTTGATATTTACATCTCTCCTCTAATTTCACTTTTTTAATTGCTTTGCCTTCTGTCATTAGTCTCTCATGGATCATCGTTTGCGCATTTCCATGCTGCTCCCATGGTCTGCAAACAGCTTGCTAAATGGAGGGGTGTGGGTCCAGCACCCTGCTGGGCTCTTTCAGTGCCAGCGCCTGAAGTTGCCAGGGCTGAGATCCTGGGAGGCTGTGCAACTACCTCCCTGCTCTGTCTTCAAGTGGGCAGGAGTTGCATCAAACAGGCAGGAGATCCCCCTGGACTGTGCTTGCCAGCTGTCCAAAACTCCTTCCAGTTGGGATGTGCTGCTAACTTACAGGGCAGAGTAAGTTGTGGGAATAGATGGGGGTGACCCGTGGCAAGGGCAATTCACTCTTTCATTCAGAGATGTAGAAGACAAAATGCATAACACAGCATGCTGTCTATATTCACTTCTAGAATGTATAATTTGTCAAAATAATGTTCTTTTAATACCCAATTAGACTTTCTTACCAGCCTGAGGCACTCGTACTTCTTATGGTTAATCAAGACCCCTGTTGCCAGGGTAAGTTCTCCTGTACAGCAGCTACGTTCTCCCCCTTCAATCAGGTAGGGGAAAAAATAGCCTGATTTTGAGTCAGTTATTTTTACAGGATGTCCCTGGTGCCTTCTGGAAGAAATTTGTGAAATACTGAATATGTTATGCTATGATATTAGAGATTATTCAAACACCCTTTGGAAAAGCTTTATAGAAAAACCTGTGTCAGTAGCTAAATAAATAATGTGCGGGGAACAGATATAAATTTGGGCTGTAATGAGGAAGGAAACATTGGTAAAGAGGGTGAAGCAATGCAGTACCACTTTAGTTCAATCTTCTGCAGTCAAGCAAAAGCGGTCTTTAGACCCACATTCAGTAATTTAAATCTGCCGACCTTTAATTCTCACCTAGATTCTATAAAACAATGTGAAATCATATTTCAGGTAAATATGTCACCTTGTTCCAGACAAAACTTGGTAAGCTAAAGACTGAGGGGATGTGGCAAGGGATAGTCTGTTAAATAAAGCAATGGTATGAAGGACATTCCCTTTAATACAAATATTTCACCTCTTGGTATTTACTGTGCCAATTGTGGCTGTGAAATATTTCCCTTTTTGCATGGACATTTTTTGCAGTCCCCATTTTCATTTTTTTCTGTATGCTCTTATTAAAATTCACATCACACCATAGTTCAGTTCTATTGAAAAAAAAAATCCCACTGTACTCTTTCTCTGATACATTCCTGTGTGCAGTTTTGGTAGTACTTACCTCCATTGATATTGTTAAAGTTTCATAGCAAGCCTTCACACTGTTCTGCTTTTGTATAATCTTTATAGTAATAGGGCTAATTCAATAATATTCACACTGCCAAGTGAAGAAGCCCATAATGTAAAACTCAATTACCTTTTCCATTCCTTTTCTCAGTTGCTCTTCTGCTGTGCTTAGTCTTTTATCTTCTTCACTGTAAACAGGTAGCTTATTTAAATTTAATAGACACCATTGCCTTCCTCGTTTCATTTTTTTTCTTTGAACCTTCTAGACAGTCTCACGAGATGTTCATTCACCTTTGTGTAATACCATAGTAATAGGAATACAGGGAAAAAAAATGTAATGATTGCATAAAAGCTACAGTAAATGCCTAATGAACACTTTGTTTATGAAGAATTTTGCTTGGATTCCTAACAGCACTTTGGTAAATTATGCAAATTAAATATTCATTACTTTGTACTTCATTAGTTCACATTTTGAAATTTTTTTTCTTCTTTATAGTAGCCTGGGGTAAAAGTTTTTTTTATTATGGCTTATTCTGTTATTTTTTTCAGAAAATCTTTAGTTAAAATGTTAGAGGAAAGTTGCATTTATTCCACAACATCCCAGAATATCCATATATTCCAGAGACTGGCTATTTTCTCCTGCAAGAATATTATGTATGTTCACAAATTTTTCAGAGTTTTTATTTCAATAACCAAAGTAACTAAATATTTAAACTGATTTTTGCAGTAAGTTTGCTTACTGATCATATCCCCCTCAGAAAGAATTACAATTCCATTAGCATGAGCAGTATGTGACAAGTGGGGAAGCACAAAGCGTGTGTTCTGCACTGTTGCCCTGCATTGCTCACAGTCAGCACTGGCTCTGACCCTCCAAGCAGGTTTATTTGGTGCAGGATGCAGCTGCTGCTCACCAGCCTGGAGAAAGTGGAAGGAGTTACAAGGAAGGTGGAGGCTAGGGGTCCACTAGCCCTGGTTGCCCCCTGAAGGAAGGTGTCCCTGGGATTGTGACTGCCCACAAGACTCTGGCCAATACACAGAATTAGTTCTTGCTGCTGTATGAAATGTTGCAAGGATGTTAAATGAATGAAATCTCTTGAAAGGCTTAGTGCCTCTGATTTGCTTTCCTCACACATTCCTTCATCTTCAGACATGGTATCTGGGGATACAGTCCATCTCTAGAAAGTCTCCTCACAAGCTGTGCACTTTCTGATTGTTTATGGGCAGTAAGCCAGGTCAAACTTTGTTGTTCAGACTTGAAACTAGGGAGGCTGGAAGTTCCAGCTGAATTTCAGATATACTGCAGGAAGCAGATTCATTAAAATAAAAGAGCTTGGGTTTAGCTTGTTGGTTTTCATTGAGCACACAGTGGATAGATGTAAAGGATCCGGATCTGGTGATTAGTAACAACACAGAGAGATACAATTTATTCTGTAAGTCAGCTGTCATATTGCTCCTTGCCAGAAGAAATATTGTTTTAATTCTCTTTCCAAGTAGTCCTAGGCAATAGGATGTGTTTGCGTGGGCGATGGGGTGAGGTGAGTGTGTTGGTCTATCCATATTCAATCAGTAAGGCTGCAGAATGTCGAGCTACATATTGGATGCTCAAGACTCAATGTAGTGTCAAGTGTAAAGCCAAGCCATTGGTGGTTTGGGGAGAATATGAATCCAGGGTTGCAAACCATGCTTCATGTGATTTCACTGAGGTTACACGGGGAGCCCATGGAACAACCGTGAAGAATTAGTATCTTATGATTACTTGTCTTCTCCATCAATAACAATTTTTGTCTTTTCTGCCAAAACACTGAGTTGAAATAAAGTGTGATGCTCTTAGTTGCTGCTATAGGATGCAGCAACAACAGAGTAACCCTGTGTCTAAATGAGATTGTGACTGCTTGAGGTCCTTATCCTTCCCCAGCCAGCAGGCACTGTGCACATTTTGGCAAGTCAGCTATTCTTGTTGAGCCTCTGGGAGTGTAAGTGGAAAACTGAGGAGAGAATAGGACATTGCTGAAAAGAAACAATTGCATCTGTACTAGGTTAATAAATCAGAAACAGGCAAACATTAAATCTGAACAATGTGCCTACATTTTGCTGCACACACATTTTCTCATTTTTTGTGAGAACTGCATCAAACACAGATCAAGTTCTACCTCAGAGGCTGCATGAAAATCAAATCACATGTGGATCTTGTTTTATTTGCTGGGAGCAGGCATCCCCAGACTATGCTTAGAGCTTCTAGAGAATGAAGTGGAAGAGGTACAAATCAAGGTAAGATGCCTTATTACTAGTCACTTTCTTAACAGGTAGTTCTTTTAACAGCAACAAATAAGCATCACTTGAAAAGTTTAAGGCAATAGATAAGAATGGATCAGAATGCTTGGTCTTTGCATGTTTTATTAAGCATGGTCCACCTGACAGTTATTTACAGTTTAACTGGACAGATTGCTAGGAGCCAGCCCATTGCAGCTGTGTAGAGCAAAGTTTCTTTAGCTTCTTGCAAAAGGCTTCTTTTAAAAGATGTGCTGCTGCATTGTTGGCATCCTGTCACATTGTACATATGCATGCAGATCTGAAGCCTAGGCAGAGAGCTCCCTCACCAGTCAGAGGATTCAGTTCCTCCTTCCCTGTATCCTCTGCTTTAATGGACTGTAGCATTGCTTTGTTACTGGTTGCCTTTCCCTAGACTTTTCACCCTCAGAACCAATGTCTCTTTTCTTATTCACCAACTAACTTGAGTGCAGCTCTCTCCAAAATATGTCCAGTTAAGTGTTGTCTATCAGTTTTCATTTGCATACCTCTGTGTGTGATTACTGGGGTGAGGACTCTGGCACACATTATCCTCTGATCTGTGTCCAAGCTTGCATCTCAACAGACCTATGCTGCTTGTTGTGATTCAGTGGTTGTGGATTAATTTCCAGGCATGCAGTGCAATATCTAAGGGATTCTGGGCCCTTTGGTGGAGTCAACAAGGCTGGCCATATGGTAGTTCTCTGGAACTACAGTGTTCTACTTTAGGAAGGTATGACAAAAGCAGCATAGGCACAGGCACACATATACACACCAGGGTTTTAAAACATGCTTTTTAACTGAGCTCTTCTAGCAACCAAAGAGCACTGGCTCTCTCTTGCTTCAGCCACCCCTTCTGCCCAGGGTCTCTCATAGAACCAGCCCTGAGGAGTCCTGGCCAAGCTCTCTTGAGAGTGTTTGAGGAGGACATTCACCTGAAGTGAGAAGATGTCTCACTTTACATCTGCTGGTGCCGCAGGACTCATCGACTTCATGGTGTGCTCAACATAGACAGATTTCTCCAAAGTTATGAACTTTGTCTAAGTAAAAGTGACCAAGCACCACTTATGGAGATGGCTTCTCTAGTGGAAGTAAGAGGATTGTATGTTTAATGCAAGAAAAATGCAGAAATATACTTCTGAACATAGTGAGCAAACTAACATGGTCCCGATTTATAAATAAAAACATCTGATGACATAGGCATTAACATACAAAATTAATATATTCTGCAAGACACACAGCTTGAAGGACAACTCAGGATGGTTAACCATCCCCTTGTGTATATTATCCAATAAGAAGACCTATGTCATCAAATATTTTTATTTTTAATTGAGATTACCTACACTCTATAATGCAGCAGTGACTGGGAGTTCAAGTTGTGATTGCTATTGCATTGTTTCCAAGTAAAACAAAATTGTAAAACAATCTAATACTGCACTTACATCTAATCCAAATCATGCAGAGCCATATGAATTCTGTGCTTAGTTAACAATGCTTTTAACATGTTTGAAATGATGTGGCTAGGATAGATCTTGTACTTCATGACTGTTCATGAGAAGATGGGAGTAATGACATGGCACCATGAGCTGAAAGGGTTTCACTGTATTTGTTTTTAAGTGTCCTTGCATTGCTAATCATCAAATAAAATAAATAAACAAATAAATAAATAAATATCATCAGAAATGCAGAGCCATTTCAGAAACAGCATAAAAAGAATGAGATGGTTTTTAGCCATCTCATTGGTGACAGAGACATCAAATGCAGACAACATTCAGCATTAATTTATTGTCCACTTTGATTCATTGCAGTCAGGCAGGAAATGAGGTTTGAGTGACAACATTATTTACTAAGTCATAGGCTGCTGAAAATTTGCAACATCCATGCAAAACAGTAGAGCTTTTCATTAACAAGGCTTGATAAGATACAGTGAAAACATGAGTAATTTTCATTAACTATTTCTCAATAAAAGGCATAGAAAATAAATTATGTTAAAACCCTGCTCTGCATAATTCTGCCTTTGTGTTTGCAGAAGAAACCTTATGACAATACCTTTTATTAATATGGAACACCTATTGCAGAATTTGTTGCTTTATCCATTTTTTTCCGGAAATACTAATGGTTGTCTTCATTTTGCCTTCAGCAAATCTCCCATTTGTGATTTAGAGCAGTAGCTTCTCCAGTATTCCTATGTCAGTAGTACCTATGAAATACCTGGCAGTTTAATTGCTGTGGACACTACTTTAACCAAAGGTGTATTTTCAGATGCAGACTCTCAGCTGCTTTCAGAAAAGCTGGTATGTGTGCAATCACTCGTGTGCCCTGCAAGGACATTAATATTGTACCTAATGCTGAATTAAAACCAGCAGAAAGAGTCAGAAATAAAAAAGGTGAGGAGAGTGCACAGCCCCAGGGCACTATAATGAATATCATTCCCGTGGAAGATGTCATTATTGTTGGCATTTGAGATTGAAAATAGGAGAATTTATAATAAACCTCTTATAATAATAGTAATAGCAATGCTTTAGAATAATTTTTAAATTAACCTTATTAGTAAACGCATTTTGGTTTAGTCTTTCTCTGGTTCCCAGCAGAGGAATTCTTTAGAGAGCTAACACAAGCTATGTGTTTCCTCCTCTTCTGATAGCTTTCCTTGAACTCTACGCAGAAATCAATTTACCTCCTCAATATTCATACAGGTGGCAGCTTCTACATAGAAATATTCCTTTAAACAAGAGCCAATTAAAGGTCTGGCAAACTGTTTTCAGAAAAGAAAGCTGCAGGTTCCAAAGCGCTGAAAACCAGAACCAACTACAGAGAAAAAAAACAAAACAAAACTATTTTCTTTTTCCAATTTAAAAGCAGACCTATCCCGGTGCAAGATTTTTCTAAGTGACATGGGAGTAAAGGAAGACACTATAGTTAAATATAGAAGAATAATAATTTTCCTTGGCTTTCTGAAGTAGCACACAAATATCTGTGAGTAATGCCACAGCGAGCAGGACACTTTATAAAACCCAAACAACTGTCACACATAGGTTATAAGGTCATTTCTCGCACATAAGATAAGCTGGAAATCCATCCCATGGATGGAATCTGAGGAAATGTTACGAAGTTTACCACAAAATAAAAAATTAGTTTCACATGTTATTTTGTTTCTCAAGGGCATTTTGATAAACATTTGCATACACTCTCACAGCTTACCCACAAAAAAAGAAAAGAAATCAGTATCACAGGGATTTAAAAGATGTTCTTTAATTGCGTGGTATATTATTTTTTATTATATATACAATGAAAATATACAATTATATAGTGATGCAGCTCATGGTGTTATTCACTGCTTTTTCCTGATTGTATCCAAGATACTGTAGGTAAATTTTATTATTGCCTCATGGAGGATAAAACTGAAACATGGAGTTCATGGTCAAAGGCCATAATGATTTACCTCGTTTCCTAAATGAAGCATTTAAATCCAAGCCTTGCGCAGTAAGTGTGTAACTGGGCTTCAAGTAAAATGTTCATCTGCATCAGCATGTGGCTGCTGTCCTCTTTGCCTTTTGAGCTCAGCAGAGGCTGTAGATGTTCAGCATCTCTGAAAACCAAAATTTCCTGATTCACCCTTTAGGCAAACAAATTCAAGCCTCTTGTTTTAAATTAAGTTCTTAAAATTTTCTGGGGGAGTGACTGAACAAGTCAGGAGCAGCAAGCCTGCTGCTTTAGCCACTGACCAAGGACATGCAGAACAGCCTATGAGGCAAGGGTTCCTTGGGAGGAGTTTTCCCAGGGGCTGCCATGGCTTCCAGAGACTTACATCGTAATGGCACTGCCCTGCTGGTAACTGCCGCCATCCAGCTGAACATACGAAGTCAAGTTTTCACCAAAAACCTTGGCTTCCTATTTGCCAAGTGTGGCCTCTCTTCATGATAAAGGAAAACATAGCCTGGGGCCTGAATATCTTGGATTCCACCTTCCACCTCATGCTCATCCATGGCAACTGAGGTCATGCAGAGTGCTGGCACTAGCAATCTCCATATTTCAGTGGCTCCTCTGCAAAAGAAGCCCCCATGCATTTAGAGGCAACCTAAATTCAGATGCCTTTCCAGCACTTGAGAAGTGGGATATTTCTGTTCTCTGAGATGGGGAGAGGGAGTTGGAAGGGATCTCCGTTCCAATCATCTTTCCGTCTTTTGCAATTGAAAGGAGACAGATCTTTGTGCATTTTATTAAATTGCACCAAAGGAAGTCAATAGAGCACCTTTGGTTGATCTAAAAATAAATAAAATTAAACTTGCTCTGAGGAGGCTATCAGAACTCTAGCCAAGCATAGATCTGAGCCTGAAAAGTATTTGGGTTGAAGTTTTACAGCACTGATTTGAATCTTCTCTGAGGTGAGAGAGGGAAACCCGCTTAACACACAGCACTTGTTTGGCAGCCAGAGCAACCAGGCTGCCCCTGGTGCAGCTCTGCTGCTCTCTCCTCCCCATGTTCCACACGGAGAGTCACTGTGAGTCCTGCTGCTGTATCACCCCTCACTGTAGTGTCATCCTGACTTTGCAGTGCAGAATTCAATAAATTCTGTTGGAGAAAGACTGATGGGCAGAGCAGACACCCTAAAAATCGTCTCTGGCTGAGGGAGGGAGGAGCCCTCAGCTCCACTGCCCGTAAGCTCTGGGGCATCCAGCTGCAAACGGAAGACAGAAGTCCATAGGAAAGCAAATTTCCTTGTAGGATGAGAAAACACAGTGTGAGACAATTTACCAAGCATTCTGTCAGTGTGACACGTGTATCTTCAGGAGTGCAAGCAAAAGAAGGAGAGGGGGGCAAAAGGGGTTTAAAGTGTGAAGAGACAGACACCCATGTCTGCAATTCCCTTGGCCCCATACCTTGCCACAGCTACTTTGGGCTCCACACCACTGAGACCTGTAAAACCCTGAAGTGGAAACCAAAGCATGAGTAATAGCACTTTTCCAGCATTATAGCATTTCAAACCCACATAAAATGCACATTGTGAATGATTGCCAGAATCAGTGAATAGATCTTGCCATGGTCTCCATGACCAACAGGGCAGAGCAGGAACTTCCTGTGCCCTTGGGCACTCCCATTTTGATTAAACATCTGAGAAATTTCCCAAAAGACTATTACACTCAATCAATATGACATTGCTTCAACTAATGAAATTCTTTTAACATCCAACATTCTTTGAATTGTGGATTAGAGAGGTCAGGTTGGTTCAGATACTGAACTACATTTTAAATTACATAATTATCTAGTAATATATCTGTATATATTCGAACACCTATCTTCAATGGAAAACACCAATGTTCTTGAAATTCTGTTTTAAAACCTGTAAGAACTGATTATTTTAGTATTTTGAAATATTTTGAAAGCTTAAACAAGCTTTCAGGCTTGTTAATGTCATTCAAAGTAAATAGCATATTCTTTAACATAGAAAAATAAATGAATACACCATGTAATTACTACTGACATCTAAAACTCTTGAAGATAAAGCAGGCAAAAGCATAACTACTTATGTGACTGTATTGCTGGATTGTGCTTTATTGTTAGTAAGATATTTTTATATCATGTGAAACATTTTTCATTATAAAAAACACTTTCTAAAGGAAATTTCATGAAGATAAATAATTAATAAATTATCCAGTTTTGATTTTCCTTGTTTAGATTGCCATAAAACTTACCTTGGGTTTTGTTACTGTATTAACTGTTCACGTTTTTAATATTTTTATTTTATCTTTCTTGTGAGGCAATTAAAATGTTGTGGCTTACTGGGATGTGGTAGATATTATACTGATAAGACACTGCCAAATATTTTCACAAAAAGTCTCATGCAAAACTCTAACATATAAAATTATTTTTATATTGTAGCTTATCACAGTTACATATTGTAGCTTATCACAGTTACATCTACAAGTGCATTTTAGTCCAAGTCCCCCACAACTAGTCTTACATTTGAAATTAGTAGGTTATGTCTGAGACCAAGGTACTGTTTTTCTGTGCAACTGAAATATGTCGGACTAACTGTTCTGGAATAAAATCTTAAAAGGTTTATGGGATTCGGTTTGGGATAAGTTTTTGTTTGTTTGTTTGGGAGTAAGGTGTTCTAAAAAAAAGAAAACAAGCAGAGACAAGACAATGAAGCTGAGCTCAGTTTTTGCAGGTGCAGTGAGTATGGACATATCCCATCCCATTTATATTACAAAATCACAGAATGGATAAGATTGGAAGGGCCCACAATGGATCATCTGGTCCAACCTCCCTGCTCAAGCATGGTCATCCCTGCACATCCTACACAGGATTTTGTCCAGGCAGTTCTTGAATATCTCCAACAAGGGAGACTCTACAACCTCTCTGGGCAATCTGTTCCAGTGCACAGTAAAGAATTTCTTCCTCACATTTAGGTGGAACTTCCTGTGCATCAGTTTCTGCCTGTTGCCTAATAAGTCTAATAAGACTGCCACAGGCAAAAAAAAAGTGAGCTTTATCATGAAATTATTATATGTGCATTTAAATTTCAATAATTTTTAGGATGAGATGAGATGAGATGATGAGATGAGATGAGATGAGATGAGATGAGATGAGATGAGATGAGATGAGATGAGATGAGATGAGATGAGATGAGATGAGATGAGATGAGATGAGATGGAAGAATATTTGGGTCTATGCCTTATCTTTCAGCTGTGTCCATTCAGAAGAACCGTAGAGAAAAGGCTAGGAATTGAATGGCAGATCTGACAACTCTTTTGGGGAAGCTCCCTAAAGAGGTGAAGGAAAAGGAAGAGAAAAACTCTCAGATGTTCAAATAAAAGGGATTTTTCTGCTTGAAAAAAAAGTCAATGTGAGCATACATATTATTTTCATGAAGTAAAATAGCTAAAATATTCAATGCAAGCAGGTCTGATTTGATAATGACATCATTTAATTCAAACTGTTTTGACCCTTACATCAAATGAACCACAAAGAAAAAGCTGTACCTTTTCCCTAATTACAGTTCCAGCATAACTTAATCACAATTTTTTGTATGACAAGGTCAGTTATAATTTGCCATGCACAAAAAAGTATTCCTAAAAAGAAGAATGCAAGCCTGTATTGGTGAAATGTACAGATCACAACTTGGCTGCCAGCCTAGACCTAATCTATAGACATATCCAATGCTTCTCATGGGAAAGTATTTTATGTCATGTCAAATGTTGTCTGGCCTTGTACAAGGATAAATGTACAATGCAGGAAGCACTGTACTTCAATTTAATTTCTTTCATGGAACTAGGTAAAAGACTACTTCACCAATAAACAGCACTTCCCAGCTGTCCTGGACCATGTAAGACAACCTCATGCACTACATTCTTGCTGGACTTGCAGTCAGAGCAATGTCTCTCCAAGTCCTTACTGCAGTAAGCATGAACCATGAAATTTTATTTTAAAAATGAATACTCTAAAAACCTTGGGTTGAGGAAATAGAGGAATGAAGAACAAAAGAGTCATCAGAACAATAAGGTGATGAAGACATGAAAAAATAGATAAAAACATACAAACAGGAAATGGGCAAATTCTCATATTAAACTTCTTCAGCAAAGTAATAGCAGGATGATCTGTTCAGCACAGGAGCACAGCTATGAAGGCTTTGTAGAACACTCACCAGCTGAAATTCAATCTCATAATTTGTTCAGCTCCATAACATGGAATTTGCTAGCATTGTGAAGGATATCTGTTCAACAAATACATTCCCTGCTTTCCTCCATCCAAATTGCCTGTGTCCAAAGCCAAAGTCACTTCATTCTCGACTGTGACTGAGGAATGTTTGGGAAATGTCTTCTGCAAGTTGGAGTTGATACAGCAGAAACACAAAAACCTTACAGGTCTCAGAGCTTTCGCAGCTCTTTCTTTTAAAAAGCTGTATCACCTTATTTCTGATAATTTCCATTTCTTACATTTGTTCCCCTTCAAATGCCTCTGATCAGTGCTTTTTCCTCCAATAGCAGAGGCAGAAACTGTGAGGACTAGGAAAAGTGGGACTTTTAGGACTGGAATACTATGTATGACCAAGTATATCTGTATCTCACTATTGACTGATGCAGGAAACTGTAGGCATGAACCAATATCCTTTAAAGCAGGTGGTAAAAGGAATGAAGGAAACTGCACAAGAATATGAGGGAAAAACATCCTGGTTTTCTGTGTAGCTGAATAAGCAGACTCCTGCTTAAAACAAGTTTTTCCTCATAACACTACAGTTTTCCATAATAAAACATATTCTTCAGTGACTCGGTTTCCCCAGATGTCACATCAAGAATTTCAGTTTGCATGTGAAATATGGCTGGTAAATACACCTGTAGGAAAAAGCATCCCTGGAGCACCAAATAGGTTATCAGGTCACTGTTATGTTTAATACTCATTTGTTCTTTCCATTTTCAAAATTTCACTTAAAAGTTTCGGTCAACTGACCAGATTTTTTTTCAGTATAATGACTTAATTTATGTAATGTTTATAGTTCTAAGGCTTTTAGTGAAATAATTTTAATATATGCTTCAGGGTCACTTTGTCTCTATTAAGCTTTTAAAATAGATTAAGTCCAGGGTCTTTGCTCTCTGAGTACAAAAGCAGATTTTGCCTCTGAAGCTAAAAACAATTTAAAACATATGAAATGCAGTAGAATTAATCTGTCCAAAACCAAAAGAAAGACTGTATTTATAGCAGCTGATTTATTTGTTTGATATACAGTGTGTGCTCTGGTTTATAATTTTTAAGGTGTGTGAAAGGGTCACATTATATATTACAAAAATAGCAAGACAATGATTTACAAGACTTCATGTTGTGCCTGTTGACCTTCTCAATAAGAAAGGTTGGTGGTTGTAATGGCACTGAAAAATTAAACCCATGGGAGTCAATTTAATGTAGTATAAACTCTTTAACAACCTGCAAAATAGCCTTATCAGCTGTTTCATCCTTAGATTATGTTTCAGTTGTAAAGTGTAGTTTTTAATAAAAAGTGCACAAGCTTTCTTTATTCTACAAAGCTTCTGTTTCCTCCTCCATGGAAGCAGCTGCTCCCTACTTTTCTTGTGGCAGAAATGGAAGTATTGTGTTATCACTGGTCCCCTCAGTGGGAGAAGAAAGAAAACAGAGAAAGAAACTGCTTAACAGCAGTGCAAATCATTTTGTCTAGTTCCTTCAGAAAATTAATCTCTGAGCTCTAAAGAAAAGATGTACATCTCTTTGTCCTTTCTTACGGACAAATACATTAGTCTGTCCACAAGGAAAACAGTATGAGTCCATGTACAGCTTGAAACAATCAATACCTAGACTTAAAAATTGGGTAATGCTTCATGTTAACACACTCACTGTGAAAATGAGCAGTTAAGGGCAAGAAATCTCTTTTAATTATCAGAGCTGTGTTTTGTGGACATTCCAGAAATAATGGTATCTGAACACATCTAAGGCATTTTCAGGTAAAGGAATGAAAAAAAAACATCAAAACTGTGATGTTCCTCATGATTTACTTCATTTTTTGCAGAATTATCCTTCTGCCTTAGTAACTTGCACAAATCAAAGCTGGCAAGAAAGAGTCTTTTCTTATCTCTGGTTTATCATCCCTAGGATGTTCATCTCATCAGCTTTTTGTACAGAATCAAACAAAAATCAGCTTAGAGGTACACAGAGATTGCTGAAGACATTTGTTAATAGCCACTGTCCTCTAAAACAAAAGGAAAGCTATTAGCAAAATAATGTAGCTAACATATCAGGTATTCTGATCCTGACTTATACCTTAGGAGGGGCCTTCCAGAGTGAAAGTTAATGGCAGACATACAATATTGGAGATAGAGCTAGCACCTTTGGGCCGTAGGAAGAGTGTATTTTTTATTTTTTAAGAAAAGACGGCCTTTTTCATAGCTGCTATTATGATTGTGTGAAATGTGGGAGCTCACTGAAGGTTCATGCATTACACTAGAATTTATTTTACTGACGAGGGTAGCAAATGGCAAGATAGTGGAGGGCAAGAAGACTGGTGTTTCTGCAGAAGCATATGACAGACACAAATAAGGCAATCCGCATAATGCGCACTGGTGGGAGTTCTTTTCCAATTTAATTTATCTGTATGGGAAGTTCATTATGGTATTTCCTTAATAACTTATTTTTCTTACAGAGTAGCAGAATAAAACAGTTGATGGTGTAGCTGTAGACATCTTTTTTACATCTTCTTGTGAATGATTGGTAAACATTATGCCTCTAATTCTCATTCCATTTCCATATTACTATGGAAAGAAGAGATCTCTTCAGAGTATGTTTTAAGTCACAGTTTGATGTGCTGTGTACTGGAGCAATCTCCACACATACATTTTAAGTCCAACTCGATCTGTTGATTATAATACCCTGGAGAGACAAAATGGATTAATATTTCAGCACTGTGCCTATTAATGGTTAACAATTTCATTGGAACATGATATTCCCGTACTGATAGTAGATGAGCTGAAGTAGCAAGGTTGATTATATTAGCTTGTCAAAAAAGATATAGGCATAGTTAGTGGAGGTTTGATAATAGTTAAAATTAAGGAAATACCAAAAATTAATAGATGTCTCTTTGTGCTTTTCCTAATTCTAAGATATTTGTTAGATCTGAGAAAAACCCATAAAAGACGGGTGAAAATATCTGTTACAACCAGTCAGTGTTAGCAGCAGAAGAGCAGGCTGTACTATTGCTGGGACATGAGGAAAGCAAATAAAGATAAGAAAATTTCAGATTACTGAGGGTGTTTTTCTAAAATACACGTTTGTCCTCCAAGGCTCCTGTTTTGCTTTGCTATGGAAAACCAAATGAAGCAAAACTAAGTTCAGTGCTAGCAAGGTGGACAATGGTTTCAGCACCAGTTTTGAAGAAGTGCGCATGACCATCTCAAAGAAAAGATGAGTGGAAGTAGATTCTCAAGTTCTTTACCACAATGTTAAATACTATTTTAAGACATGGTTATCAAAGAAGTATTTTCCCTTCCCCTTCTTTGTCAGTTGCTCAGAATTTTAAGAGTGGTCAATGGGTATCTGAATCGTTAGAAAGGGGAATCAACCACTACGTCAGTAGCACTGTCCGGAGTCAAGGGGGCAATGAAAGAGATTGTATTTCTCCTTTGATTTGAAAGGGCTTTCTGAAGAGGTAGGTTTCTAACCTTCTGTACCTGAGTTCCCTAGGTTGCACACACCTGAATATAACTCCCCAAAACCTATGAGAAAGTAATCCCAGGCATTCAATCTGAACGGCTTGGGTCAAAAATTAAAGAGAAAAAACAGGGTAAAAGCAACTCCAGAAGAGTTACATTAAAGGTTCTTGTATTGCTGACCATATGGCTGGTGGAGATAGAGGTTTTCTAATCATTTTGTGTCCTGTCACCACAGGAAGCCCATGCTGGGCCTTCTGAAATTTCACAAATCACTGGGAACTAATAATTGTGTGGAAGGTCACATAAGAAACGTTCAATAATGAAGCAACCGGGACAGTATCTTGACATTTGTGATAATAAATATTATCAATAACATCAGCTAGTGTTCAGAGAAACACCTGAACTTCACATGTCAAAACTGCTAGTGAGAAGTATTAGAAAACCTTTTAGACTGACATTTTCCTGGGAGAGGTGATCAGCTCCAGGAATCCTTGTGCCCCAGGCATAATTCAATTCCATCTCTAGCTTTCATCTCCTTGATCACAGAAATCAGAGCTGGAGACTCCCAAGTCACTAGACTGCTATATATTTTCAAGTCTTTCCCAGTGCTCATTTAATGAGAGAAAGTCCACTCAATAACACTTGTACCATTTCTTTCAGGAGACTATTTCACATCTTTACAGGAGGGAAATAACCCCTCCTGTAGATTCTTCAGTGGCCCCTAACAGCAGTATCTGGTAAAGTAAAGTGTTGCTGTACTGAGAGCTGGAAGCAAATTACATCTGCTTTGCAATTTCCAGTGGTGTAACTTAAGTGCACACAATGTGGAGTGACACAGAATCTGACCCCTAGGATTTCACTTAAGAAAAGTGCTGTAGTAGTTGAATGCCTCCACTCTTTTGCTTTTTCTTTCACTTTTTTTATAGATCCTGTCCATTTGTGAAGTCTTAAATTCTTGCAGGAGCTGTAGTCATATACCACATCAGCCATTGTGCAGAGGGAGAAGCCTCCAGCCTGTTTTGACTCATATTTCCAAGCACTGTTTTCTTAAAGGATTTTGCGAACAAATACAATAAAGTGATAAATATACAGGAAAATAAAATTATAAAATCTCTTTAGATGTACTAATAGGCATCTTCATGCCTATAGCAGCAAACCTCCTCGGCCCAGCTAAGGCCAAGATAACTCAAAACAAAGGGGGAAAAAATCTGATGTTCGACATGGTAGCTTATGAGAATGAGCTTAATAAATGATCTCATGTTTGTGTTCTCCACTCTCTACTATATTGCCCGTGTCCCTGAATCCATAAACAATTCAGGTTATGGATATGGAACTCCTATTCAAATTTTAAAATGGCTTCAGTTCTAATTTCAAAGCCTACCTCTTTCTTGTGACTTTGGACAAAAGCTGAACCAAATATCATATATAAGAACATAGCCACAAGCACCTGAGTCTCTATAGTTAATTTCCATAGGTTTCCACTTGTCATTGAGCTGGAATGGTTTGATGTATGTGCATACATGTGTCACCTAATCCATAGGTGGAACATAAAGCATTAGCTTAAAACATTGCAAAGGTCACAGTTGCCATTTTGTGTAAGTAGCATTGAGATGAGGCTCAAGAAAATAAAATATTTCTTTCTGGTACAAACCATCTCCATTATTTTATCTAACACATTTTACTTCTTACTTGTAACAGACAAGGAACATTCATGCAAATAGATAGCACAGCTTATCTGCCAGCTGGTAACTCTTTACGTCTCAGTGCTTTGGTTGCTAGCAATAGTCCTGTTACATCCATAGTTTGGAAGAAGCAGGAGGCAGGCTTCCCAGAGACTGAATGCTATGAAACCTTTCCAAAAAGAGAGAATGAGCATGGAGCATTTCTTGCTCTTCTTTAACGTGACACATCTTTCCAGCCCAGCGCTCTCACACAAGAGGCTGAATCACATGCCAAGCAGGAGAGGTCAGCCAGCACCTACACAGCTTGATCACATTTAGCTTATGCCATGAACATGAAAGTATGTCTGATTTCTTCATTTATACATCAGTAAAGGTATGATAGGTGGGTAATCAGAGCCAAATAAAACCTGCGGGTTTTATAGACTGGCATTACCAGCTGAAACTTTCTCATTTTACTTCTAAACACTGAGGCAAGATAGCTTTAGTGATGATTTTCATGCTATAATGCAAACTTAAGATCAGTTATAAACAGCAGTTGACAAAATACACATTCTGCATTGAATAATTGCTATAAATGCCTGTGGACAGAGACACCTAGGGAGCTGCAAAATTACAGCTCGAGAATCTTTTCTCTCAAGCCTGAATCCTTCTTGCTTCCCAGGCTGAGAAGCTGATGTTAGCTGCAGACAGAAAGGAAATTTCCCAAGGTGATAAATGGTCAAAAACAACTTAGAATCTGGTGAAAAACAGAGTGCTAGTCATAATAAAGATTAACACCTGTTGTTTTCCCATGGGATACATCCTGAGGCCTGGTCTCTTGGTTGTTTATCCCAATTAGCCAATAAGCTACTGTCCTGTTCTAGTCTCTCGTAACATGCTTTAAATACAAGCTCTCCGCTCAATAAAATTGGCCTTTTTTCCCTAAAAAGGCCCATGTGTGTTGTTGCTTTTTTTCCCTCTCTCTAGGTCCGAAACCACAAATGCCTTGAGATTTAAAAATATTTTTTGAGATGTTGCAAATAATTTGGTTGGATTTAAGTGCAATTTGATGTGTCTGTTCTACTGGGGTTTTTTTGCATGTGGTCTGGTCCCAAGTGTCTTTACAAGTCTGCTCTTCAGTCAATGTTAGCCACAAAAGCAACATTACCTGCATGTACAATATACAAACATCTGGGTCAATCTCAGGTCAAAACTCAACTAAAGGAGGCAGCATGCAATAAATATAGATGAAGTATATTACTATGATAAATAAAAGTGAGCTACATTAATGCAAACAAGCTTGACTGATAGCAAGTACATTTCCAAGACACAGGGTCAAGCTTGGTCCATCAGTGAGGCTGAGGAGCTGAACGAGATGTATTGCTGCGAGCAACTTGGAGATAAAAATCCCCACATACCCTATAATAGGGTCATCCTGTCAGTAGATGTTCTGTTCCTATTTTCAAATCTTAGCTGTCACTGTCAAAGAAAGTGCTATTTCTTTCCTGCTACAACATTTTTTCCACAAGCACCTGGAACTGGTAGTTCTTGTTTGGTTTCATCACTGAGGCTTGTTCTCCTATTTTGTTCTTTCTTCTCTGCAATACTTATGCCAGACAATTGATCTTCTAAAAAATACATGAGTTTCTTTAGCTATAGTACACCAATATTTGATGTTTTTATTTAGAAGACACATGCTTTAGAAAAATATAGCAAAAGCCATTTCAGATGGAAGCTTGACTCTTTGAAGTTTGTATGTAGTTTGTATCCAGTGTGGGCTGAGCTCTAGCAAGGACTAGCTCCATATAGTGTAAGTCTATGCAGACAGGGAGCAGCTTATTCATGACCAACCTACCTTGCTGGGTAGGTTTTAATGAGGGTCCCTGGAGTACTGTGGAAACAGAGCCACTGCAAAATGTGGACATACTTTGTGCGAGCACTTAGGATGTTGCTGAAGGACTCAACTCTAAGCTGGGTATCCAGAACTGCCCTCTGGGGGATTGGGGTGCAGAGAAGCAGAGTGGGCAAAACTTGGACAAGACTAGAAAACAAATAAACAAACCCAGCAACAACCACAAAAGGGAAAAAAAGTCCCAAGAGGGACAAGTCGAAAGGTTATGGCAAAGTCCTACAGAAATGAGTGGGAGGCACAATTTCTACCATATCTGATTTCTTTTCCCATCATTTAATAGAGGCCTGGAGAATGAGGAAAGTTTGATGAAATGGTAAGCAGCAACACACAAGTCTTCTATATTTGGAGTTCAAATAACTAGTGACATAGGATGTTCTAGTAAATGATGTCCATGAAAAACAAGCACATGGTGAATCATTTTTCCACACAGGTTTGCAAAAAGACTGTTGCAGAACTCATCTCTGGGCTGATATCACTGCTAATTAATGTAGTTTCTAGCAAGCCATTTATCATATTTATGGCTACATCTAATCCTTTTTACTGTGCTCTTTTTTCAAAAGTTCTCCTAGAGAAAGGCTGTTCCACAGCTTTATGAAGCTATGAACTGGAGAATAACACATGACCTAAAGCAAATGGAGGTGAATGATGCCCACATCATACTGGTTATCCAGACCTGTCAAAGAATGCCAATGCATCAAGCACTATCAACCAACTTTGCCATGTGTACAGATTTTAGAATAAGTAGTAAAATGCAATTGCAAGTATGTGGAAAATGCTCCCTTCATGTTACCCTGCATAAATATTCTCAGGAAATATATATACTTGTATTGCTTTTTGAAAACAGAAGTCTCATCCTCATCTGTGCATGAGTTTCTGGCTTTTCAACAACAGAAAATAAGCACCGCCTAACCCTTCTGAACAACCATTTCCTCAGAGACTACACTTAAAAAATTATTCAGAGCTTGTTAAGAATGTAGCTGGCTTTCAGAATATGAAGTGTCTTTCTGTAATTTGGATTGTTGAATAAAATCCAAACACTGAGTAGCAGCTGCTGGACCACACACCATGTGAAAGAAAGAAAAAATGGTTTTGTTGAGAGATTTCTCAGGAGTTTCATACCATCAAATCCTTCTGCTTCAGCTAAATCCCTGGAGTATGTAATCCTGATATAGTTAAACTGTTCTTGGATCATTTACTTCCCAAGAAGCTTACTTTGCTGCATGCTTGGTGTGCAATTAGTTATGAAGAACGCCTTACCCTTTTGCAAAGCAGAAAACAGCTTGTGGTATCTCAGCTGACACCTGATCTGCATTTCTATTTTTAGAAGTAAAATTCATTGAAATGTTACAGAAATTCTCTGAGGACATAGGAAACATAACAAGAACTTCAGATTGCTTTTATTAGGTCAAACCAAGTGTTCATTTTTCCCTGTATCTGGGGTAAGCAGGAATATAACAGTAAGGGAAAGAGTCCAGTAATGCTTCTTCAGTTCCTTGAATTTCCTGAGCCTCAAGAGCAGAGACAGCTCTATGATTAATTAATGGTCTCTTTCATTAATTTTTTCAATTGCTTTGAAAACCCATTGATATTTTGGTATCTGCTACATTTCGTGGCAATTTTAGCCAAAAATTTAACATCTTCAGTTCTCTAATGACTGCAAACTTAGAGAAAATTCTGGCTTTTCTGGATTGGATCCTTAGGCTTCTTGTGATTTTGTTTTCCTCTTCTTCAAAATTTTTATACTGATACTCATCTGTCTCACTAGTATGAGTCATTCTACAGTTAATTTTATCAACATTTGTTAGTGAGACCTGTTGATTCAATAGCATGTGTTAATCTGAAGACATTTAGGTAAAGTGTTACTCATTTCTTTATTTTCTTTTTAATTAGATCTTGTTCATGACAGCTAAAGTTGCATGAACTTTTAGTACATGTAACTGCATGCAAAGCATTTCCTCATGCTGGCCAGTTTCCAAACTCTAGCTGATGAATTCTACGTATTAGAGGAGAGTGAGAATTTATGAAAGATTATTGCTCTTAGTTATTACATAGATTATATTTTGTTATTGGAAGTTAAGCTTGTGGAAATACTATGCTACCACCTATACTTTTCTGAGTTTCTTGTATCTTTGTTCAACATACTTTTGATATTAGAGATGCGTCAGAATGTTTTACACGTTATACCTCTCATTTGAATTTTATAGATGCACGTGTCTAATGCAGTTTAGTCAAAGATCTTACTGGAATAAAAAATACAAAGATGAAAAATGTTCTGGTTGATGGACTGACAAATGATAAAAGAAAATAAGGGATTACAAAAGTACACTGAGGAAGAGAAAATTATCATTCATTTCTCCCCAAGAAGCTGCTGATAACAACTAAAACATGAAAGGTACTTCCGCTTCAATTTCCCATGTGAGTATGCACAGTCTGAAGATTAGGTCGGACTGTGCTAACTGCTGAGCTTCTTTGAGTTTAGCAGAAGATCCAGACTAGGTATTTTATTTGTTCAGTCCCATAACAACTTTCTCTGATCTAGGCCACAAGGGGATAGATTGGAGTCAGGGTTAAGTAATGAGAAACATCTTCTGGCCATGAAGCTGCCTGGAGTCAGACAGTAGTATAATGCTGAAAGCAATGTAAGGTAAAATTTGACTTGTACTAGGTAGCATTGTTGGCAAAAAAAAAGAGCTTAAATGGTGAATGTGGACAGACAACACATGTATGTGTGAGTGAATGCTCAAAGCTGAACTTCTGAACTCTAAAGCAGGAGCCTGTTACCTGCCAGCTCCAGCTAGTAAGGGCTAGGCACAGGTTTTAATAACACCAGTATTAGAAATACATGGCATGTCTTGAACAACCCTCTTGATTAACGGGACATGAGACAGATGACAAGTTAGGGGGCTGACACAGACTGTCTTGGCTCTGGGAAGGAAGAAGCCACACAAGAATGGGGATGAAGACCTTGTCTGGAGGAAAGATCCTGGAAGGGGCTGAAGATCCAGGAGATCAGGGAGATGGATGAAGATGAATACTAGAGACAAGCAGAGACCTTGATGAGTGATTCCTGTGAGCAGTCATACAAAGGAATTGACATGGCTTTCTGCCCAATGCTCCTGGGCCAGCAGGGTTCACTCTTTGGGAAAGGGAAGTCAAGATTATATGAGTGCAAGGCTGGGGGAGCCAGTGAGGCTGAGACAGTCAAGTAGGGAAAAGGCTTGAATCTTGCTAGTTCTTAGATAAATCCTACTATTCAGATCCACCATCAGTTGCTGCTTACTGTGTCTTGCCTGTGAAGGCCAGCTGAGCACACGTGAAGAGCCCATGGCTGGCAATCAGCAAGCAGTTTGTTAGTGCAACACACTTTCAAACTAGTTCGTGCAGAATAGGCTGCCCCTTGTATTTTGTCTCTCTCTGGCTTCGCTACATACAGGTGAAGAGGATCACATTTCATTACACCACCCAGCAGTTTCCTGCAGGAGGGTGTAATGAACAGAAGCCTGGTGTACTGGGTTCCATGGCCAGGTTTTAGAAGCAGGAGTGGGAGCGGGGAGCTAGAGGGGTGGCTTCTGCAAGGAATTGCCAAAAGCTTTCTCTATGTCCAGCAGAGCTAGTTCCAAGACAGATGTGCCGCTGGGCAAGGTTGGGCCAATCAGAAATGAGGGCAATGCCTCTGTGATAGCATATTTAAGAAGAAGAAAAAAGAGTTATTGCACAGTTGTAATTGCAGACAGAGAAGAGCAGAGTGAGAATGTGTGAGAGTAACAACTCTGCTGACACCACGGTCAGTGACGAAGGAGGGGGAGAATGTGCTCCAGGTGCTGGAACTGAGATTCCTCTTCACCCTGGGGTGCAGACCATGGTGAAGCAGCTGTTCCCCTGCAGCCCATGGAGATCTGTGAGGATGCAGAGATTCACATGCAGACTGTGGAGGACCCCACGCCAGAGCAGGTGGATGCCTGAGAGGACGCTGTGCATCTCTGGGAGGCCTGTGCTGGACCAGGCTCCTGGCAGGGACCTGCAGACCCCTGGAGAGAGGAGCCCATACTGGAGCAGGTTTCCTGGTAGGGCTTGTGACCTTGTGAGGGACCCACACTGGAGCAGGCTGTGCCTGAAGGACTGCAGCCCATGGAAGAGTGACACACATTGCAGCAGTTTGTCAAGAACTGTTGCCCATGGGGAAGACTCATGTTGGAGAAGTTTGTGGAGAACTCTCTCACGGGAGGGACTCCATGATGTACCAGGGCAAGGACTCTTCTCTCTGAACAGCAGGAGAAACAACATGTGATAATCTAATCATAACCCTCATTCCCTGTCTCCCTGAAATTCTGGGGTAAGAGGTGGAGCTGGGAAGGGGGGCAGAATAAGAAAAGTTATTTTAAGGTCTTATTTTATTTTTCATTATCCTGCTCTGATTCCGTTAGTAATATATTCAATTAATAGCTCTAATTTGAGTCTGTCTTGCCCCTGATGGTATTTGGTGAGTGATCTCTCCCTGTCCTCCTCTCAGCCCATGAACCTTTTCGTATATTTTCTCTCCCCTGTCCAGCTGTGGGGAGGAGTGATAGAGAGGCTTTGGTGGGTGCCTGGCATCCAGCTAGAGCCATCACATCTGGTCTTTATTTTACAGTACAGCTGGAATGAGAACACAGCAGCTGATGGCATCTTTCCTTTCTCGCGGGAACCTGCAACTCAGCACAAATTAGGCTGTGGGAGATGGGGCTAAACTTCTTCCTGCTGTGTCTCATTTAGACCTACAACTCCCTATTCCTCAACGTCTACAGAAATCCTCCATTCTAGCGTCCTTATGAAACTCCTCCATCTCCAAAAAAAAAAGCCAAAACCATACCAACCAACCAAACAAAATCAAACCCAAAAAACCCCAATCCAAACAAAAATAAACCCCCAAAACCAAACAAAAACCCCACTAAACAAACCAAAACAAACAAAAACCAAGCCAACCAACCCAAACTGAAAAAAACCCTTCAAAATGCAAGAGCAAAGGAGAAAGATAAAATCCCCTGTTATGTGCCAGTCTGGGCTCCAGTTCTTCATCTGTACTGCCCATGTATTTTTCCTAGCTGTTCATAGCTTGCACTTCCCACCAATCAAGTTAGCAAAGGAGCCCCCCCACCATGCAGCTATCCTGCTTTTCTGACCCCGGAATTTTTGCAGTCTCCACCAAATCTGTGATAACTTAATCAATAGAGTTTGAATATACCTTTTACATATCCTACATTGGCTTGTTGGTGTTTAAGTAGTGCCTAAGAAACTAAATGAGAAATTATAGAATTGAATCTTCCTATCTGGAAGACAGGGTACCTGCATCTCTCATCTTGAATGATGGAATGAATCTTGGAAATGGTTTAAAGAGCAGCACTCTACCCTCCCACATAAGAAGCCCTTCAAAAAGAAAACACTACTGCCTTTTCATTTTTTGTTTTGTCTAACCTGGGAAGGGGAGCAGAGGGCACACAGTGAGCAATTTTACAATTTGTTCATTGCTTAGGATGGAGGATGATATATTCTGAGCAGTGCTTTGGGATAGGCACATGAGAAAACCAAGGAGACTGTAAATTTAAAAACTTAGTCACAGTTATTGAGGTACCTCTGTCTTTAAATCTGCCTTTCACATTTTGTTCCTAATTTCATATTTTCTGTATTACACTTCAGTTTGTTTTGGAGGTGGTCAACCCAATTGTTATGTTAGGCAACATTTTGTCAGTGGTGGCTTTTTGTTAACTTCTGTGCCAATGAATGACAAAAGATTCTATAAAACATCTACATTCACAGAAGATTATTGGTGACAAGTTACACAGGTCTGTCTATTAGCACCACTTTAATCTATTTAGTGCACACTTCATTGATGCTGTGTGCTGGCAGTAATTGTGGCAGGAAGTAATAAGACAAATGCCTTACAAAAGCCTGCTTAACCAGACCAACAAAATTAATTAATCCCACACATGTAGTTGAGATTATTACAAAATCATATTTGTTGTCATAATCAACTGAAGGCTATTTTGGTTTAGTACTCTTTTGTCTAGGTCTGATTGCCTAAAGACTACCTATGCTAGAGACACCTGGATAATCTCACAACTCTTAATATCAGTTTGCTGGAGATTTTAGATGTAAGTTGCTCAGGCCTGCTGATTTGAAGCAATTATCCCCCATACAAGGGTTGTTTTTTAAAAATATCTTTCTCAGCTCTTAACTGAGTACTTCATCATCTTCATGTGAAAGAAGAACTTCCTCTAGTTTCATTTCAAAAATAGAACAGGGATTTATTTATTGTGCACTCCTGCATTTCCTGTCTCATGACTAATGACATTATCATTTCTAGTTATGGGCTTGTATTATTGCTGGGACTTCATTTGTTCCTACTATACTTTAAAAAAGCTTCCCATTATATGTTGCCCAGAGACATGATGTTATTAGCCTCTCTTATCAATTATGTTCACTTCACAAAATATATTGGTTATTATCTGTCTCTTTCTTTTCTCTTTTGTTCCATTCTATTGGATTTCTTCCATTTGTGATAGCTTCTTTCAATTCACACCCGCAAAAAAAGCATCTGGGGACAAAGTTTCTTCTCTCTTGACTGTGAACTCATAGCTATCTTGCCATATAACAAACCATCTTGAAGAAATCTAAATCGAGTGTTATGATGAATATTTTTTTCCTAGTTGACTCTGTTGTCTTTTGACTTCAAAAATACTCAATCTGTATAGTCCAGATTGCCCTACTCTTTGGCCACAATAAATGTAATCATCACAGTTTTGGTCTCTATACAAGCACATTCTTACAGCCCAGTGATTTATTTATCTTCACATCCCACAATAAAACTGAAAATAAATTCACTTTGAAATGTCTTCTGAATTAGAATATTTTAAATTTGGAGGTTTTAGTAACTTTAGTGATCTCGTACAACTGATAGAACGAAACCCTTAGAGTCCATGTCCCTATGGTAAGAGTCTCTACTCCCTACCAGCCTTCATATTGAATTAAATTGAACCCTTCCTTCTTCAATTTAATGGTCTCTTGGCTGTGCCATGTAGTCCTTATATAAAAAAAAATCCCCTCACAGGTGTAGGATTCAAATTATTCCATTATTCATGGACAGTGATGGCAAACCTGTAGTGTAGACAGAGGAATGAGCAATGTCATTGTAGCAGTAATGCAATGCCCTCTCCTCTGCCCCCTTTCCCTACCCCACCCTGCTCCTGAAGGGGCAGTGGGGTGCAGAGCTGCCTCTGAGGGGTGTTGGGTAAGCGGAGGAGAGATCTTCATTATTCCCCATGAGCTTGTGTGCATGCAGAATGGTGATCTCTGTAAATACAAAGCACTCCTAATGAGCAAATAATGTAATTAACCTAAAAACATTTAAAAATTATCAGGTCTTATCTATTGCAAGATCTGTGAACTCAGTTATCCTTGCTTGGTCTGCCTTTACCTGAGGTCACTGTGCATAGCTTCACAAGAAAACTTTAGAAGATTTTTTAATATCAAAATAATAGGAAGTTTCCTTTCAAACAAGTGAGGGTTTATTCATTGCATATAAGCAGAAAATAAATGTCATTCTGGCATATTTATTTGTTTTATGCCAGACCTTTGAGCAAAAGCTATTAGTGATTTGGAACCAAATGTTCTTCTTTGTCTTTGGCCTGAAGCAGGGGAACATGATGATCTTGAAGTCCAAAATTACATTACTGTCATCTAAATCAGAATTTTGGTTACGTTGAGTAAACAAATTATAACATGTAGTTTAAGATTAGTATGTGGCAGTATTGGCAGTGGTATGGGTACATAGCCTATTCATTTTTCCCCTATAGCCCCATTGCTTGAAAAAATATGCCACACTGATATTCAGCTGGTTCAAGTGTTGGATTTAATATGGTCCTGCATTTTTAAATGTTGCCTGTTGCTAGAAACAGTTTCATTTGGACACCTTCCTGTAGGAACATGAAAATGAAAACCATTCAGCCTTTGTTGTTATAGCAGCTCTTCATGGGTCCTGGACCTTGATTACAGCAAGCGGAGAACAGGCATGGTCTTTCATAGAATCATAGAATACCAGCTTGGAAGGGACCTCAAGGATAATCTGATCCAACCTTTCTTGGCAAAAAACACACTCTAGACAAGATGGCCCAACAGTTTGTCCAGCTGAATCTGCCACTTCCTTGGGAGGCTATTCCAATGGCTGTTTATCCTCATTGTGAAAAATGTTCCTCTTCTGCTGTTACGGTCCAGTTCTTAAAATTATTAGAGATGCCTCTGCCCAAATTAGGATGCAAATGAGACCATAGCCAAAGTCAATAGTACATATCTTACTTAATAGTAAATAATGAGAGAGAGAGAGTGAGAGAGAGAGAGAAAGGAAGAGAAAGAAATAGAAAAGAGGCGGGGGAACATAAAGATAGTGACAGAGAGATTAAAGAAAATACCACCACTCTGTGGACCCCACTGGTATCCTAATCCTCTCCAGCTTGTCTTCTTGGTGGTGAGGGTCCTCCAAAAAACACAGAATCCAATTAATACATGTTCAGGCCACGTGGGAATGCCCCAGGTACCTCCCCTGAAGGGGCTGGGGGCAAGTTTAGTAGAGTCTCTGGCAACAGTCTCTGGGTCTGTTGCATCATTTTGCACCACATGCAGTCCTGTGGACCAAGGCCTTGGGAATAAGTCTGGGGAGCACTTCAGGGGGTGTTTCAGGGGGTATCCCTCACTTCAGGGTTCTGCTGCTTCTCACCTGAATATCCCATGGATGTAGCCTTCCTGGGTTTGGGAGTTTCATAGATGAGCCAGTTTGTGTAAGGGAGGATGGGTGTTAACCTGACCTCTGTGGGCTATGGCCTACCCCAACACAAACCCAGCCAGAGATTATTTTCTGCTGGGTCTGGCTTTCTTGTGGATGCATTTGTTTCCCTCAGCCTTGTTTACTTCTCTCTAGACCTGAAATGTTTGAACAATAGTGTTCCCTTTATGTTATCTAGGCAGCTTAAAGTTCAAAGTTCCAGTCTTCAGGGAGGGTTGGGCCTCAGTGATTGTAGCTTCTCTATATAGTTTTTGCTACAATGGGCCAAAATCCTTTATAACAACATTTAGGGCATGAACCATTTCAGTCTCTGACATGCGTCCTATTGAAACATCCCTAGAAGAAATCCCTCATCTTTTCCATGTGATTCATTGGAAAAACAGGGCCTCTATCTTTTCTATAGTCATCCTTTAAACACTGGAACATGGTGCTAAGATCTCCTTTAAGTCTTCTCCTCTTGAGGCTGAACAAACCCAGTTCACTCAGCCTTTCCTCACACCAAGCTTTACAGCCCTTTTGTAGCCCTTCTCTGGACGGTCTCCAGCCTGTCTACATCTTCTTGTGTAGCACAGACCAAAACTTAACACAGTATTCCCGATGTGGCCTGACAAGCACTAAGTAGAGTGGGATAACGATTTCTTTATAATGTCATAAGGGCTGGTGATGCCCTTGATGCAGCCCAGCATGCTGTTCACTTTCTCTGCCACAGCAGCCCAGTTTGCTCATATGGAGCTTGTTTGTCCACCAGGATCCCCAGGTCCCTTTTCACTGGGCTGCTCCTCAGCTGGGTAGATCCCAGCTTGTGCTGTCCTCATGGATTATGCTTTCCCAGCTGCAAGACCTTACACTTGTCCTTGGTGGACTTCATAAGGTTCCTGTTAGCCCAGTCTTCCAGTCCATCCAGATCTTTCTGCAGGGTGACTTGCCTCTCTGAAGCATCCGCTTCCCCATTCAGTTTGGTATAATTGGAAACTCAGTCAGTGTACACTCGATCCCATCACACAGACCACATATGAAAATCTTAAACAGTATCAGGCATAATATCAATCCTTGGAGGAAACAACTTGTGGTGAGTTGCCAGTTTGAAATACTTACCATGTCCTCTGGGTACAGCCTGGCAGTGTTCCCACTGCACAGACCACTTACCTCGAGCCCCATGTATTAGCGTGTTCAGGAGGAAACTGTGGGAGACAGTATCAAAAGCCTTGGAGAAATCCAGGTAGACAATGCTCGCTGCCTGCTCCACATCAACCAAGCAGGTTACTTTGTCCTAGAAGGCAATCAGGTTTGTTAGGTATGATTTGCCCTTGATGAATCCAAGCTAGCTTTTCCCAGTCACATGCTTCATCTAACTTGTAATAGCACTCTATGCCTTGAACTATCTGCTGATACAATTACTACCGTACTGATGAAAGTATTCCTGTAAATCTCTTCAGGCCAATCATATGGCCAAACTGAGTCAAACCTTTCATTCCTTTCTACCTGTAGCAAAATCTCAGATAATTATTGTCTTAAACTATGCAATAGTCTGTAGCTGTTAACCCAGCTAAATCTGTCTAACATAATGACATTATATCAAAGCAAATAAAAGAGGGTACCTTGGGGTAGCCATGAGAAAAGAAGAGAGTCATCCAGGTCTCTAATGCTTATTCTTGTGGGATTTTTTTCTGCTCTGTCTTCACATTGTAACTTCAGAAATCCTTCTATCTCTATTGGTAGCATTCACCTTTGTTATCTTTAGGTATTGCATTAATTGCCATGTTCCATTAACTATCACTTTAACCATGACCTTTCTCCTATATCCATGTATGGATAGAATTTAATTGTCTGCTGTTTTCTGGCTTTGCCATTAATAAAACTGATCCATTAACACATCATAATTTAAGTCCCCAGAACAGGCACGTGGGACGCAGATAAGTAAAAGAGATACTCTCCAACACTGAAAGATGCATGTACAATTGTCTTCTTTATTTGATGGCTGTCTTCTTTCGTGTGGAATATAGCCTATTATCATTTATATATGTAGCTGTACAGTTAGATGGAAGAGTAAGTATCCCCTTCTTGCCCAGACTGTCTGTGACATCCCTTGGTAAAAGTATTTTGAATACTAATTAGGTTTTCACTGCCCCTCTCTTTAGCATCTGCTAGAAGTTAGCTCCCATCCAGTAACCACCTTAAAGTTACCATAGATCTTGCTAATTATCTGTTTCCCCATAATTCCAATGGGTAAGAACCTGTCCAATCTGTGACAAAGAGGCTTAAATTATGCAGTAAGTGCCCTGGATTCTCTGGCTTTCTAATGTAGCAATCTGTAAATACTGCAGCTTCAGGTGAATTTAAAAGGATGAGATTATTATTGCATTCAAATGCAATAATGAATGTATAAAATGAATAATCCATGAAAGAAATCCCTTGCATTATTTCCCGCAGTAAATTAAGCTTGTTTTACCCTGCACCTGCATTTCTGTACTGCTTCTAAAACATAAGGGAAATGAAGAGCTGAAAGCGAAAAAATTACCAAGCTCAACAAGAGCAGTTATGATGGCTAGAAGACAATTTGGGTTTTGGGGCATGAAGGAAGCCCTGGGAAATGATTTGAGACTCAGAATTCAGAACTTGCTGTGAATGCTTTGGCTTTAAAGACATGCCAGTGAAAAGCTTATTTGGTTAACATCTTAAATGGCATGAAAGAAGTGCAATTTCAGCCTGTCTGCAAATGGGGAAACAGTGCTGAGCTGCTTGTACTTGTGCTGAAGATTTGGTAGAATTTCACTATCCAGAAAGCAACAGTTTTACAGCCAGACCCACATGGGGACCATAAATGTTGCATGGCCTCAATTTTAGGATAGAAGGACGTGCCTCAAGGAATTAAGAGGAAAAAGTGAAGAGGGAGTGTGTCTTAAAGGTGACACTTTCCCTTACAGTGGCACAAGGACAGAGATGGATCAAGATGTCTCCTGGCTTCAAGGGCCAGCCAGTGCTTTTGCCCACGGGACTGGGGTTCCCACCTCAACTGCGCTCCCAAAGTCACTGCTCCTGTCATCAGGCTGGCGGCAGCCTCAGGATGGAAGGGAGGAAGAAATGCTGTCCTCTCTGGGGTAGCAGCACTCGGTGGCCAACTCCCATCACAAAACTGTGAGGTTCTCTGTTTTCACTCCACATCAAGTAACTTTGTAGCTGAAACTGGCAGCCCACCACCCTTGCTGTCAGATGAAGCGAAATGCCTCTTGTGCTTCAGCTCTCCTTTTCCCATCGTGCCGATGGGAACAATAAATATCCAGTTCATTAAGACAAGGGAAAAGGACAGGCATGTGTGAGGGACACAGGGCTGTGTACCCTCCCCGCTAAAATGTTTCTGGAGCCATGTGAGGTCTATGGCTCCAAACTACACATGACAATAGGAACAGTGGTATCCAGGGAGAGCTCTTAATCCAAGGCAATGCTGCTTGCTTTTCTGCTTTTTTTTGTGAGTACTGATAATTGGTGAGCTCATGAGCTCACTGGGTCAGACTGCAGGTGTGAGACACGCTATCTTCAGAGGTGCTGCGTGGACAGCTTGACTCTGTGCCCATCTACCTCATGCAGAAGAGCACGTTGCATTTTGGAGGTACGGCAGTGTCCCTGCCTGGAAAACACTCCTCTCTTTACAGAATCTTGAATATTTGTCTTTTTTGTCATTTTGTTCTGGTCTTGATTTTATCAATTACATGCAAAATACCCCAAACATTTCTGTTCTGTTTTTTGGCCTGCCCTCCAGGACTCACTGAGGGGGTGTTTAGAGCCCAGCTACATCCATACTTAATTACTCTTTACTGGCATCGATGACATAAATAGAAAAAAGGACTGTTGTGTTTAAGACTGCCTTCTAGCTCTCTTAATTCTGAAGTATCAGCTGATAAAGGAACAGATGTATAAATTGCCTGGGCTGTCTGGTACTGGGGTCTTTTCCACAGGGATGTGTTATGATCCAGCTGCACTCACAGTTGGTGAGGATTAATGCTCCAAATACCTTTTGCTCTTCTTCTCAGTTCTGCTCTGCATTAAATACTTGACTTGAAGATGGCATACTCCTCTGCTTAAATGATAGCTAAAATGGAGGACTACAAGTCCTCTCCAAGTGAATAAGGAAAGACAGTGGAAATGTCTGAAATAATACCCGTGATGAGAAGATTCATTTATTTCTTTCTAGCAGTTCACAGTACTATTGGCTTGTTCCTTTGCATTAAATATTTTCCACTTTTTTTCTGATATAGAAATGTAATTTGCATCATACCTTTTTCCCAGGAGGCAGATGTTAGAAACTCCTTAGGAGCTGATTAAGATTTTTCTCACTGAGTTCACGTTTGTCATGTAATGATTTGTGAGTAGCCTGACTTGTTTGAAATACTAATGCTAGAAGTTTGGCTTAATTGACTAAGCCCTGGATTTTCTATAAACTTCATGAATTCTTTCCTAATTTCTTTCATTACCATGGCCTGCAAAGAACTGGGTCAGCAATCATCATTAAAACATCATTTATATTCTGTGTAGCTTCATTCTCCAAACTTGCTATATATTGTACCTGCAAGATGGAATTTTTGTGCTAACTTCTGCAATAGTGACAAGACTATCACAGAAAAAAAGTATATGCTAAAAACACAAAGAATTGCGGATAACTTTGACTCCAGCCAAAAGAGTTTTATAATGGAACCATACCTACTGTTCAAATATTTGTGATGCTTTCCCATTATCCATGCAATCCAAGACCCCTCTCTAAATCACTTAATTCGGGTCCTTTTAAGACTTCCTTTACATCACTGGACAATGGCATACCTTTCATACAATTGCACCTCTTCCTATATTACCTACTAATTAATGCCCTTGGAAACAGTTTCTCTCTGCTTTCCACTAACTAATCAGGTGGAGTCCAGCCTATTAGCCAGTACATTGGTGAATGTCTCAACATCAATATAGAACAAGTAGACAGAGCTATGGGAGGCAAAATCAAATTTGTCTTTGTTAGGTTTCAAGCCAGTTAAAGATAGGCTTCTATTGATTTTGAAATTTCCTGGGATGCCAGGAAACTTAACAGAGCTGCAAGTCAACCCTTTACTCTGTTTAATGCTTCCGTAAGGCTTTTCATCCTGCTCTTTTTCATCATCTACCATTTCCTCACATATTCTTTTGCATTTATTTATGTAAAACTTTCCTGGCTGTTTTTCGCCCAAGGTCTGAACTACTTCAATGTCAGCTGTTAATCTTAGTGTGTAGTCTGAGTTTTTAAAACTACTTTATCCATCAGTTTTGCCTAGATAGGAATAAGTACTTGCAAATGAAATACACTTTGTGCTTACATCTCTGAGGTATACCCTGTTTAACACCCATCAAAATACTCCTGTAAGTGTCAGAAATTGTGATTTCTTCAGTTTTGCTGAAGACTGAGAGTGGTAATGGAACCGTTAGGATCAAGGAAGGATTTTAAGCTGTTAAAATCCAAAAGTCTTCCTAAACCTAGGAAGAATTTACTGAAAACAACAAAAAACTGCAATTCTAGTAGTCTCTGTGTAAATATACCTTGGGTTAACGAAAGGATTTTTAAAATTATTTATATGAGTGTAAATTATTATTGGCATATAAGCCAGATGTCTCACCACCCAAACCCTTAGAAGCAGGTATTTCAGACTATGCCTGAAACATAGCAACAGAATTACATGTTTCAGAAAAGAGAGGTGTTCCAAACCTTCTTTTCTGTCAGAAATGCAACAGGAGATCTTAGTGCATATTGACCTAATGGCTATCGCATTCTCATAGGAAAAGGGAAACTTGCATAACTTTTCCTTTTGTCCAAGGGAATCCAGATCTCCTCCAAATCTCAAGATTTATTGGGCCAGAGAAAAGGATAAAGAAGGAACACACCTGTATCCTAAAATTACCTGCACTTCTTCAGGAGTAAAGAGGCCAACATTTTAATCACTTCTCCTGGGACCATGACTTTTTAATAGAAAATTAAAAAGCAGTGCTGGGAATGGTGCTTCTGGGTTGGGAAAAGTGAGACTGAAATACCTCAGGTCTCCTTGTTTGTGGGCAGATATGGTTGGACATGATCTCTTTCTCTACTCTCAGCTGTCATACTTTTTATGGAAATATGTCATACTTTTTATGTCATACTTTTGCAGGAAGAAATGAACCATGCTTGGTGCTATCAACAGAATGTGTGTGTCTCTGTCCTGAAGACCTGGCTGTGGGCTCCCAGGTAAAACAGAGATAGGGAACTTGTGCCCCAGTACTGCAGCATGACAGTCAGCTCCCTTACCTTCTATGGGAAGCTTCAAGTTCAATGTCTTGGCTCTTTGGACTTGCCATTTTGTGTCACTGAAATCCCCATGAGATGAATGCTAGGCTTATTTAGGGTTCACTGGCATCCTATTTCTCTAACCAGTGCTTCCCCTCTTACTCTGCTGAACTCTGTGCTCATTTATCATAGACTCTAAATGCGATTATCACTTTTCGCAGTTTAATCATTCCTGTTAAGTGTTATCTTTTCACTGGTATGGTATGGTATGGTATGGTATACCAGGGGTATACCAGAAAAAAAACAGGGGTACTAGAGCAAAAGCCCATAGTTCTCTGCAATGCGTATGAGGTATCCCACCTACACATATCCAGACTCTCTCTCTCTCTTGCTCCGAAGTTCCTTTTGCAGAAATTTAACACTTTTTCGTAGAGTACCTCCTTCTTTATGTCAGTCAGGTCTTGGATTTCTTTCAACCCAGTGTTATTTCTTCTTCCTCAATTCTCCAAATTATCTATTTTTCAGGTCTTTGCTTTCAAGATCCTGAAGTCTCTCATCTCTATCGGTAACTGTATCTGAATGCCTGTTTAAGCCTGCCTCAACTTCAGTCACTCTACC
The DNA here is from genome assembly GCA_013397075.1 of Rhabdornis inornatus. Lineage (NCBI taxonomy): Eukaryota > Metazoa > Chordata > Aves > Passeriformes > Rhabdornithidae > Rhabdornis > Rhabdornis inornatus. The sequence goes on along the minus strand of VWZS01003350.1, from coordinate 104,622 downwards.
TTTTATTGTAATTCCCCGAAAGAGGCTTGCATCAAAGCTTCCATTGATGTTAGCTCAGACAGTAATTCTCTAATGTCTGCCAATCTTCCTCTGTTGTACTTTGTTAGCAGCACAATTCTGGGCCTCTGGGACCTCCTGGGCTCCCAGTGCTCCTCTTTGGCCACTTGCAAAGGCATCCTTAATACCAGAAGTGCACCTCTGTACAAGTGTGCTGCCATAAGGGATCACCAAATATTTTAGGAGGGGCTTTGGGGTAGTTTGTATTCTCTTGAAATAATTGAAAATGACATACTGATGGCTGCTTAGAATAACTGCTACAGCCTGAAAGACCTGCCTATTGCTCTGAATAGCCTCTACTATCCACTTTTTCTCTTAGATGCCTAAATTTTTCAGACATTAGCAAAGGGTGAGATTAGCCTCCCTGATCCAATTTGGGACACATCACTCATGACTGCACCTTCATGACACTTTCACATGCAGATAATAGAGAATTACTCAGGAAAATGCACCACAAGTCCCAACCTCACTTACCATGTAAAAGTGGCTGCCCAGCCTCAGATCTACAGGTTCAAGCTCCTCCTTTTGCCAAAAATCAAATTCCTGTGATTAAGCATATTACTCATTGATGCCTTTCCTGCCATATGAATATGGCAAAAGGCCTAACCCTGCATTCTGCATTTATTTGAAGATGGTCTGTGCCTTCATCCTTCTTCCTAGTCATGATACTAATGCAGAGAAGAAGAAATACCTTCATTTGACTCCCCTCCCCTTTCTACACTGTGTTCTAACTACCACAGCAAAAGTCATTTGTTATCTCCTTGAAGGAGTCGTGCTCAGCCTGGAATTGTTCTATCCTCACCTTCTTTTACCCTCAGTACCTGTCCAGATTGAAATCAAATGCTCCATCCAGTGATGAGGCTGCTCTCCCTGGCCAAAGTGAAAAAGTGTACATCCAGTTATCCAGTGCTGCAGTGCTCAGGAAAACATGCTGTAAAATGAGTAAATAGGAAATTCTGAGGAGACAGGTGAATCCTAAACACTGTCTTCCTCTGGACCTCACACGTCTTTGAGTGAGCAACACAGAGCTCAGAGGGGATTAATTTCCCAAAACACCTATCTGGAAATAGATATCCACAGTGTGGAAGAGGACACCACAGGACCTGCTGTTAAAACCGTGCTGAAAAATACCACAGTTGTTATCTGCTGTATATTTGCCCTTTGGTATACAGCACCCCTTGCACTGAAGCAACTCTGACACCAAGGATTCAAAGCCCAGGAAGGTGCCCAGGTAGGGCAGAGAAACTTGTAATGGGAAGAGCATCCCACACTGTGCTTGGCATGAGAGCCCAAACTCACACACAGATCTCAGCTCATACAGCTTTTTGGGTGGCTTAACAGCTTGGCTCTGCTCACTAGAAACACAGCAAAGCAAACAACTGTCTAAGCAGTGTCTTCTGTAGCAGCCCACTTTGACGTGGTGGAAACACCATGTGCTTCATCCCAGCCCTGACTACTGCTGCAAAGGCCCTTGCTTTCCCCTGAGAGTGTTTATAAAGTACTGCAATTAATCCTACAGCTGCTGTGTTCCCTGTCACAGGAACTGTAGACACAGCCTAAAGGAGAGAATTCTGCACAGGTGATATTATTCCCCTCAAGATTAAAACATGGAAACCCCTTATCCCTTTCTCTGGAGATGAAGAAATCAATCAGCAATCCTCAACCTCCAAGAACAGAAATGTATGAAACTGTTTCCTTTGCTTTAATCTACAGGGCATTCTTCTTGCTTTTTTTGTTCAGTTTTCTCCTGGTCCAAAATCTCATAACCCTGATTTAGGTGCTAATATGCTGCAGTGAGTTCCAATCCCCAGGCAACTTCATCATCTCCAAGCTCTGCAGGCTTAAACCCTTAACCTGTCATAATCCCATGATTAAGACCCATCATACATTTGAACAGTTCAAAACCCCACATCTGCTTCCTCACCAGACACTCTCACTCTCTAGTGACAGGCAAAATCAATTGCTCCCTACAGGAAACAGAGGGAAGCCAAGTGGGTATTTTCCATGGCCATTTACAGCATTATAGCCCAGCTCCCTGACCAGGTGTATTCTAAACTTCTACTGCTCACAGCCTTGCTGGTCTTTCTGGATGAAACAGAATAATAATCTCCTTCACACTGCTGATATTCCCAAGTGACTTTAAATTACCATAAACTTCCATTGCAGTATTAAATACATCCTATGACTTTTAGATCAAAATGTGGCACTTTGAACTACTTGTGTAAGTCATAGGTCTTCCCAACGCATTAGTTATGATTTGGGTTCTCCTAAACCAGCCCCATTTCTAACAGTAATCATAAGGGTTGAATAACTACACAGTATCTAGTTTAAGAAGGTGAGCCGTGAGCCCAGGAAATCTCACTAGGGATGTTAAGGGTAGCACTGCCCTGTTCGCAGAAAGGACTTCTTGCTTTGTGCCCTGCAGCCTCAGAGGGTGTATTCATGTGTGTTAGTTACCTCCTACTCCCCATTAGAGTAGAATAAAAGAAGTTGAACTATGTGCTAAATGCCAGAAAACGGCTTAAATCAAATCAAAACAGGAAAGCCATGCTTCTGCGCATCTCCACAGATGGTAGATATGCTAAAACATAGTATTTACAGCAGCCAAACAAAAATAACTGCATATGTAAAAAGCCTCTTTTTTTCCCCAGTTCACATATCAGTCCAATTTCTATCTTGCCTTCAGTGATCAGGAAGAAAATAGCTCTTATTGTTTAGTGATATTTCAGAATATTTATAGTTGTCTGGTAGTAACCTTTTGTTTGGTAGATAGCAGAGTTTGCAGAGTATGCTGAGTATGTCATTAAACATTTGCCTGAAGATCTGAGTGTTAGCATCAATGACAGAGTTTCCTAGACATGTCACATTTTCTTTGGCTGTCATGAAAAATTATAAGCTACTGTGACTCACACTTTAATAGCAGCTATTTGTGACACTTTAACCTAATGTACAGCCCCAGAGGAGAAGCAAGACACAATAAAGCATCTGCCACTGACTTGCTCGAATGGAGGGATTCCAAGCATTATTAGGATGCCAAATTAAAGAGAAAAGGCTCTTGTGTCAAATGTCGAAAGGGTCTCGGTCTTTGTTAACTTTGCTGTAATTTATGTGTTATCTCTGAAAGCATAAAAAGAAAAATAAAAGAAATATTCCTTTCCTCTCTGGTGTCTCTTTCTCTGTACTTATCTGCATAGTTCTTGTGATAGAAAGGGTTAAATACTTTTTGAAAAACCCACACAATTAATCATTACACTTTTTAACAGCTAAATACATAATGTAAATATTTATTACCTTTTAGTGTATCTTATTTTTTCAATATAAATTTTAAAAAGTTAAAAAAACAATGGAACCATATGATTGTTGTGGGTGCCAAATGGAAAAAAGACATTTATGATATATTTCTCCATATCTGCTCTTAAATGCATTTCTCTTTTCGGCAAGAGAAAGCCAAAGAAATGAATATTTCAGGTGTCTGTAACATGGAAACTGTTCTTTTCCTGTTTATCTGCAATCTTTCCCTATTTCTGCCAAAACATCTTCTGCTATCCTTACATACATCAGGAAACTTATTCATGTCATAATCAGTCCATGTGTAAATGAGAATAGAAACACTTGCCTCCATGTAAGTTAAATTCAGCCTTATTTGGAAATGTTTTAAGAACCTGAAGAAAGGATAAAATAGTGTGCAAGTGCACAGGTTGGTTTCTATAAATTCAGAGATTTAACCCACATTATTAGGATGACAATGCCAAAAGCTGAGCCCCAGAGGAAACGCAAACAATTGTCACTGATAGCAGCCAATTAACAGATTTTCTCATGATGGTGCTCTTGAAATCTATTCTAAGAGCAAAGATTGATACATCATTCTGCACCAATATCATCAGCCACCTAGACATCTTCACCGTGGAGTAAAGGAACCCTTTAAACTTTATAACAAAGGACAAAATTCTGCAGTCCTGTGTGTGGCTTCACTGTATATCATTTTATTACCTCACAGGAAAAAAAAAAAAATCCGTGAAATGTGATGTTGTTTTCACTTGTCCTCATGGGCATTCAGTAAATCAGGCCACCCTACAGCAGCTATGTTCACATTTCAACATAAAACCCTGGTATCACCTAGGCAGCTTTGTGAAATATGTTCTTAATAAACAGGACTGAAAAGTGAAGCTCTTATATGAATTAAAGAACAAAATATTCTTAAGGAAACCTGGATTCCCTTTTCAGAATTTATCATCCAATATATTGTATTCGTTAGGCTGATACCAGCAGATTTATAAAATTTTATCAGAAATCTGTTGATTTCACTGTTTAAGCAAGGTAAAGCTAATCATGATTTTCAGGAAACCAGAAGTCTGACTGACATCATCTTTCTAAATTTCCACAGACTGCATTTTTTATTTTCATTGACTGCACTGACCCCTCTGAAAAAAGTCTCATGTTTCTATCAGATGTATTAGCACAGGTACATCCATCACTATGTGCCTTAACTTTGCGTTGTAATGCAGCCCTAGATCCTTCCTCACAGAAATACAAACATGCATTTCTGGCTGACGACATACAGTTGGGTGGGAGCTATCATACACTACTTTTTGTGAGAGGATTATGAAGACAGCAAAAGTTTTTTATTACAGTTTGACACCAAGGAACGCGCGTGACTGCTGCATTTCTCTCCTCAAAATTTAGATGAAACTGTTTACTAGAACAGGATTGCAGTTGTCACACATTGTTAAAAAATCAGAGACAGAACTAAGTCTTGGAACCCCACCAGGATTATCCTTTCAAATTAAGATTGCAAAAAAGGAAAGAGTACAATCTCTGTGACAATTCTCTTCAAAACGGGTTTTTCAACACTGTAAAAGGATGAGGAACAGGAATCTGACACCTAATCCTAATGGACAAAAATCGAACATACAGCCCAGAAAAGCAGAAGCTGTCCTTGTGTAGCACCCCATTTTTTGTCTCAGTCCTATGAAAAGTTGTATTAGCAGTTACATCTGCAATGCAAACTCTCACTGGTTATGGCTTAGCCTAGGATCCTACCCATGACAAAGTCTTCAGACGACCCCATCAGTGTGGTCCTGTACTCACACAGCAGGACATTCACCTCACTGAGATTCAGACAGTTTAGAAACAAAGACCATCTAGCTCTCATCCACGGACCAGTAGCAAAGTATCATTTCAATGTGAGTTATTATTGATCAAAAATTTCCTCTGAATTGGACATTTCCCTGTCTACAATGAAGAGAGACTTAGCACAACACTCAGAACATTCTATAAACTATGCTTTTGCTTTTATAACATTATAACAACATTCAAATGTTGTGAGAAGGTATATGCGGAGGTAGGCTAAATTGTTACTGAAGGACAGAGGAAGGGGGAGAAGGAGGGAGGGAGGTTACAGAAGGAGAAGCAATCTACAAGGTGGAAGGAAACATAAACCATCCTGATTTATACTTTTTCTCCACCCCTTCTGTTGATTGCTTTTCCTTCTAGAGACACATCTTTTCTCTTCTTCTACAGGGTGGGTTGTGAACTGATTTACGCTGCCTTTCCAACAGATGGTTAACCTACCCTCCTATTCAAGAAAAAAAAACATTAAAAAATTAATAAAGTGTACCTTGTTCAGCTAGCTTTATTTGTCTTCACTGGATGTTTGGGGTTTTTTATTTCAGCTATGTTGGTAATGTATAAAACACCACCTAACTTGTTGCTTTAACTAGTAATTACAAGTAATAGAGATCAATTTATATCCTATTTAACAACTCTGATGATATAAATTGCTATTCTTTCTTGCAGAAGCTGTTCAATGGGTGGAGCAGTCATTAAGAAGCAAACTGATCTCACAAAATTGCCCCATCCTTGCCCCAACATGGTGTCAGGATGAGTCTGAAGGTAGCTATATGGGAAACCCCACAAACTTACAGGGAATAGTTGAGTTCTCCTCTCAAAGGAATGGAAGCCAGCCCTGGGATCCGTGGCCAGTCAGGTGGGCAGGGGAAGGTTCAGGAGAAAGTGGTCATGGTCCGGATGTAGAATGAATCAAACAGAGGTCATTTTTTCAAGTGTGAGGTTCACTCTCATGTTTGGAACACTGTTTTCCTCTGTAACAGATGGTTTAAATAACACTTCATGTAAACATTTCAACAATACGAGTAATGATAGCTTGTGACTTATGTGGGAAGTCCAAATGTAAAGACAAAACATTGTCTTTCCACAAGGAAAGATTCTACAAGGATCACATCTGGAAAATGATGCAAAGTAGGACAAAAAAAAGCATTATTATCTTTTCAACCAAACTTTTCTGAAAAATTCTCCTGTTGCATATTAACTTTTCAATATAGCACCAACATTTGAGAAGCCCAGGTGTTATGAAAGACAAACCACAGTGAGTCAGTGTTTCCAGTAGTGGATTACCATCAGGTTTAGTTTCTCCACCAGATCCTCTGAGGTTTCAGATGTGACAGTAGATGTGAAGCATAGGAAATTAACCTGCAGTTCCTGTTTTCATGGTACTGGAAAAAGCAGTTTCCCCTTAGCACTGATGAGGCTGCCAGGTTGACATATCTTTTAGCAGGAACCTGGAGTCCTATTGCACCAGGTAGTGGTGTAGTGTCTTTCCTGACTTAGCTGCCTGATTGCAGACCACCTACATTGGACCTTGCCAATTTTTGGTCTGCTGAGGTCCCATGTGTTTATATCAGAGCCTCTGCCAGCTATTGTTAGTAGAAGAAGAAAGTATCTAGACAGGTCTTATTTCAGTCACAGTAAGTACGGCAGCACTTTTTTCACATCACCTCCTATGTCCCCTTGGCCTTTTAATGTGAGGTCCCTTTGGGCAGTAGTCTTTGCTACAGAGATTTAATAAAGCACCTGTTTGACATAGCTGCACTGCCTGCTGGGGGCCTCCAGGAATACTAAAGCTTAAGAGCACATGGAAACAAAGGTAGTTTTTCAAAGGTCTCTCTCTACAGCCCCTGCCAAAGTGACCCGTCAGGGCTTCATCTCAACCTGACATTTTGACAGTGCTCTTCAAGTAAGAACTGAAAAGACTGGATTTTGTCAGAATTTGACTTGAAAGGATTTTCAACAGTTCCATTTCTTCTTTATTCCCTTCTGGCAAGAAAAGTTTTACATGTGAGAATCTCATGAAGCAGAAAATCCAGCTTTTAAATGGTATTCCCTCTTGGTTACAGAGGATACTAGAGTGACTAAGTCTGTATCATGGCCTCAACATGATTTGTGGCTGCTCACACTCCCTGCAGGAAAATTGTGCCATTTCTCAGGCTGTCTTTATCTAGATGACATATTTTTAAAAAGTTGCATTCTGAGTCTGCATAAAACTTCCACCATCACCTTCTAGCATATGCAGTATATTTTTAATACAAAACAGACCCCTCACCTGGGGTCTCAAGTAAGTGATACAGTATGAAGTAAATAATGTAATATTTCTTTTGTGTTCTACATTATAGCACAAGATAGTAGATACAATACTCTGGCACAGTAGTGCTGACAACACTGACACCTTTGAAAATGGTTTTGTGCTGGCTCACTCACCATATTTGCCTTCCATGGAAGAAAAGTATTGTGAAGCCACTTAGGAGGAAATGAGTTCTGGAGGAAGTTAATCACTACCTGTGCAAGTGCAAGGTGTGGGATGCGAGATAGGATTCACAGGCAGCAAACAGCAGGCAAGACACAGAGAATGCATATTCCAAGTGCCATTAATTTGCATTGAGTACACAGGGCTAGAAGAAGTGGTCTGGTTAATTAAATCATATCACTGAAATGGATTCAAAAGAGTTTTAGTTTAGCATTAAAATCAGCTTTAGCCTACATTCCACATGGGTTATATTGGGATAATTTTTTCTGTATCTGAAGAAGTTCAGATATAGACTATGCAGTAACACTGGCTTTATAGAGCAGATTTACTTGTGAAAACATTCCTCAATAGCTATATGCCATTCCTCTCACTTCACTCATTTGAAAATATCAGTACAGACAAAAAATTAAAGCATGAGATTCATGGAAGTCTGATTTTACAAGAGACAAAAGTGAAGTTGCCTGCTTTTCACCTCTAGGTATCTGCAACGAAAATCACTGGAGTTTGATACTGTCTATTTACTCCTTTGTGTTCACCCAGTAAATCACAATGCAAGCCAGTAGGACTAGCTCAGACTTAAAATATTAGCAGTGATGCATGTCTGTGTTGATGAACACTGATGAGCCAGATAGAAGAAATCAGACTAAAATAACATCTGTTTGATCAGCACCTGTCTCTATTCACTTTTATTATCTTCATCACATTCCACAAACAATGAAATGGATGTTATTTGCGTAGATAATACATAAGGGAGAGGAGTCCACTATATTCACAGATGGTAGTCCTTCATCTCAAATTAAAATTATCATCTTTTGGTGGCCCAAAATTTGCTTAAATGAAAGCAATAAAGCCCACAAGAGTGCAAGGAACAACCTTATCATAGTATGTCTACCCTATTTTCTTTGACAATGAAAGATTATCTTTAATTTAAATATTTTTAAAATTTTAATTTCATCTGAGGTTTTACCAGCTGTGTGTCTACTGAACTCCTCCCTGTGCACTTAGTAAGGTTCTCAGTTTCTCTACTTGGAATCTAAAAATAAGGCAAGCTGGAGGGATGTTCAGCAGAGCTTATCAAAATTGACTTTAAAAGAAAATTTTAAAGTTACAGAGCTATTCAATGTGAAGTGTATACACTAAAATTTTCTATTTCCTGAAATATTCCATTAAAAAAAGAATGAATAAGAGAAGTACACTAAAAAAGTTGTCAATAATTCCAAGAATTTTTAGAGACAATATGGCTCACTGAAAGCACTACTGATTGTCTAAAAGCTTGAGCTTACAGTCAAATTTATGATCAACGGAATTATCATCTTTTCAGTCTGCAGAACAGTTCTGCTCCTGTGACCTGGAAGCATTCAGGACAAGAAGATTAATCTTGTAAGGATTTATAGGATCAGCTCCTGAGAAACCATAGTCATAGAAGAACTGAAGGTATCCAAACCACACAATGCAAAGGCAGGTAATTTTGTACTTAAGTGAAACCCCTGTATGAAACTGTTTCCTCACTTCTGTTATTCAGTGTCTGAGGCATCACAGGGACAAGAAGGAATTAGGTATTGGTATTGAAAGTGCCTGTTACAGAGAAGTTGCTTTGTGTGCTATTACCAAGCAAAAGAGCTGCAAGCACAGAGAGCAATGGACGCCCAGAAACTCTAACAAAACTGAAGTCTGAGAATATTTAGTAATTATATAAAATGTTTATCACACCCTCCACACTTCCTGCCACATAGCCTTTCAGCTTATTTCATTTTCACCAGTTATAATCCTATGTGATCAACATGGTGTACAAATTACAAGCTATAAAAACCATGGTACCAACATGTGAAATAAGGTTCCCAAACAGGATATAGCAAAACAGCTGGTGAAAGTGGAATATCGTGAAAAAATTGGTCATTCATCAGAGATCAAAAAGAGGCCATTTATAAAACATTGATTTAAAATAAATATTTTAAATTTCCATCTACCAACCTCTCCCAAAAGCATGCACTGCTTTTCAATACTCAGTTCCAACATGCAATTTCAAAGCACATAAAATTCCTAATAAGAAGCCATATACTAATAAGGGACAAATAAATTCATATGCAAGCTAGCTGACAGGCCACAAAATGCAAAACACCAAGAAAATAAGCATCTATTTTGTCTCTCTTTGTAATGTCTCCTTCATTTGTAATAACTGGTTTTAGTATCCTGCAACAGACAGTAAAATAGATACTTACAAAACTGACTGCAGATAGGTGAAATATCGTTAATTAAGAGATAATATCCCTTGAAATCAGACATTGCCAGCAGTTTCCAGTTATGATCCAATAATATTTTAACTAGCAAGTCATTGATAGTGGTAATAACCAATTCTAAAGAGCTTATTGCTTGAATAAACTATTTTTAACAAATTTAAATATTCTGAAAAGCTTGGTCTGTTTTGACTTTAAATTTTCATCTTTTTTAATGCCTCCAGAGGAAGAGCTATTTCTATTCACACTGAAAAAGAAGCATTTCTATGAGTACATAACACAGTCTCGCATGGAATTCATTCACAAGGTGTACAGCAAAAGATCTCTCCTGCCTGTATTATTATATCTGTGATGTTGATGTCAGTCATGCCTTCTGTCATTTGCCTTCTTTCTTTTCTGACTACTGCTGCATAGCTTGCCTTGAAATACTTCAGTCAGCCTCTAATCCAATGTCTTGCATCAAACTATGGCTCTCTTTTGATTTAGCTGGGTATGTACAATTACTCTCAGATGAGCTTCTGAGGGGCAAAGAGATATAGTTTACTCCAGGCAACATTATTTTTGTGCCTGTACACAGAGTAAACCTAATATTTAGACTCTGTCCGTCTGTATCTATTAAAATACTGGAATTTATTTTACAGGTATCTCCCCAAGAAGGTTAAATCATATAACTCTGGAGAAATAAGTTGACACAAAAATGTATATTTCATGAGAATGGTCCCAGGCCTATATCATGTTCCTACAAATATAGCTAGAGATAGGAAAGACAGATAAGAAAGATAAGACATAAAGAGCCTCTTACCCCTCTGGAAAGCAGAGATCACTTTCCCTCAGGAGACTGTATTTCCCAACTTTGATCTTATCGGGCCAGCCAGGAAGGAAATGGTATCTGTTTTACGACACTCCCAAATTCCCATCTCTGAACCTCTATTGGAAATACAGCTTTCTAAGCAGTCAACTCTTTCCTTGACTCAACAAAGGTATCAAAAAGCTACAGACAAAATCTTGGCCTCTCTACTTGTATCATAGGCAAGAGGGACAGGATCTAACACTGTCCAGAAAGCAGATCCAGGAGCAGGCAGATAACATCAATGCAAAGAATATCAGATTTTCTCATATTTTCCTATTTTCATTTTCTCACCGTCATTAAATTATACTCTGGCTTTATAAATGGCCGTTTTATCCAAGATATATACAGAAGCCAAGTCTTAGTAACAGTTTTCTGTTTCTAGAGACATAACAATGTCTCCTTTCTGATTTGACGATTACTTGGCATTGTCAAAAACAATAAATCTTCTGGTGGGCAGACATTCTACTGAGGCTCCATCCCACAATGTTTCAGCAATAGATGTCTCCTGTGTTGGGCCTGGCAGTTCCTGAGGGTAGAAATGCTGTCAAACACAACCCAGCAGCACTGTGAGAGGGACTCTGCTGAGGAGTCAGTCAAATAATCTCAGTCACTTTAGCATCTCATAGGGGATGGTTTCACACGAAAATGTGAGAATGCATGAGGTCTCTTCCACAAATAATGAATATACAATCGATTGGCATCATCTGCCCCTCAAAGCACTGCTTGTGTGCATTATGAATGCACTATCCAAGAAAATAAAAGCATGAATGAACCAGTATATTTGATTTTTTGAGAGAGAATTGACATAGAACACAAACAATCTCCCCCGGCCCTTTTCATGATTCTTCAGAAGCCCAGGTAATTGCAATGTCTGCCAGGAAATCCACAACTTTATTGTGTCCAGGTTTTGATGCTTTGCTTCTTCCTAAAAGTAGATCAATAACCCAGATCTTACAGGTTCAGACTGTTCCCAATGTCCCCATTTGTTCCCAATTACCATAGTATGCCTGCCTCCAGTTCCTTCTCTAGCTTTTTGCAAAGATAATAGTTCCACTTTCATACAGAAAAAAAAGTCATTCATAGAAACACATTCACAGATAACATCACAGATAATGAGAGGTTTATAAATTAGCTAATAGCAGTCTGGTAAGTACTACTCTGGGGGAGGGGAAGGGTGATTTAAGACATTGGTAATATGACAAGGAATCTCAGTTCAAGTCTGCTACAATTCTTCCAAGTCAATAGAGACTGAAGAATCTTATCTTCTCCTGTTTGGACGAGTTGTTTGGTGGCTTGCGAGCAAGTGTTGACAGGCAGTCAGTGGCAGACTTACACACACACGGAAGTGGAAAAAAATACAGAAGAATTTCTTCATTCTTCCCTCTTCTGCTATAAAATACCAAAGCTCATATCATTCCCATGCATCTAGTTTTCTTCTTTTTGAAAGGAAATACTTTATGGCTAAAAGCCTTTGCTTTCAAACCTGGAAACTTTACCACTGAGAAGAAGCCATGGTTTCTGGATGAATAAGTAGAAGTCTGGGCTTGACACTTGTTATAGGACAGGCCATGGCTTCACCTCGTGGTCCTGTGTACGTCTCATTGAAATGCTAATCTAAGACTGAGAAAGCCATCATCATAAAAAATACAGGTGGTAGCACAGCAAACACAAGAAAATACAGAATGGGGAAGCATCGGTGCTAGAGTTCATTCCTCCAGGTTATGGTGAAGCTGGGAATATGCGGGGGAAACATGTTAGGCTCCAAAAGCAATTCATACCAAACTTAAACCTGTTGCAGTGGGGAGAACAGAAACCAGGCCTGTGAGTCCAGGGTAAAAGTGAAGTTTGGCTTCTCTCCTTTCCCTGTTTTTTCCCTGGGTAGAAGGTGAGGACCTCAGTTGCCATGGCTGCCAAGAGCCAGCGATGCAACTCACTAAAAATAACTCAGACTGCTCAGAAAGACACAGATCTTACAGATCGAGCAAAAATGAAGTAATTCCTTCTGTTATTTACTCACTTTCTCCCTCCTCCTCCAGAAATACTCCCAAAATGGAAGCAGGACATTAAAGCAGCAGATATTCTTGCGATGATTTATACCTGGCCTCCATCAGACACACCCTTAGATTTGCAGTCTCCCATGCACTGACCCCTGGAAACAGGACACAATTCTATGACAAATACTTGCAACCCACTCTAAGGTCTGGCCTCCAGAAGTCATTTTCCTCACTGTGTACATAAAGTTTAGTCAGAAAAAGCATTACATGTTTGATGGGAAAGGATCAGGATTTACCTCAGGAATAAAAATGGTGATAAGTAGGGATGAATAACAAATAAGATTTGAAACACATGGGTGATACAGAGAATCTTGTCCTGTATCAATCTGTTCAAGGCCACCTTTGCACTGCAACACAACACCTGCTAAATGCTAAAAATGCTAAACACCTGCTGTCCCTGCAAGATACATTGAGATCTGCAGAGAAAAGACCGGTCTGCTGGTGCAGCATGTCCTCATTGTGAGCTTCCCTGTGAGACTGATAGGTGGGGCACTCAGTGCATAGTAGTGAAGTAAACAGAGCTTCCAATTTTCTTTTCAGTTCGTCTTTACAATGATGTTATCAACTGGAAAGGAAGAAGGAAGGAGAATGAAGCAAGAGTATTCAGCCACACCTGAGAACAGAAAAAGTTGGGGTAAATGTCAGCTGCAGGTACTGAGGAAAAGAACATTTATAAATACATCAATGAAAAAAAAAGAGGAAGGAGGGAAGAAAGCAAGAAAGAAAAAGATATTTTAAAAATAACCAGGCACACAAATGTCTAGAGACTGAAATATACTGCTGAGGTTTAATCTATTTTTCACAACAGAATAATAGGTAGGAAAGCTGAAGAGCTACACAGGCATAAAATTCTGCAGGTTTTTTATACTTTCTAGCAGTCATGAATATTTGGTGGATGCAGAAGTCTGCACCACAGTTAGAGGGTGACTGTGGGACTGAATATTTTGAGGATAGCACCTAGAAATTATCTATGCATAATTTGAATTTAATCTCTGGGTAAATTGCCTTTCTTAAAAGTTCATTACTAGAAAAGGGAAGACTTTAGTTACTAAATACTTGAGCTATGTTTACCTTTGGAAGAGGTAGCAGATAGCTTCAAGTTAACACTACTGCCTGTCCATGCTGCTATCTGCAGGCCTGAAATTAGTCTGTGATTATGAACAGCCTGATCTAGTGAGTGGCATCCCATATGGTGGGGGAGATTGGGACTGGATGGTATCTTCAAGGTCCCTTGCAATTATTTTATGATTTTGTGACATAGACCCATTCTGTAGAAGAGATTGTGCAATGTGCAGAGGGCATGGGTGTAAGTTCGGGCTTTGCACAAAACTAGATATACTTTACTGAACCCATTTTCTAGATCACCTGGCCTTTTTTCTGGCTTCCATCCCAATTTCTTCTTTCTTCTGTGCTTTCCACAGCTCCAAAATTGTGTGATTCTACAACTGGTAACTGGACCAGAAGCAGCTCTCACTGCTGATAAGTATTTATATCACTATCTGTTTATTACTCATTCTCTCTTTTCCTGTAAAATCAGTTTATTCTGCCAGTTAATCTCCATGTATGCTTGGATTCTGTGCTGCTTAGTGAGATGACTTTTCAGTCATGGTAGCAAAACTTGTAAATGTAAGCAAAGTCACACACAAACAAGGAATTTCTACTGGCTGTTCACCTCTTGCTGTGAAGCAATACCAAGATGCCTATTCTGGAAGAGTGAGTATACAGATGATGTGGGGTACTCTTAACGTGGTCTAATTGAATCCACACTTAAAACTGCCTTCTCTACATAAGGGGAAAATACCTCACATGCATATCAAAAGCAATAAGAAATCAAAACTTGGTTAGTTGCTGCTGGTTTCAAGACAAGAGGTGCACTACTGCATTCTAATGCAAGCATTACATGAGAGTTGGGTAGCAGACCTATGCAATTTGACTCATCACTGAATTCTGTGATATTTCCTAAATTTATGGATATCTGAGGTACAGACAATATCACAGATATGGATTTTGGTGAACCCATTATATAAGAATGACATACAGACTAGATCTATGTGGAAGTCCACAAAGGAGAGGGTACTGCCAAGCACTGCAACCCAGAGAGTTTGGGGGGCAGGGGAACGGGGCATGGAGGTGAAGGGGGAAGTGCAGAGCCACAGAGACCTAAAGTAGGACCAATATTTATTTTACCACCTTTATTAACAGTCATGAAGATTGCAAAAAAACCACATTCATTAAATTTGCAGATGATGCTAAATTGGGCAACATTATACGAGTCAGGATCAAGAAATGTAATATAAAGCAGCTGAGAATGCCAAAATGAGATTCAGCTTGTAAAAAAGGAAGCTAATGCATGCCACAAGGGAAGAATAACTTGGGCAGGGAGAAGCCACAATTTCAATAAAAGGCAAAAGCCTAAAGGTAACAGTGGGCAACAAATTACATAGGAGCTTTCCCAACAGGATGGGTGCAAAGGGTAGCACAATTGTAGGTTGCAAATGCAGAGGCACTGGTTCATAATCAGAGAGATTCGAGCCATCAGGTTTTATGAGGGATACCTATTTAGCTTCAAGACAAATATACATGACAACCCCCTAACTCAGATGTATTTCTGAGGTGAAATTTCTACAGATAGCTTCTGGTGTATAAATTGTCTCTGGCATTTGGGATACAGAATCTGAAGGCAGGCAAGGTGGAGTGAGCTCAGGCAAAACAACAGATTCAAGGATGGTAGAAAGTGACAAAGGACACTT
Organism: Rhabdornis inornatus; assembly: GCA_013397075.1. NCBI lineage: Eukaryota > Metazoa > Chordata > Aves > Passeriformes > Rhabdornithidae > Rhabdornis > Rhabdornis inornatus. The sequence goes on along the minus strand of VWZS01003350.1, from coordinate 89,077 downwards.
CCATGACCTAACAGTGTATTACACAGCAAAGGAAAGTCCTAAAAATGCCTGAAAAAAAAGAGCAATTAAATCCTGCAAAAGAATCACATGTAGTCCCGTTGTCATCTTTATCAAGATGCAAGAACAAAAAACATTAATATTTACTAGCGTAAACTAGTCATAATATCTGGAAGATCTTATGTGTGGAATGTTTTTTGAGTAGAGGCGACAAGCAAGATAACTTTGGAGAATCAGCCCTGCATTGATGGGATGGTGACAACAGAAAAAATCCTTTTCCTTCGATACCTATATTAAGTTTAGAAGATTTGTGTTGCAGCTGTGTGTTCTGATATTTACTTCTGTGAAGTAATCAGGATTCATAAAAATAAAAACAAAAGTAACAAAAAAGGGAGTTTCTAAGGAATCGGCACTGAAGTACAGGAGCAATGTTTAAAAGAATAAAAAATCCACTAAACTTAAAAAAACCTTTTAGGCCTCATGTTTACTAAAACTAAAGTGAAACAATCATAATAATAAAAATAAAGATGTAGAATTTCTTCAGAGCTCATTCTGGAGGAAAATCAGGAAGCTATGGGGAGGATACACTGGAGAATGTGATCAAAGATGGATTTATATCCTACATGCCCAAAGGTTGCATATGCCACCTCACAACAGATACAGCAAGAGTGAAAATGGCCACAGGGGACAAAAGGAAATTCTAAAACAGAAGGACATTTAGAATTATAAATTATGCTATATGAAAACCTGTATGACAAAATCTGGAAGACAATATATGTTCAGTTCAACAACATGGGTTACTACAGAATGCTAAATACAAAAATAAACAAGAATGTTTATGAAATCCTCTGGTTTCTAACCAAGCTAATCAAGTACACGACAAAGCAGTAAGATTTTTTTTCCTGGGCTTTCAATCTTACTGAGGTTAAGAGTTTCAGTGAAGTTAAACAAATAGCATGAAAAAAATTGTATCCATAAGTGAGTGTGTTCTTGATTTGTCTGACATTATTTATGCCTTGTTTAACTATTTCTGCATTCAGAAGTGAATGGAAACATATCCCATGTTATGAAAAAATGTCCCCAGGCAAATCTCAGCTGGTAAAACTTATAAGCATGTTGTCTCAAATAATCTTGGATAGTAGATTTGAAATTTTAATTTGAATATCCAAGCCACTAGCATATCTACTCTCAGTGGAATAAGTACGTGAACCTTGCTGTTGATTCTGTGTCATGCCTGTGCTTAACTTTATGCCTGACAAGTGGTCCCTTTGCCTTCAGCTTGAAAGGGAACTCACTGGAGCTCCTGGCAGTGGGTGGAACAGAGCTGAGGAACGCTTCTCTGTCAGGTCAGAGTAGGTCCCAGCCCCACAATGAGACCATCCTGGTCCTCCCTGTCCTCGGGCACATTTCATAGTAGGGTAGGGCCTTTCCAAGTGCAGTTCATGATCAAAAACTGACCCTGGGGGAAAACAATCAAGCTTTAATGTATTTTTCAGATAGTTAGAAGCAGTTCAGGCTTGTTAAACGTTGGAAAGAATTTCTACAGAATTCATCAAATATGAAATACATTACATGACAATATAACTGATTTCTAGAGCTTACTTCATTTTCCCTACTGCTTTCTCTACAGCATAAGGCAGCAAAGAGCTGCAAGCTACTATACCTTTTGTAAACCCTCAGTGAAATATTCACTAAGCTCAGGCAGAAAACCACTGACATTAAGGGAGCTGCAGGGGTGTCACTGAGAGCACAAGTCTAAGTCAGTGTGTTACACAGTCCTCTCAGGGGGACTAATTTGGCCTGCAGGTCTTTATTGCTGCTGATGGTAGGCAAAATGGGGGGAAGTTAAGGCTGACAGTAAAAGCTCACAGTGACTTTGCAGGAATGGTAAATACAAAATCCATCTTTTTGTTTGTAAGCTATGCCTGTTTGATGAAAAGACAATACACATGGAGCTATTTTTACAAAGTCGCTCTTTTTTCTCAGAACAGAGATTAATTTAACCATTCCTCTCGCAAAACTCCTGTCAAAATCTCCCAGTTTTCTGTTCCTGCAGGGAATCTTTCTGAAGCCAGCCTGTAACTTTGGTCTTTCCTGTTACAGCCATGAATTAGGATCAGTCATAACTAGGAGTTTTAGAGGCCCTACTGCTCCTGCACCAGGATGTGATTTTAAATGGTTGCTAGAGAAAAGATAACAGAGATTTATGATTCAGTAGTTTGACTCTTAAGCTGTGCCAAGGGAAATATAGGTTGGATATTAGGAAAAAGATTTTATGGAAAGAGTGATGAAGTACTGAAATTGTCTGCCTAGGGAGGTGGTGGACTCACCATCCCTGGATGTGTTTAAAAAAAGAGTGGATGTGGCATTTGGTGCCATGGTTTAGTTGAGGTGTTAGAGGATGGGTTGGACTTGATGATCTTGAGGATCTCTTCCAACCTAGTGATTCTGTGATTAGAGGATCATCCAAAACTTTAACATAGAGGTACGCAATGAGACACTGGGGCAGGGTAGAAAGCATGTAGAAGAAAGTACTGCTAGAGAAGGTTGCAGCAGGACAGGGAAGAAGACATAAACAGGCCTCTCTACACAGGTGGTGCATGTTCATATATATGTATATCATTAATATATAAATACTGATTATTCATCTAGGGGTTTATGGTATAGAGACTTCAAGAGCTCAGATCCTGCAGTGCTGAAGCCCAGTGTGCTCCCACACTCATCTGTGTGGAAACCTGAATTCAGACTCAGCATAGATATCCTACCTATCCCTCTTGCCCTGCTCAGGACTCCCCTGGGAAGAACATTGAAGCATTTGCTTTGCCTCACATCAGTTGATAACATATTTGGAAATAGGCAGGAGAAAGACAGAAGGTCACAGGAGGAGTCTACTTGGCATGTAAGTGTGCCCTTAGGTATGCTATGAAGTACAGCCTGTGGATGTTCCTAGGCATTTCAGAATTGTGGTTATAGAGTTAGAATCAAAGTTATTTCAGCTAGAAAGTCATAAGGTTTGAAAGATGACCTTGGGCCAGCTATACCCTGGTTCAGAAAGATATCCCTTTAAAAAGTGGAGGACCTGGAAACTATAACTTGGTAGACTTCCTATCTAACCCCACCTTATTTTCCATAATAAGGAATGGGGCAAAGAATCCCACAGACAAGCACAATTCAGAGCCTTCAACAACAGAAAGAGAGGTTCTCATTAGCTTCAAGAGAATCAAGTGCTTTGATACAGTCTGAGATTACTAAGAGTTCTCTTTATCATTCTAATCTTATGTATAAATCTCCAATTCAAGTGCAATTAATGAGTCATATAAACATGACCTCTATGCATTAACATAATTCAGCGAGGGAGGGACAAGTCCTAAGGAAGAAGGATGTGATACTTTTTTTCAATAGTTAACAATTGCTGTTTCTTTTGCTTTCCCTGTTAAAATTATGAAGATTACTTTTTTATTGATACTCCTTATTTTATGTATTTGGAAACCGGAAAAAAATTAATGTACAAGTGCAGAGGAGTTGTTGGATATAATGACTAAATGGTGTTTCTGTTTCTTGGGTGTTTTCCTATGGCAATACTAGGACACATTGGATTGAACTTGGACCTATAAAAGTAGCTTGTGAAGTAACATAATCCATTAAAACAGGGACAGCGGGAGGGAAAGGATGAGAGAGAGAAAATCCTGTTCATTCAAATTTTGAAGTTATTTCTTTTTTTTACAGGATGACACACCAGAATAAAGATCAATCACAGTCTTCTTCACGGGTAGTTTTCCACCTTAATGAAGTGAGTTCATCATGACTTGGTATGACAATACTTCATTTTTACCCACTGTTCCACTCCTTTTTTGACTCTTTTGATTAAAAGGATTATTCTGCAGTGTTCCATGTGATAACTGTATTAGTTAGGGTAAGTAGCTGATCTATTACCACAGGATAATACAGTTTGAAGGCAGTTTAATAGGGGCTGGCAGATTTCAATATTATTAGAGGGTCATAGAGTGTCTGACATTTCAATTTGTTACCAGACCACTCATATCACTAGGGCAATCATTAAACATAGACTCTAATAAGATTTCTGCTTTGTAGGGTCATTCATTATTGACAAGGAGAAAAGAAATAAATACCTTCCCAGGGGCAGCCTCAGTATGCAATACAGTAAAAAGCATCTGAGTCTGGAACCATATTTTCTAGATTTCCTGGCAAATCAAGCATTACATTTTCCAACTAAACTGAATGAAGGACAGAAGATAAAAACATGAATACTTAAATTCTGTCTTTACATACTGTCAGAACACTCATTATAATCACATATATGTATTAAAAAATTGATAATTAGGTCAAGTTGGCTTATTTTACCACTGTGATGGGAGCTAATAATGCACTTGTGCTGTCTTCAGCTTTATGAGGTCTGTACGCCTGGGACAAACTTTGCATATAATAATTAATCATTGTGTATCAGATAGCTCCAATAGCTATTTAACATATGAGGCATCTTCACCTTTCAAGTAGGTAGGCCTGTGATTTAGCTTGGAAACAAAACGAATTCATTCTTCATAAAGGCTTATTAATATTTTCCTCCTTAGATTAATGTTTTGTTTATTTGGGTTATGCTTTAAAGTTCCTTTTTAATTTCAGATTTTCCCTGAATGACTGACCTTAAGTTCACATTCATTACCCACATATTTTAAAAATTAACTGTGTTGTATTTTAAACACAAGTTGAGAAGAAGAGAAAAATAGTTTGGAAGAAGGTGAAAGATATCATTAAAACCACAAATAAAAGGATTTGGGCAGAGCTATTTAATTCTCGAAATTCCATTTGAAGAAAAATTAATTTGTGCGATTATTTTTCTCAGTTTTTTGTGAATAAGTATAAATGATACAGCAAATAGGGTTGTTAGGATGCACTACAGCATTTGGTGAAGAAAGAGTAGTGTTGCACCAATGGCTACAAGCCAGAAAGGGACTAATCCTGCAACTGCATACTGTCTTAAGTAGTCCCATTGGCCTGATCAGAATTCATTCAGAACAACAGAACTTTCAACTTGATTTTTGAATCAGATAGACTGGGCTTAAAAGAGCAGTTCAAGAGAGAATCAAGCTTTAGAAGAAATGAGCTATTTTTATTTACTGATAAAACAGATGAAATGCAGCATTGGTGGTGATAGTGAATTAGTTTATAAAATTTCTTCCAGATTTAATAATATAAGTTGTTATTAATAACTAGGGTAAAAAAAGCCTCCCACAATTCAATAAGGTGATCCTTTCTTTTAAATTCATGACAACAGCTTTAATTGGATCAGAAGAGCAACCAGCAGAAAAATAAAGTGAAAATATAATTTAATTCAGTGTAGTGAGAAGGAATTTTTGCTGCCATTTGTTTATTCATTCCTGGGTAGCAGCTTAGTCAACTCCAACATGACAGCTTCTCTCCAGCTCATCTTTGGAAGTCCCCCGGAAATAACCATTTAAATCTTAACAGTGCAGTACCTTGGCTCAGTGGAGCAAGTTGTTCTCATCACATTTCTCAGCTCCCCAATCAGGGAAAATAATGTCCATCGAGTCAAGCAAGAGATACTGAACTGTTAAGAAACTGTTTCTGATAAGAAACTGTTCTGCCTACAAGCTGTCACAAGATTCTGCAGGAGAGGAAGAAAGGGATAACTGTAGCCAACATGGCTTGAATATATGTAGAAGGACTCTATATTAAAGTGTAAATGAGTAAGAGAGACTTACTGGAATGAATGGAATAAAGAAATTTGGTTATACAGAGAAAAGCTTAAAGACTTATCAACATCTGTGATTGTCTAACTCAAAAGCTGCTAATTCTAACAGCATTCAAACATGTTGAGGTACTTACTTAAAATGTGACAATGCTGTTAAATATATCACCGCCTTCTATAGCCAGTCTATCACAAGCATACCTTATATTCAGCTCATATTTTTACATAACATTGTACATTTTATCAGAGCCTCCTGCAATATCAGAAAATGAAGTTTTATGCTACTGTATCATAATGTAATCATATGTAAATCATGTATTTTGTATTTTGTATCATGTATCATAATGCAAAATAGGGTATTGATTTGGAACCATGGTTCAAATGTTCATTTAGCCATTGTTTTCTTCAAAATAATTTACCATACGTCCAACAACTAGGCAACCATAGCTATATTTTTTTCTGGTGGAAAAAACATAGTCTCCTGGTATGCTGCTTATCCTTGGTAATTTAGGATTATCAGACCTGGACAGCATAAAAAAATGTATCTTAAAGGAAATTTTTCTTCATATGAAATATATTGGCAGAATCACTTAGTCACAGAATATTTGAAGTTGGAAGGAATCTTAGGGGATCATCTAGTCTAACCTGTTTTATAGATTCCCAAAAAGAGAGTCTCTGTAACCTTGCTGGACAACGTGTTCCAAATTTTGAACCCTCTCTCAATTTTTTTCTCACAGAAGATACACTCCTGTCCCCTAATCACCTTTATGGCCTGTTCCTTTACTTTGTCCGGTAAGTCCATGTCTCTCTTGTACTGGAGAGCCCAAAACTGGACCCCGCTCTCTGAGTGTGGCCCCACCAGTGCTGAATAGAGGGGAAGGATCATGTCCATTGGTCTGTTAGCCGCACTCCTCCTCATGCAGCCCAGAATACTCTTACTCTTTCTTGCTGCAAGACTGTATTGCTGGCTTACATTCAAATTGGTGTCCACTAGACCCCCAGGTGCTCTTTGGCCAACCTACTTTCCAGCTAGTCTTCTCCCAGCCAGTCTGTGTTGGCAACTGGATTTATTCCTCACCACATGCAGGACTTTGTGTTTCTCTTTTCTGTACTTCAGGAGATTCCTATTGTCACATTTCTCTAGCCTGTCCATGGCCCTCTGAATGTCAGCACAGACATCTGGTCTATCTACCACCCCTCTGAGCTTTGTGTCACCTGCTAACATATTGAAGGGGCACTCTGCTCTGTCATCCAAATCATTAATGAAGCCGTTAAACCCAGTAGCCACCCCTAGGGTGGGTTTCAGGGCTGGTGACTGGCCTCCAGCTGGACATGTACCGCTGAACACAGTTCTTTGAGCATGGCAGTTCAGCCAGTTTTCAACCCAGCTCACTGCCCATTTATCCTGTTTTTCTACAAAGATATTATGGCAGACAGTGCAGAAAGCTTTACTAAAGTCAAGATAAACAACCAAGCAAGTCATCTCGTAACAGAAATCTATCAGATTAATCAAGCATGATTTCTCCTTCATAAATTCATGCTGATTATTCACAATCAGCTTCTAGTCCTTCATACATTTGAAAATGGTTGCTGGAATTATTTTTTTCCATCACTTTAGTACAAGAAATTCTAAAATATAAAAGATACACACACCACTTAACAATTACCTGGGAAATAGAAAAATGTATTTACAAAAACAAAGAAATGCAAAAACAGTATTGTTAGTAGTTCTGTTGTCCCTTTAGTGGCTGAGCACAAAGCCCAGAAAGTGATTTTGGGATGCTCCCTGACTGGACTCAGTCTGAAGGGAGCTGTTACAGGCACAGGAGACACAAAAGTTTCTTTCTAGACAGAAGAGGTAGCCTAAGTGTAGAAAAGTGAGTTCCCACTTCTAATTGTGGCACAGAAAGAAAGGATAGATGAGACAAAGGCAGGGAGTTGGAGCCAATTTAAACTCAAAATCACCAGGATTCCATCGATTTTTCTGGAGGCAGGATTGGGCCCATGAGGTTTAATTGTCTTATGTTCCTTTACAGACATGTATGAAACATGCAATTGTTTTTGCAGTTAAATTATCTTGCTTTTCCCATTTGGATAGCCAAGAAATGATAATACAGAGCATTATCTGTTGAAGTGTGATTGCAGTTTCTATGGACACAGACAATCTAACAGTAGCAGCCCCCACTCACTGGAGAGAAAACAGTAATCCAAAGGCACCATGAAAGCGGTAGCTGTCAGATCTCAGCAGCTTTTGCATTTTAGAGAGAGGAAATAATTCTGCAGAAAAATTAATATAACTTGATGTGCCTAATTTAATTTACACAAATCAGAGGGAGAAAGACCAAGTAGTTAACATCTTGGCATTACCTGTCATCTGCAGCGCACTTACTGTTGCAAAACATAAGGACTATTGGAGACTGTAAAAGTTTTTACATTAGCAGCTTCTAATTTACCAGTAAAAGCAACCTGCTTCAGAGCTGCTAGCTGCAGCTGAAAATAGCATCTCCTCATGCTTGTTTCAGTTGAATTTATTTGTTTAGATGTTTCAGAAAGAGAAATTAGGTATTTTTATTCACAGGGTTATAAAACATTTCCATAGTAGCAGCAGTTCTAAATTCCTAGAATCCAAACAATAGCCAAACTAATTAACATCAATACCACTGCAATATCATAACTGTTAGTTTTATGCTCCATCCTACATAATCTTCTGTAACCTAACCCATCACACTCCACTTTTCTTGACCTTTCTCTTCCTGTGCCTTTGCCTCCATTATACCCCATCAATGGCAGGGATGCTGCTGCCTATATGTTTCTGTTCCATCACTGGGGAAAGGAAGGGACTGGAAGTGGATTATGTCTAGTCTCCTGGGGTTACTTCCTCCAGCCAGGATAACTCTATTTCCTTTGCAATAACATGAAGAAGAGCAGCACTACCTCCCAGATATGACCCATATGATGTAGGGGTGTAAGAAAAATGTATGAGAAAAATCAGTGCTGGGACAAATGGTGATCCCATGAAGGATGATCTGAGTGTTCTAGCACAACATCCTCCAGCGTTAGAGGAGTTCTCTCACAATAGTGTGTTTGTAAAGGAGTAGAACTGCCCCATGGTAGACCAAAATGTCTTAACAGAGTCAAGATGTTTGAAGGCTTCATGATTCTTCTGGATGTTTGTTTGTGTCTCTAATTCTGCCAGAATAATCTGCTTGGGTTTTATCCATTTAAGTGTAAACATCTATAGGAGTGCTCTAATCTTCTTATAATAATCAAGAGAAAAAATATTATATGGTGCATGCTTCACAAGAGAATGCGGCTAAAACACTCTGTAAGATAAATAACATAGCCATAGCAATTCAACTGGTTAGTCTTTTCTGATGTAAACAGACAATCATCGGAGACATTCTCATGTAAAGCCCCAGCAGACACTACAAACAGAGAAATGGCACAAGCTGATCTAAGGGATATCCAGCCTGGGAGAGGTATCTAGATGTGTGCAGGTAATGTCTAGGACATCTGCACAGGCTCAGTGCCTGAATTCGGCAGTGTCTGGGCATTTAATGAATGCAAGTCTGTTTTCTCTACTTCACTAAAAAATGGATCAAAGTAAATTGAATTACAGCTGTTTTAATGTTGAATGAGAATGTCTGTAATGAGGATCAATGCAGTTTAACAAACCCATTTTAACCAATACTATTATTTCATTCATATGCACTTTTCTAACTCTTCTCACACAGAGGTCTCAGGGAACGGTACATCATGAAAACACATTTTAGACACCATCAGTGCCTAAAGGGTGGTTAAGTACAAAACTCTTCCAGACGAGTGGTGCACACCAAGGCCTGCTGCCCCACTGTTACATGTCTACAACACATATTTAATTGGATCTGAAAAGCAGTCCTTTGGTATTTGAGAGGAATAAATTTGTGTAGGAGATTACTATGTAATATAAACCTTCTCTCACATTCATTGCAGTACCACAACTAGCTGCAGTTGCTGGAGCTGGGATGAAAAAGAGCAACAATTACTCTTCAGAGTTTCTTCAATTACCTTCCCTCATCCCAACCCACATAAATGCAGCTTCTTGTTGTACAAAGTCTGCCTTGCTGTACGAAGTCTGTCACATCTGAGAGAATGTGCAATTTGTTGCTGTAGCAGTACAGTAGCTGTTTATAAGGACATGAAGCTGGCTTATGAACCATGCCTCTCATCCTCTTTCAAAGATCTACCTTATGTCTGAGCTTCTGGTTATTGGCCAAAAATATGAACAGGAAGAATTAAGAAATATAGAGAACTTGGAAGGATCATGTATCAAGCATCAACATTATTTTAAAAAACAAACAAACAAAAAACAAAAACACTCAACTAAAACCCAAATAGACACACACAGACACATACACACGAACACACAGAAACATGCTATAGATAGAAATCAGTAGACATTTTTTATTCACAAGTGGAAGAGTCATTTTGGAGATAACAATACCAAAATAATATTGGAGCCAGTTTAATTTTTTCTCCCTAGGAATAGCATTGACACTTCTTGATTCTCCACATTAGCTCAGAAGTTAAGTATCTCAAAAAAATGTGATGTGACAAAAAATCTCTATGGAGGTCAAGTGGGAGATCTGAATTCTGTTGGAGATGCATGGGAAGAAATATGTTGAGTCGTATACAGAAACCACTCTGACAGTGGGAAAGACCTTTCAATGAACTACAGCTATTCAGTACCCCAGACAACGTTCACCTGTGCAGCCCATCCACTGGGAGCCCTAACGCACACATGTATTTAGCAGTCTTCTGCTGGTAAACATGGATGTGTTTTTTAACTCATTTAATCACCAACCACCTTCCCATAACTCTTTACTTATGAGCATGTTAACTAGGGCTGATCAGAGCCGTGAGCAAGAAATGTAATTTTTCCTCCAATTGCCCTATTCATTATCCTCCTCAGCATTTACATTCGGCACATTAGGATGCTGCATATAATGTGATCATTTACTATGTGGCTGTGACTGCCAAATACAATGAACAAAATAGAGTCTTCTCAGAGAGTTAATCTGCATACAGGAAAAACACAGCTTGTTTTAATGGGATCTAAAAGTGATCCAGTGTAGCGCAATGTTTGTATAATACAGTCTTTGTTATGTCTTCTTTTATATATAGAATGAATTTGGTTGATATGTACGTAAGTCAAATAATTCATGAAGAAATACATTACTTCTCAGAGCAGAGTAGGTCAGGATGTAATACGTACCAAATTGCTCTGTTTTTAATAGATCCAGGGATAGGCAAAGAGAAGAGGACATTTCTTTCTCTCCTATTCAGATGATTTTAGATAAAAAAATATTATCAGGGTCTAGGGACTGGGAAAACACAAAACTATTGTGCTCCCCTCCCAGCCCCTAAAGGGCTGCTTCCATCCAGCCCAGGCAGAAGAGTGAGGAAAATATTTATCAATTCTTGAAGCAAGATTTCAGAGGAGCTCTGGCTTACCAAGATGCATTCTGCCATTCCTTCTCTTACTTCTCTCTTCCTCCCTCCCTGCCTCCCTCTTTGCAAGGGTTGGTGTCAAGCTGTAGAAACTTTAAAACTCAAGACTGATTGATGCAATATAATTTTCAAAAATGTATTTTCTGATGAAATCCTTTCATGTAGAAGAGACATGGGACCATAGACATAAAATTCAGGTTAGAAAAGGTATTTGCAAAAGAGTCTGTATACTTCCTTGAACAACTGTATTTTTTTTTCTGCAGTGTTCACCTGCATAGCTGAAATTATACAGAGGAATAAATTATTTTCATGGGGAAAAATGCACAATTAAGCTGCTTTTTGTGTAAGGGATTTTCCTACTTAAAAGTAGATATTAAATGACCAGTGCCATAAAAATGTTATAAGACATATGAGAAATGTAGTTTCCACAGCCTAGTCAGAAGCACTCAATTCTGTACACCATGTACACCTGAATTATTCATCCATTACCTGGCCTTTCATCTGAGGTTTTTTATGCTTGGAAACAGTCCTTGTATAGATCTTCTGCACAGTTCTTCTACATGTAGGAGAGGTTAAATCTAGTGTCTGCAGCTCATAAGCAAACAGAGCCTGCTTTGACACTGGCACTGCTCTACTCCAGTAAAACCTATGCTTCTAACTTGGATACAAATTCATGCATAACACTTTGAAATGTGCACATAGTAATTGAAAATTACTGGGCATTTTTTGGGAAAGAGTACTCTCAGGGACTAGTGTGCTAACTTCTGACTGAACTTTTAAAATTTGTTTGGCTATCTATGGACCTGTAGACTACTGTAAAACATACAGTGTTGTATTACCTATATGATCCCTGCACTGATGATATTACAATTTTGAAACACTTTGTATTATCACAGGTATGAAACATGCCTTGTAGTAAACATAACCTGCAAATCTTACGTTGTTGCAGAACACCAAGTGCAAATCAGGTACAGGTTAGCCACTACTCAATACAAAATCACTGGTACTGCAGCAATGCAGAGTTTTTGTCCAGTACTTTCAGGGGAAATAACAATAAAGTATAACATTTCCATGTGTATTTTCTTTCAATGAAGAGAAAAAATTAACCATGGGAAAGGGAAACTTGTTTCTGTGGAGATGTATAGTGGAATATTCTATAAAAATGTGCTGTGATGGGTCAGTAACCAAGGTCCTGCCTATGCAGAGTATGTTTTTTCCATACAGACCAAGATAAAGCCCAAATGTGATGTTGTGCCACTAGAACAGATTTCCCTATCACTTATTTGGACACATAGACAGTCTTACTCTGCCACACTCAGAGGAGGGAGCTGAGCCCTGGGTTAGGGAAACTGTAGTGACTAGTGAAATACTGCTATCAGGTACTGAGAGAGGTGAATGAAAAATGCCCCACCTCTCAGACCATCAAAAGCATTTCCTGCCTTCATCATTTATTCTCTGCATTTGCTGGCAAATCTATTTTTGTCATTTTGATAACGAGCAGGGCTAATCTCATCTAGCTGTACATATAGATTTAGATATGTTGATAGAGATGATAGAGATATAGGCACAGACATAGATAATAGATATCCGAATACATATATAGAAATGAGAATAGACAAATACACATATAGATATAGATGCAGGCATGAACACAGCTCTCCTTTGTTTACCCTCTGCCACTTCCTCAGCACTGACACAACATCAGTAACCTCGAGCACCCAACAGGTGGATCCAATTCTGGGAGCAATAAAGGGAAAAATAAAGCAGAAGGTGGTTCAATACCACAGCTAAATTGGACGTAGATCCTTTTGGGGGCTTGGAGGAGAAGAAAACTGTGGATCAGAGAACTGGGAAAACACAGAAGTTACTGTTCTTTCAGCTTACTTCTCCCATGTTTTCTTTCCAAGTTTTCAGCTTCCCTTTTCTCTTTTGCTCTGTGCTGGTGTGATTTCAAATTCTGCAGCTAAAGAGCAGGCTGCAGATGTGCCTTGAGAGAAGCGACACAGACATCTTTTTTGAAATGACAAAGACAGCAAAGATCTCTGTAGCATAGGGAACAAATGCCATTCCTGTTTCTTTTAGTGTGTAAACACATAAGTTTGACTGCAACTTTTTCTGTTATCAACCTTTTGATCTTTTTCCAATGACTTTATCTCTCTTTTTGTCTCCCATGCCTTCTGCCTCTTGGAAAAGATTTATTGGCAGATGAAACTTGCATTATAAATATATTTGAAAAATTAAATTTTTGTGGCATCAAAGGTTAGGACTTTTTTAAATATTGCATTAATTCGTTTGTGGTAAGAAATAGATAAAGAGATAGCAGAACGCTTTAACATTGCATGCAAGTAGCACCTTAGCCCAATCTAATTGCTTCCCTTTATCTTGCTTGTTCCATTTGCTCTCCACAGACACACATGGAACAGATTGCAAAGTCTGCTTTTGGGGAGAAAACAGTCTAGCTAGAGGCTCCCAGACCTTGTGAGGGATTTAGGGACTTGGGCTCAGGGCCGTGCCTAACCACATAAGCAGATCAGTCCTTTGCATCTGGTGACAGGAGCATCACAGGAGCTCTCCAGAGTCCAACATGTGGGATCCCTTCAGGCCTGCTTGTTCACAGCTGTCCCCACAGTCTCAGTCTGCCACCACTCACTGCCTGGGACAGCTTGCCTGTATCATTCTCCTGCCTCCCTCGGCACAGGCAGGCAGCTTGGGGCTGGTGTAACTAATTCAGTATCAGCTTTAACCACTGCCTTCAAACAATGGGGTCTAGGAGATTTCTCTTATGTGGAAGTAAAGTTCCAAATTGTCTCTTGCTGATTTCACATAAAACTGAGGAACACTGAGCATGAGTAAAGCTTTTCTCAAATAGGGGAAGGAGTTGGCTCCAGCACCAAGCAGCAGTACATTTAGCAATGCAAACGGCCAAGACCCTTCCCAAGTTCACAGGATTTGCCCTTCTCCTCTCTTTGAAAATAGAGCACTTCAAGTCCTGAACACTCATGGACAATCAGTGCTGGGAGCTCTGAAGAGACCAGTTCAAGCCCTTGTCCTCCAAAACCACAGACAAAGGCTCTGAGATCACTACACACAATCAAGTTCCTTCTGCCTAACCAGGTGCTGTGTGTCCAATGAGAAATGATACATGACTGGATGCACACTCTTAGGCCACTTCATCTGCAATGTAAAATGCTTAAAATCCCCACAAAATGAAATTGTAAAGTCAAACCTCATAATTTCAAAATTTTCCCACAAAAAATAAACAGTAGAAATGGATGAGTTGTCACGGAGTGTTTCAGTGGAAATGAAGCTGATCTCTGAGAAAAGACTATTCATCAACCTGTTTTTGTCCAGTTCTGTCAAAGCAGGCTTTGACAGAAAATGTTCTGTGGGTTTCTGGTTTTACCCGAAGACAAATGAAAGAGACAAATATATGGTGCTCTGACAGTGGTGTCTCTTGTATAACTTCTAATGATTTGTTTTCTTCATGTGGCAAGAACTTAAAAGGCTTATTGTGTGATGGCAACTAAAATCTAGTGATATTCTTAAGCTGTCATTTAAAATTAGTCCATTACAGCAGAATCTTCTGCCATATGACCAAATTCCAAGAAAAATATGAGATATGGAATAAGTAGTCTGAAAAAATTAGGAGGCAAGAAATCACAACTTTAAAAAATGAAAGCAAGAAAGATTTTAGTACTTCATCATTTACTTAATTAGTGCTTAAAATTTTTGGGAACCAGGAAAAACAGCATCTGGGCTTAAATTTTACCTTTACCTTTCAACAAGTAAGAGTATGTCATCCTAGAAAAAGGAAACATTTCCCAATACAATGTAACTTTCATTCTTCAATATTGGAAATAATAACAAAAAATTATTTATTTTTTTAAAGAACACAAACCAATGAAAATTCTGTGCTGAACAAGAAAAGCACTTTAACCAGGAAAATTTCAAAAGAGAAACTTGGCTTCATAATCAAATACCAAAATGATTTGAAAGATCTAATAATCTGCCATATCCCAGCAATAAATAATATATCCTGCAAACACAAACTTAGAAGGAAAAATGCCTTTAATCACAGTAATAGCTCTCCTGCTGCCCAGTATATCAAATTACTTTTTCCTTTTCAAAATAATACATCTTCCCAATCCCATTTATTCCTATAGTCTCTAGGCCAGGTTCTGATCTCAGATACACTGTTCAAATCCGGAGTAACTAAACTGAAATAATTCCTTTCAATTGCGACATTTTCTCTGGGTTAAATAGAAATTATTGACCAATGGAGCTGCACAAATAGATTACACAGAGGTCAGTTTCATGTTCCAATCCACAAACTCTCTTTACTGAACACACCACATAGCATTGGCTTAACTGAGCATTTGCCTATCCAGACCAATTGCTATACTGTTTTAAATGCTGTCCTTCTTTGTGTGGAATATAATTTTTTTCCCTGTTTTGATTTCAATACTATTTAAATGCAAGGAAGAGAGAGTGCAAGGAAGAGTTCTGTGAAAAAATAAACCCTGTGCAAGCTTTCCCGTCCTTCCCAGACCAATGCATCTCTGAATCATCCAATAGCTTTCAAAACCCCATCTGATCTGAATGATCCCCAAAATCCCACGACTACCCCTTCTACCACTGACCACACTGTCCTGGCATAGCTGTATGCTCCCAGTTGGCCTGGGAGGCATTGGTGGTCTCCTCCTGCCTGCAGAGCTGAGTGCTGTGCTAAGGTGCTGGTTCATACTTCTGCTCTCTTACAGTACTAAGAGGCAAGGTGTAGAAATTTCAGTCTCTCTGGGTGATGCATTCAGTGCTGTGATGTTCTCCTGATGTTTTTCCCTATGTCCAGACCGAACCTCATGAGCTGTGATTTGTGGCTACTGGCCTGTATTGTATCATTGACCATTTCATGAGGAAATCATCACCATCTTTGAAACCGGCTTTAAGTATTTGCAGGGCAGCTGTTGGGTTGTCCCAGCACCTCACCAGACCAGCCCAGCAGAGCCTCCCAGGGCAGAGCTAAGAAAAGATGCAGGTCACAGTAGCTGAAAAGATGGAGTAGGCAGCACACAGTGTTTAGAGATGGGAAGCTCTGAAGAGTAAAACTATGCAATGTTTGCTACAGCACAAGTACATTACATATATTAAATCAGCATGCTTATGGTGCAAAAGAAAATAACTGATGCTTAGTCTAAGAATGCACCTCTTACTGCTGCCAGGCTTCTTCCTCAGGCACCTTCAAAGGAGTTCTCTGCTCCTTGAAACCTTCAGGTTTAAAAATGAAACAAAGAGGGAGGCTGGAATATGGAGAAGAGGGGGAAGGGTGTTTGTTAAATGAATTGAAGGCAGCATCCAAACTTAGTTCTGATTTCAAGCGTCAAGCCCTTACTGAAATATCTCAGAAGAGTGGAAGGTTGGACAGATTTATGGGTATGCGTACTCCACCGGTTTTTATTTTGCAGGTGCATATATATGAGCAAAGATTAAAAGCCAAAACAAATGTTTAAATCATTGTATATTGGTGGTATGATGGAATAAATGCAGCATAGACCTCAAGATTCTAAGTAATGCTGATTGTAAAAGATAATTTCATCTTTGCAGTCACCTCACTGAGACACAGAAAAAAATGCCATAAGAATTATGAGAACAATTTTGTAAGTACTACTACCTCCTCTCAGTTCTTAAAGTGTTCATTTTCTATTTTGATGTGGATCCCATTAAAAAGAGAATGCATTATAGACTTGAAAGTGGTTTTATTTAATATAGCATACCAACAGAAGGTGATCATATTGCATGTGAAAACTCAGAACTTTCTGAAATGATAATTCCACTCCCCTAAAAAAACATTAGCAGTTATAAAAATACTGCCTTTTTTTATTGAAGTCCCTCCCATCTGACAGGTCCCAAACTGCTATATGTACAGAAATATTATTATTATTATTATTAAAATATTTGGAACAGCTGTAACAAATAAATTGCCATAGAATTTTTTTAAGGAGAATGTTGGGAAATAATTTAGAAAATTGTGATCATGAAAGGTACAGTTAAGGCAGGCCACTTGTAAAGCCAAGAAGAAACTTACATCAGCAGATTTATAAAAAATGGTCCTTTAGTGACCACAAATAGTGAGGATCATATTTTACATCTACTCCAATTGACATAGGTTGGATTCCTGCATATAAAAAATATCCAATGTCTAAGGCATCCCTTGTATGAATTATAGACATAAATAAAATCAGCCAATATCATCCTTCTATACAGAGAATTAATCCTATAAAATCTGACTTTTTAATTTACTCCTTGCTGGTAAACAAAGATGTAGTGTGCCCATGTGCATTTTGAGTAACTTGGTCAACAAACACATATACCAACATGTATAGGAAGTACCAGTACAAATTTGGCTGGATTTTGTACAGCTTCATCACACAACATTAGCACATATAAAAAGATGGTTCTGCAGCTGATCAATATCTAGAGGCAAGATCTGTGATTATATTTGCACCTGCACTAGGATCTCGACAAATATTCCTGAACTTTACAACAATCCAGAGAAAATACCAAGTATCAATAACATCCAATTTATGAGTTTAGAATTTGCCATCAGGGCTTGTTTCCTGTAATCTAGCAGGCACTGTATATCTTTTACAAATAACAGTTTTATCTGACTAATCTCCACGTGATCACTAGAAAAGGACCAGGCGGTGCTGGTCGACAGTAGCTGAACATGAGCCAGCAGAGTGCCCAGGTGGCCAAGAAAGCCAACAGCATCCTGCCCTGTACCAAAGTGATGTGGCCAGCAGGACCAGCGGAGTGATTGTCCCTCTGTACTCAGCACTGCTGAGACCACAACTCAAGTTCTGTGTCCATTTCTGGGCCCTCCACTAAAAGGAGGGCTTTGAGGTTCTGGAGCATGTCCAGGGAAGGGCAAGAGAGTTGGTGTAAGATCTAGAGAGTAAGTCATGTTAGGAGTGGCTAGAGGTGCTGAGATTATTTAGCCTGGAGAAGAGGAAGCTCAGGGGACACCACATCACCCTCTACAACTCCCTGAAAGGAGTTTGCAACAAGGTAGGGGTCAGCCTCTTCTCCCAAGTAAGTAGGACAAGAGGAAATGGCCTCAAACTGTGACAGGGAAGGTTCAAGTTGGACGTCAGGAAGAAAATCTTCACTGAAAGGGTTGTCAAGCATTGGAACTGGCTGCCCAAGGAAATGGTGGAGTCACCATCCCTGCAAGTATTTAAGAATTGACTGGACGTTGCACTTAGTACTATGGTTTAGCATATGGTAAACCATACTACCATATGGTATGGTAGTGTTTGGTCACAGGCTGGACTTGATGATCTTGGAGGTCTTTTCCAACCTTAATAATTCTATGATGATTCTGTGGCTGTGTCAAAGTAGTTCTGACCTGATTACATGCCTTTCACATAACTGAAATATTTAAACCAAGGTCCTTTCTTGTAGACTATGATGCCTATATCACAAGGTCTGTGAGAATCTTTAGACCTTAGCAGTCTCTCTCCATATAACTGAGGTTTAAAAAAATAGATTTTTAAAGCTCCTGGAGTTTATTTAGTCCCTCAGGAGTGTCCAGTAGAGCTATCCATTAAGAACACTCCCTTGTTTCCTATAATATCATTAATATATGTCTGTAAAAGCAGTGGAGTTATATAAGCAAATGCCTGATGTGAGAGGATTGAAAAGCATGTACAAATGAGATTTTGATTTGGTTCTTCTAACCCTGTTTCAGACTGGGGAGCTTGAAAATGTGATGTGACCAAATTTTAAGCATTAGCAGTATTTTCTAGATCTGATGCATTTCTGACTTCTTGGAAAAGTACAGGCTCTTGCATCAACACAAGAGGACATCAGTGGAGTCCATGTTTATATAATTTTTTAAATTTAGATTCTTTGTTATATAAAAGTGATCTCAGTCAAAGAGAAATATTTTGCTTGTTTGATCAAGAGTTTCGTGCAATTAGATATGGTAAGTAGAAAGTTTTCTCCTTAGGAGTATAATGTCTTCTAGTGCTGGTTATAGAACAAAAAAGACATATTCTACCTACATTTCTTAGGATTATAAACCACTAAATTCTAAGCTTCACTTACCTTACAAATTTTGATAACAACATTAATAGAATTAGAAGCTTATCTGCCTCACCAGGAGATTGTCAAAAACAGAAGCTGCAGCAACATGAGAAAAAAAAATGGAAAGACATCTGTTTTTACAGCCAAACCTGGTTGTATTTCTTATGTTTGGCGTAAGGCAGTAATTGTGGTTTTCTTTTGTTTTGCAAGATTATACAAACCTTTTTAAAACAATGGAAGAAATTCTACCCATTATGGTATGTTTGTTTGGGTTTCATGCATAATTAAAGCCAGACAAAGGCAGCCTCTGATCAGACACTAGCAAGCAGAATCAAAAAAGTCCAGCAGCAACCTGGCGCTGATAAACAGGAATTCTAAAGGGCTGATAAGCAGAGAGCCATTGTTATCCAGGAGAGGATTTACTAGCCTCTATTTGGTTTGTTTGCTGGCTTCAGGGCAGGATCATCTTCTGTAAAAAATATTGAGCTTTAATTGCTCTTCACTATGCCTAGGTTCAATGAGCCTTGAAGCCAGTCAGATTTCCATCAGTTTCAGTGGGACTGAGATCACACTTGAGATGTGAGAAATAACTTACATCTTTTCTCTTTCCATCCCCGTCTTTGTGCAACATTCAAGTAAAATTGAAATGTATTCCAAATTTATCCTTGCATTGCTTTTCCACCCCTGCCCTTAAAAAAGTAATAAATTTTAATTTTACCACTTCTATGCAAAACCACAATGTGGTATGCAGTAGTTCCTGCAGCTGTCAAGAAGCGTGGATAAAATGGCTACTCTCAGTCTGGCTACATGAAACCAAAGTAGGATTTAGAAGCTCCAACAAAAATAACTCATGCTTGTTCTGTACATTGAAGTGTGAGGAAGTTAGTGAGAAAGGTGACATTTTCCCCAGACTGCACAGAAGCAGCAGCTATTCTGGAAGCGTTACAGTATCTCACATAGCATATCCTGACAGCACACAGAGCAGTTACATCAGCATTGCTAAGGATGCCATCCCACCCCTGGACCATGTCCTTTCTCTTGTCCTATGGTTGAAGGAAGAACCTGCATATTCCACATGCATATTTCTAGTACCCAGCGTGCTCCTGCAGCCTTCCCAGCTGGCCTCAGCCTAAGACAGACATCACCTACTGGAACCTGGAACAGGGAGGAGAGTAGAACTAGGCACGTTAAGTAATAGCTGATGTTGGTGCTCATAAGACTCTCACAGTGCTGGATGTGAAACTGGATGTGGAAGAATTGAAGCCATGAAGGACAAATTGCCTTATAAGACATTTGCACCTAATAGTGTTGATCGACCAGTTTTTGCATCTAAACTGAGTGCAGAAATACTATACTTCAGAGGTAAAACTGAGCCCTTTCTAAGTATCTCCTGCTTGACTTAACTTGATCTCTTTTTATGATCAGGTGATCCACCTAGTGAATGAGGGAAAAGCTGTGGATGTTGTCTACCTGAACATCAGTAAAGCTTTTTACACTGTCTCCCACATCATTCCCTTGGAGAAGCTGACAGCCTGTGGCTTAGGATGCTGCAGTCTTTGCTGGGTAAAAAACTGTCTGGATGGCCGGGCCCAGAGAGTGGTGGTGAATGGAGTTACATCCAGCTGGCAGCTGGGCATCGTGGTGTTCCTCAGGGATCAGTACTGGGGCCAGTCCTGTTTAATATCTTTATCAATGATCCGGACAATGACATGCACCCTCAGCAAGTTCACAGATGACACCAAGTGGGGTGAGTGTGTTAATCTGCCAGAGGGCAGGAAGACTGCAAAGAGATCTGGACAGATGAGCCAAGGCCAATTATATAAGATTCAACAAGGCAAAGCATCAGGCCCAGCAAGTGTGTAGGTACAATTCCTTGCAGTGCTACAGATTTGGGGAAGAGTGGCTGGAAAACTGCTCAGCAGAAAAGGATCTAGGGATGTGGACCAACAGCCTGCTGAGCATGAGCCAGCAGAGCACCCAGGTGACCAAGGGCAAATGGCATCCAGGACTATGAGGAGTGTCTGAGGGAACTCAGGCTGTTTTGTCGGGAGAAAAGGAAGCTCAGGAGAGACCTTATTACTCTCTGTAATAAGAGTAATATCCACCTGTCATGAATGAGTTTTTAGGTTGCTCAAAGAATCACTAGCAAAAGTATTGGCAAAAGCAGGCTTAATATAAAAGTGAAAGTGTGACAAGGTTTGTTGGCAAGGTTCACTCTTCTGATTACTAGATGGTCAGAGCTACAGAGAAAAATTGGACTAAAATCTACATTCAATCAATCTAAAACTAAAATCAGTCAAAAATTATAAACATGGAGGCTGGGAATGGAAAGGATAAGGATGTGAAAAGAGTAAGAATAAAAACGAATAAGGGAGACCCTCCTGTTGAGTTACAAGATTCAGAGTGAACCTTCTTGCCAAATTTATCCTTGGACTTGACATTGTTTAACAGCACTTAAACTTAACATTTAATCAACAGCCTAATTTAAATTTCACTAAAGTTTCTATAGAATTTACTATAAGCACAACAGTAACACACTTACAGGCCTAACAAACCCACCAATCTTATGTATGTCTGTAAGGACATACATGTACTACCATGTTACCTGAAGGGATGTTGTGGTAAGGTGGAGGTCAGTCTCTTCTCCCAGATAACAAGCAATAGGACAAGAAGAAATGACCTCAAGTTGCACCAAGGGAGACTCAGTTTGGATATTAGGAAAAATTTCTGGAGTTTAAGAATTAAGAATCTGGTTAAGAATTAAGTGGAACGCACTGCCTAGGGAAATTGTGGGGTCACCATTCCTGAAAGTGTTCAAAAGCTGAGTAGATGTGGCACTTTAGAGTACAGTTAATGGGCATGGTGGTCAAAGGTCATGATCTTGGAGGTCTTCTCCAGCCTTAATGATCCTATGATCTCAAAGAAGTACACTATAAGTGAACAAATGAGCAAAGAACAGGTTCTGGGGAAAGGCATGAGGAACGTTTGTTTGTGCCCTGGGCATGTAAATTCACTTTGAAGTCCCTGGAGGTCTAGCCAGGAGACCCTAGGAGTCTGGAGACCAAATCAGTTTGCTCTAGACACCCAGTAGGTTCAGGAATTACTTGACAGAAACCCAACCCAAGAGAGCCTCTCTAGTTCCCTTCCTTGTGCTGATGAGGACTGTCTGAGTTACCTGTCCGTAATGTCTGGTGGTACCTGAGATGGCTGGGTTGTCCCTGTTCCCCAGAAGTGTGTGTCCCCAGCAGGCACTCTGTCATAGGTGCTGTCTTGAGCAAATGCCTGTGGCACTCCAGGGTGTCTCATGTGGATGTCTATGATCACACAATCGAATTGACTCGTGTTTTAGAGGACTCCCAGGAAAAAAACCCAAACACAGAAGCAGCATTTCATAAGGGCTTATATTCAGTGCTAGTCTCAGGTACCTACCAGAAAAGAACTTTGTGCAACTAATATTGTCTCTGTAGGGGCAGCAGTGGTCAGATCACAAACCCAGCTCATTCACAAAATCTGACTTAATGAAATCCCTTGGGATATCACCTCACAATTGGATGGAGTGGGGAAAGCCTGAAAACCAGACATCTGCCAGGCCCAGGAGCCCTCAAGACTTTGACCTTACCAAAGGTACTGTCTGTCGTCCAGCCAAATATCTGAAAGAAAGGAAGCCAAGACCCCTGAACGCTAGCTCCTCTGAATGGAGTTAGGACAAGGCTTGCATGCCATAGGTTCCTTTGGAAGAGTGGGGGATTGCCAAGGCAAAGGTTGAAGTTAGTTATCTTTTAAGTGATTTTATGTAAGTGTCTTTCTCTGAGGGATTTGGCTCTCTGGAAGATTAATAAAATCCTGATTGATTCTTGCCATCTGTGATTACCAAATTTCTCAACAGTTTTAAATCAACCTGGGGTAACAAGGGCTTGGAATTTTAATAGAAAAATGAAAAATAAAATTAATTTTTTAACTTGCTGTAAAGACATGTGGATAAATCTAAAAGAACAATGACAATTCTTAAACTACAGGAGGTAACTAATTCAGTAAATATTGTTAAGTATTAACATTTAACACAACAGGATGTAACATATAGGGATACCTAATATCTGGTTGTCATCATAGGGTGTGTGAGTAGTTACAATGAAAGCCCAATTTATGCACTAGACTCCCCTGCGTTAGATTTATCCAGAAAAAATCTTTTTAAATAGTTTTCTGCTTCTCTTTGTAGCCATTGAATGTTAATGGCTGGATGAAAATCAAATCTTAGAATTAAAACATTACACCAAAATAAATTTCAAAGGTTTTAGTCTGTGTTCTGAAATATTTTCTCTCTTTCTTGTTCATTAAAAATACTTCCTGGAGCTAATTTCGCACAGCTCACAGTTCTGAAAACTTCATTCTGGTTTGTTAAAATACAAATTCCCAGTCTATGGAGTGAAGTCTTAGAATCTGCCTTAGAAGCTTTTCTTCGGCTTGAGGACTAACGTGAGTAAAGAAAGAAGGATTTGGCAGTATTTTTATTTTGAAGTGACCCTACTTGCAGGAGATTTGTTTCTAATATAGCTTTATTTCTGAGTTGTCTACTATCCAATATAGATTTCTGAAGCAGCATTTGTTATCTCTGTTATCGTATGTATCTAGTATATTAATGCCTAAAGACCTTTACAAGGTTTGCAATTCTATTGGAGTAGATGGTGAATAAATAGGAAAATAAAAAGACAATGTGTGTCCTGGAGGCCTTATTGTTGATAAATATTTGCTTAGTTGTTTAAAGAAATAATGTTCTGCACATTATTTCTTTATAATACACAGGCTTGTTTGAAACTATTTATTTCAGCTGTCCACTGCAAGGGTTACCTTGCATCCTGCCTCACAGCCCACTTCCTTTTCTCCCTAACTGAATTATAAACCTTTTATGCAATAGAAAGATGAATGGTGAACAGTAAATAGTACATTTCCTAGAGGAATTTTTGGGCAAATGACCACCTGTGCTAAAAACAGTGAAACACTGAGGACTCATAAATATTCACAAAAACATTTGACAGTTCTCCAAATGTTTGCAAATTAGCAACATGATGCTACAAATAAAGATGACACCATACCTTTCTGGAAAAAAATTAAAATATATAGATGCAGTGTTCAATTTTGCATGCTTCCAGGTGCTTTCTGTTAACAAACCTTCTTTCTTTCGAATTATTTTTTCATCTCACTTCTTAAAATAAATAGTACCACATATGCCACTGTCAAACACTTCCCTGAAAACAGTAGGAGCACTCTTGCCTCAAGACAGCGTTTTCCAGTGACACCATACATTTCAAACAGAGTACCAAGCACAAGAAATATGGTGAGGGCAGCATCTTTATAGAGATCTCCAACAGAGATGGTCTGGAATGGAAGTTCTTCTCAGGAGAGCAATAATTCCAGGAATGTTGTTGTAAACCTGCTGACATCCATTCCTATTAAGTGAAAACATGCATTAAAATTCTTTCCCCTTCTGGAAACATCTGTACGCAGACACCCATTTTTTCTCAACATGTCCAGAAAACAGCAGTAGCCAACACAGACCCTTGTGTATCCAATCAATTAAACCCACTGCAATTAGAAATAGGCCATTTAAGATAATAGCATTTCTGAGAGATGAAGAAAAGCCACAGGTGGTAAATCGTACACTGAAAATATTTGCTAAACACACCAGAAGACCAAAGATATGTAATTGCATACTTTTTTGATTAAACAGTGGGGATATAAGCACATCTTCTTCAAAAGAACTCAACAGAAAAGGCAAAGAATAATCTGAGATGGTAGTATAACAGAAACCTGTCTCTGAGTAGAGTGATTCAGCCAAAGTTATAAACAATACAGTAAAAGTAAAAGGGAAAAGTAAAAGAGAAAATAACTTGTGTGATTACAACAATATATTACTAATAATAACAAAGCAGAAATAGTTCAGTGAAATGAAACTTCTAAAATGTTTCTAAAGACAGAAGAAAAAAAGTTACATGCAGAATATTAGCCTTTCTTAAATTTACTTCCAACTCAGAAGCAGAAAGATTGCACCCTATTTATATGACATCACAAGAAGTGCATGGCTTCTTTTCTATTATATATAAGCAATTTCAGACTTCAAAGAGTTCACAGTCTAAGCATCAGATTTCTCAAATGATACCATCAGTCACAAAGTTTAGTATCCTGAGTACTCCTTTTCTGAAACTAACCTTTAACTCACCTACTGCTCCTGTTCTGTTAGTGTTCATAGGAAAAGATGACACACAGAGCCTTCTTTCCATTTCACAATGTCTATGTCCACGTCCATTTCACAATGGACACACCACTCTATACTACAAATTAAATAATCAATACTGATCCCCAATTAGAAAAGAGATTGGCACAACAGCCTGTTAAAACATATAACAATCAAACTATACACTAAAATATTAATTGCTTATCTAATGACCCCTTCAGTAATATTTATGTTTTAAATGTACTAGAAGAGGTTTTTTCGTCCCGTCACATATTACTGGGAGCTTCTTAGGACTTTGTAGCCCTGAGTGAAAAAAACAGAGTGAAAAAACCACTGCTGTATTTCTGATACAAAACCCTAATGAAAGTTGCTGAACAAGAGAGCCATCTCTTCTGTGCTTTACACAAAAAGGAAATGGGATTTTCCAATGTAGTAACAACCTAGAACATTCCAGTTCACACTGTTAGCTGCATCAGAGGATGCTGGAAACTTGAAAAATGAGGAGGACAAAGAGAGAAATCAGTAAAAAATTCTTACTGATGAAAAAAAATTCAAATTAACTGGACGTTGCAGTCAATCAGATATTACTTGAATTTTATAGATGAATGTGACACTGAAAGTTAATTTACTGTATAGAAGGGAAGAGTTGCATCTGCAGCCTTTGACTGTTATCACACCCCATCTTCCCAGGGCTCTTTAGAGATTTTTCTACTGCTATTCATTCCTTCCTTATCTGCATTTCATTTTCTTCTTTTTTCTTTTTTTTTTTTTTTCCAAATGAAGTTTCATATAATTTTGTCTTTCAGAAACCCCAGCAACTGGCTTTTTAAGGAAGAACCAATAATGGACATGGCAACATGTACCCCAGGGGAGCTGAAAAACAAGTCACCTGAACAAGGATTTGAATTCAGTCCACTTATGAAGACATGCTGATATTATCTACTACTTGAAAAGACTCTTCTGTGCAGACCAGAAAGTGGAGGAAGTAGAAAGCTTTCTGACTACTAAATATTTCCCATTTATCGTGGTTTCTGTGATATCCTGGCAGAGATTGATTTATAGAGCCAGTGGTCCTTAGTAGTTGCTAGGAAACAGTGCTCTGCACTCCATCTGCACACAAGGGGATGTGCAGCTAGAAACTGTGGTTTCTAGTGGAGTAATTCTTCTGACTTCAACCTTGCACAGAGAAATATCATTGCACGGCTTCCCCAGAACAACACAAGCAAGTCTTAGTCCTGTGTGCATATATTGTGGCTAAACTCAAGCTCAGCTAAACAGAGCACTTAATAACTTTTTCCTCCAGGTCAAATGACCTAGTGCAGATTCCAAGTACAGAATTTATTCATTACAGAAATTTTGAAAATCCAGGGATAAGCTGAGAGGGAATTCCTGGGTCATATACCCAGTCCTCAGATGTTCTGGCTACCTACATAGTCACCTCCTTACATTTATCAAGCTCCATTTAAAAAAAGACAGGATTTTGTGCACAACAAATTCCCCTGGTAAATAGTAGCCCTCTTTCAATGTGTAGCATAAATTTATTTATGGATTTTTGGGGGGAGCTGGGTGTTGTGAACATTTTAGTTTCAGCTAAACATCTTTCTTGTCCTTTTTTTACCACATCAACACATTTATAGCCAGTGATCTTATTTCCTCTAACTCTGCTTTTGTTTGACTAACCAAACCCAAGAAAAGCCCCTTAGTCCTTTATTGTGAGTTCTCTTTTCCTGTTGCATTGTGATGCAGCACTTTTCTGTACTTCTTTCTTTGAATTTTTATTTCCTGAATGTTGGTGAACATAAATGTGCACAGTGATTCCAGGTAACATATGACAGTGCATGGGTGGTTTCCCCTCGGTACTGCAAGTACTTCTCCTGATACTGACTACTGTATGAATTTGTTTTTGCTTGGGTTTTTTTGTTTGTTTGGGTTTTTTGTTTTTTTGGTTTTTTTGTCACACCAGTGGCTCAGAGACATCCTGTGGCTGAAAAATACAAACCCATCTATTTTTTCTCTTCTCCTACCCATTATCAGTGGGTAGCAACTGTTCTTGTTATTCCTTCTTTAAAGAATCACCTTGGTTTTTGTTTTAGTTTATCTAATTCCACTCTATAAGTGCTGGCATCAAGTTAACCAGATTTCTACTGAATTTGCCCTGTTGATATGCTTTGTACCTTCAACAAATTTAATTATTGCACATTGACTTCTTGATCACTAATAAAAGTAATTAAGGAACATCTTTTGGAATCTTGTTTTAGAGTGCTAGTTTCTCTTTCAGCATAATCCATCACTGTCTTCCCTTTGAGGAGTTCTTTGTACTAATTCTCATGTCAAGGAATACCTAACCACTATATGAAATATTTTACTAAAGAATAGGTAGGCTACAGCTGCTCTGTTGCTATTTTTCCCTTGGGGGGAAAAAAAAAATCAGTCATTAAAGAAGCCTAAGACTTGGTCTCCTTTAGTAAGCTGATATTGTATTTTAGGAAATTGTCTATTATTCCCCATGGCTTTCATTTTCCCTAAAATATTGCACATCGGAATAGTTGGTCTGTAGCTGCTAAGCTTGGCCTTTATAAAGCATGCTTTTGTAACTGGTTCTTGCTGGCCTCCATTCAGATGGGCATACTAACTTGGTGAGTTCTGAGCCAACATTTGTGGAGCTGTTTCCACTTTCTATTATCCTGTTTCCCATAAACAGTCCTGCTGGCACATTTCTGTTCCACCTGCTTGTCTTCAGAGGTAGAGAAAAACTATTATTTGTTAGAGGACCACCCCTACACTAGCCTTAGATAGTGTCCTTATTTTTTTTTCCTAGCTCTTTATTTATTATGACTGGAGACTTTTTAACTGTTTCTTCTGGTTTCTCAAGGTCTAAATTATCCCTGCAGTCCGCAGTTCGCATCCTGTTCTTTCACTTTCAATCCTCCAAGCCCTGGTTTCTTTTTCTGAGCCAATCTCTTTTGACTCTGATCTCAAATGTCTTTTGACAAATTTCAACAGCCTGTTTAGTAGAACTATTCTAAATTCTAAATTTCTACAGAGGTCTGGAGTTCTATTGCCTAAGAATACAAATTTCAAACCAGCACTCTACCCCAATTCAGTGTCTTTGCTGTTCTGAGTGAATTGCTATGATATAGTCCTCTCCTTTACAGCCTAACACCCCACCAACCAACTTGTCTTTGTAAATACTGCTATTTCATTTAAATTGGAATTGGATTGGTACTATCATCACCCAATAGTGCATTAATTTCTCTATTACTTTCTGTATAATAACTTTGCAACTTGCCCATCACCAACTTAAAATACTATAAGCTCTTAGAAGTTCCATTAGCTTCTTCAAATAGGAGATTTTTAATCTCCACTCTGAAAAATTAGTAGATTCTTCTGTGGATGTAACATCTGTTCTCCAGTCTATAAATGTGGAATTCAAACTCCCCCATAATGATGCAATCACCAGGTAGCTTTATCTCTCTCATGATGCTAAAGTAACCCCAAGTTCAACATTCATTGTAGAATTCATTCCCTTTCCCACTACATTTTGACATAAACTGATCCTGTCTTATCCATACTATTAATTAACACTTCTTTACTGCCAGCCATATTCTTAATATATAATGCTACCACATTATCTTTACAATTCCTTCTGCATTCCTTTCACAGTGTGCACCCTGTAGTACTTGCACTCCAGTTGCAATCAGTATTCTATCACGTTTCTGTTATCCCTCTAATATCCTGTTTCATGTCATGGATCAAAAAGCCTTACTCCTTCCATCTTTGTGTTCAGGTAGCTTTGTTTCATCTGTTTCTGTCATCTCACTTCGCCTTGGTTTTGTAGCTTCCCTACCCAGAGCATTGGAAAGAGCTCCCCAGTCTGTTGTGTA
Organism: Rhabdornis inornatus; assembly: GCA_013397075.1. Classification (NCBI taxonomy): domain Eukaryota; kingdom Metazoa; phylum Chordata; class Aves; order Passeriformes; family Rhabdornithidae; genus Rhabdornis; species Rhabdornis inornatus. Next base: position 59,664 of record VWZS01003350.1, on the reverse strand, counting down.
CCATTTTGGAGGTGTCAGCCAGGAGCAAGTGCAGATCATAATCAGGGGAACAAAAAGACAAAAGTGTGTCTGTTAATTCTGGGAAAATACAAGCTGACAAAGGATATCATGCCTCCCTGTAAACTAAAGGAAGAGCCCTTTAGTTTAAAAGCCAATGCTGGCACAAGTACAAATACACCCAAACTGGCTGTGAATACATTTTTACTGGACATTTTAAGAAACCATCCAATTCCTAGAGCTGTGAGGTTCTGAAACAGCCACTGGGAAGGCTGTTTGAATGAAAACCTCTGAGCCTTCTCAAGCTGAAATCAGTCCATTTATTAACAGTGATCTAACATCACTGTTCAAGAGTACAGAAACTCAACTCATGTCCCACAAGGTTGGTTCCAGTCCTATGTGGCTTCCTATTATAATAATACCTATTAATAAATCAACATTTTCTCTTCAAAAACTGATTGCTTAAACAATCTGTCAGTCAGTGCAATTATTTCTTCTTAGAAGAGGGTATGCTCTGGTGAGAAGCTTGATCAGTTCAGTCCTGCATCTCATCTCAGAAAAAGCTTTAAACATAAGGTGTTAGGATGAAAAAAAAATTGCAAGCATCGTTGACTTATATTTAGAAGTATCTGCATAACAACAAGCACATGTCTGTTACCCCTTGAAAGTATTCTGAACAAAGATAAGCATATGTTTACATAGACTTTAGCATGCAAACTCTTCAGGGCAAGGAGTCTGTCTGTACAAGTACACATCTATACAAGCAACCACAATTTTAGATTACTACTGTTGATGGCCAGTTAGCAGTTACTTTATTAACCTCAGACGTGCAAGAGATTACTAGCAGGTACTCAGACCTTTTTCAGCAGTGAGGAATCTAAAATACTGTGCACTGGGCTTATTTCTTACACCCACAACAGGGGTGTAAATATTCACAGTCATTTGAGCATCACTTAAGCAACAGCAATAAAGACCCTGGACATTTTGTGAGAATTAATGACTGCTGACAGTGTTAATAGCCTGAGGTGGAACTTTGGGCCATTAAACCCAACTGGCCATTAAACTTCAAGAGAGGTCCAAGGCTGAGGTCATTATGACAGTTACAAATTCTAGGGGCGGAAGGTATTTTTATATATGGTGATTGAACAATAATTAATCTGTACTTTTGTAGATCGAATCTACAGATAGGGTAAAGAAACTACAGATCTCTAGATGCTGATGAAAACCAACAACACTTCTTCATCCCAATGGAAAAGATTGAAAATATCAACGTATCAGAAAATTCACAGTGAGGTTGAAAATGTGTTCAGCATTTGTAAAATATTCACAAAATCAGGGAGATACTTCTAACATTTTCATTAAATAAACCCTTGAGAATCAATCCAGATTTCTCCTTTAGAATCACAGACCCTTGTATGTATAAGCCCAGATACAAGGCAAGAGAAGGAATGTGAGGTGCATATAGACACTAAAAGGGGTGAAATTCACCCAGACCCAGCGTCTAGCTCTTCTTGAAGTCCCAGATATATCTTGATGGTACTGACTGCACAGGCCACCTGCCAGCTTCTGGACCAATATGCAGTTTGTGAGAGACAGGATAAGAACTATTGAGTGCTGATGAGAGACAGCACTCACACCAGCTCAGGAACTGCCCACCACATGCAGGGTCCTGGGTCAGACAAGACCTGAGAGGAGCAGAGTACCCAGAGCGCCCGCAGAGCTCAGGTGTCTAGCACCCAGTTGAAAAAGGACACATGGCTAAGGACATCCAGATACTCCTTATACAAATGAAAAGTTAAGAGCAGTGAAAATACCTTTATTTTGTAAGTACTGAAGGGTGCTGCTTCATGTGTCAATGGAGCTGCCATAATGGCTAGGAGCCTCTCAGAGAGCATCCCTAATACCCCACTTACTTACTCTCTAACTCCTGATTTTGTGTCTTGCACTTTTTACATGCCTCTATAAGGCCATTGAGCTCACTAAACTGACAGAAACCTGGAGGGCAGAGGGTATTGTCTTTTTTCTGGTCTATTTATTTGGGAATCCATTGGAGAGCACACCCGGCAACCAGGAAATGGGGATGGAGAGACACCAACCATTTAGATCAGCTCACCCTCAGTGATACACCATTTCACGCAGCCAGAAAGAAGTATTAAACTACAGTGATTTGAAAAGCTTATCAAACAGGGCAGAAAAGTCCCATGGAAAAATCTGTCTCCATGAAAGACAATGGCAGAATTCCCACCAACTTCACTGGAGACAGGAGCTCCCAGACATTCTTTGCCACATCTTAAGCAAGATTTCCTGCTAGTTCCTAGGAGAGAACAGAATAGTACTAAAAAGCTTGAGAAAGACAAATAAAAATAAAAAAATAGCTAAGTCAACATATTACTCTCACTCATTTGGAACAACTGAAATGTAGACACAAGTAGCATTTCAGATGCACTCATGCCCGCTAAAGAGAAAAGCTGCTCACAATATATCTAATTCCTCAACTGTTTTAGCCATAGCAGTATTAGAAACCAGGCATGAAGTAGACTGTTGGCAAGGAGCCAGAGCATTCCTGGATTGCACATATGTTAGATGTGCCTGGCATTTACTACAGCAGTGCAAGAGCACCTCTGCAGTCAAGGGTCAGTGAGTATTTCTATATAAACAAAGGCTCTAATAGCTATCTTGTTTCAGAAGTCTAAGTAAAAAATGCATAAAAACAGCTGTGTAGAGAAAAGCTTGACAAAGAATGCTATCAGACAATTTTAGTTCAGAGATCTTCCAACCTCAATTTTTTCAGAGCCTAGGAAAAAAATTGCCTGTAATATTGTTTTTAAAGCTTTTAGTTTGCTGGCAGTTCTGAAGGTAGTACACTTTTTTTCTGCATGTTCAGCCCATGAAGAGTTGTAGCATCCTTACACTCTCTGCCCTTGGTTTCTTATACAGAAATCACAAAGCACAGCTGCACATTTAGAGCAGGAGGTTATGGCTCACACTTTCAGGAAAGCACTGGGAAAGGTTAATGCACCTGTCAGACACATCCTGATAGACAAACTTTATTTTGGCTTCACAGGTGAGCAAGCTACATCCCTATCAATAACATGTTAAACTGAGGTTCTGCAGTGCCCACACACCCATGGGCAAACAGATATTTATGTCCCGAGTGAGCCCCCGTGGCCTCAGACCCATGCCACCACGTCAGACCCTGTGCCAGGGTGTCCCCCCAGCTGGAGCTCTGGGTTTTAGGTGGCCTTCAGTGTGTGCTGTGCCAGAGCCTGTTAGGAGTGGGGCTTACAAAGCACAACTAGTTGCTCATGATAAAAGAATGATTATTGATGTGTGCCACTTGCACCAAAGGTAACAGGAAACTGAGATTATGCCTGTACCTTGATTTTAATGAGAGCAATCTGTTCTTTCCATCTAAAAACTGAACAGGGAAGAACCTAACAGTTCTGTTCTTTGGCCAGACATGACTGTGGTGGTGACTTCGAAACTGCTGTGACAGCTGCCCGTTTGAAGTAAGGACTTTATAATTTATATTCCTTCTTTCTCACAAAGCATTAGCCCAAATTGTTACCAGGAATAGAAACAATATCATCACTGCTAATAGGCTCTTTTAGATCCAGCATCATGCCACTCAAAAAACCATGCTTTCTGGGATATTTATTAACAGATCTAAAGTACTGGCACACCCACTGTAGATGGGAATTCCTATTTTAAAGAATGAGACAAATACTAAAGCATTCACTTTTTCAAGGAAAGGACAGGAGCTGAAGAGTCACTATGCAGTCTCTTCTGTCAGCAAGAGTATCCACCAGTTCTACCTGTGTTAAGGGGCATCACCTTCAGAAGGGCAGGTTTTTAGAATGTGTCACATAGGTACTAAGCAAGAACCATTATCAAGCCCTTAAAATCTAGTTGAGACAGCGCAAACACCTGCTCTCTGAGGACATGTCATGGCTAGAAGAGAAGGAATGGATTCAAAAGTTCCTCATCTGCCCTCAACATGAAGAAAAGCTATAGATAATGGCCTGTGGTTTGCAGTTATCTACTCCTAGTTCTGTACAATCAGGGGGATGCCACAAATGCCACAAGCTGAGTGCAAGATGAAGCAATTAAAGGAGACACTTAAAAGCAGCCTAAGTACATTTTGCTTGGAGCCATCCATTACAACAAGCAATATATCAGACACCCTTCATTATCAGGAATCTGTGCTGCAGGTACTGGAATGTCTCCCACTTGCTTTATATTGGGCAAGAAGGTGAATTTTTCCCTATAGTCCCATACAAAGGATCTTACACCAGTTCCCACCGAGACTCATAAGCATCCACTGCAAGACCAGGATCTGAACTTTGAGTAAGATTTACCGATATGTTCAGGCACTCTAGCTAAGTGTAATGGTGAGTGACCTCATGTAGATAACTAGCTACTGCTTGCAGCTACTCTCCCATTCCTATTAGCTGGTATCAACTTCTGGCTACCTTTTACTTGGACAATATTTTTAATACCATGTCACTGCATATCATATGCATAACATTGTAAGAAGCCACCAGTGTGGCAAGAGATGTTTATATTATGTTTGCTTTACTCTGATTTGCCCTCATTGCCTCTGATGCAGCAATGCAGCACTCACCTTCATTTTATGTTGGAATGTCTGGACCAAAATCAGGTGACAGATCCTGAGGCTGTGAAAATCTCTTTGGAGAGTCAGTTTGATTTTCTTCTCTGTGTCCTTTTTGTGGTGCAATAAATTTAAAGATTCCAAATCTAGATCAGAGGAAATACTATTGTTCCAGGATTAAAGCTGGGAAAGTTCAAGAAATTGAGCGATCTGTAGTTTGGGGGCTTTTTCAGTAGATTCTTCAAAGAGAACAAGTATTTGCCATGAAAATGCTACTCCTTACCCCCCGTCACGTGTTTTGTGTCTAAGTTGTCTCTGAGGAGATTTATATTCATGCATTAAAAAATACCAATTCTCCTTGGCAGCTGTAAATCTCATAATTAACTTCCATAATTTCAAGATCCTGCCAGTCCATTTCTTATGGAACACTCCTTGGTTTCCCCTTCCTGTTTTAGCTCTGTGCTGCTGGAAGTACAGGAAGGTCTCATGCAAACTCCAAGTTGTCATCTTTAGGGGGGCTTTGGATTGAAAGAAATTGAAGTGCCTGTACTTTTCTCTCTACCTTGGTTTTAATAATTATTCTTTCCTCAAAGAGTTCCTATCCTCAAATCTGGGTTACCTTGGTTCTTTGGATGTGATCCTAGTCCTTAATATCCCTTCCAAAATGAAGCATGGGTGGGAGTGTGTGTCCCTGTCTAATTAAGAAAAACTTCCCTGTGAGAGCACCATTGTGGAGCTGGAGTGCACACACAAGCAGCTCTTTAGTGTTGGCTCCCTACACACCCTCACCTCAGGAGCACATCCTTCAAGAATGGGCTTCAGCAACACACAGTGAAAGTTTTTCTGCTTTGGAGATGAAAGTAAAAGTTCATATGTGATGCCCAGGCTGTGCACTGCTGATTGTTGCTTAGCAATGAAATGTGCAGCACATGGCGATAGCACAAAGATACCAGAGCATTTTTTTAAAAAGGAAAAAAGAAAGGGATAAAAAGGTCACACTAATAATCACGAGAGAAACGGGAACATTATCAGATACAGCAGCTAGAGAGGAGGTCATACTCCCTAGCCTGTCTGTGAAATATTCTTTCCTCATTTACCTCCAACTCTGAGGGACAAAAGCAGAGGAAAATTCAAAGTGTTTTGTTCCCACTCCTGCCTTACTGTTAGCAATCCCATTCCATTTTAGCACACTGGAATAGGATTTTCTTTGTGTTTTTTTTCAGTGTAGGCTTGCTCCTGGGTTAAAGTGAAAGAGGCAAAGAATCTGCCACATTACACTGAAACAATGGCTTTAGAAAGAAAGAATTTACTAGTATGGATGAAAACACAAATACTATTTTCAGGCTAGAGCAAGACATCCCATTAATAATATTCTAGCAGGATCCCAGAGGCAGCTAAATAAAACAGAAAGGCCAGGCTGAGCTAGGCAAGCAGCTTATGATCACAGTTATACTCCAGCCCCAGTAGAAAAAAATTAAAGAAAGGGAACTGACATCCTTCACAAAGCAGAGTACAGAAGAAATGTGACTTGTGGCCTTTTGTTAATACAGTATCAACTTTAATTGAACCTTCAGGCTTTGATTCAAGTCAATATATCTGGAGCTTCCTTGAACAATAAATCTTGGTGTTAACCACAGTGGAGGTCAATCTCTGTCTAATATATGCTTTGCAATGCATTTAAAATGGAGCTATAGTATGTAGATGGTGAATTATTCATACACACAAACTGTTAATGAATAAGTCAATATACAGATAAGATTCAGGGCCCTTAATATTACCAAGAGGAATTAGTTCTGCAAGAACACAGGTTCCCAAAGATAGTCTGACACCATGACTCACCTGTGGACTCATTCTATTTGTTTTTACCTCATTTATTTTTACCTCATCTGAGTCCATTTTTAGACTGAAAACTTGCATTCTGAGCCTTGGAACCTGGGAATGTGCCTCTCTCATGTTGCACACAGCCCATGGGGAGGGACTGAGACCTCCCCATGGCCTGGAGGAAGCTGTGATTTCCAGAGCTGCCCTGACTGGGGGGACAATGTGTTCCTGACAAAGCTTCACCTCACCCAACCTCCACACACCTCTCTTCCTCTCTGTGGCAATGTCAGCAAACTCTGGTGGTTCTTGCATTCCTGCACCACCCCAGGCAGCTGGATGAAGGACGAGCTGAAGCTGCAAATTCTTTCCTCCTGCCTGCCATCTGCAGGAGGGAAGAAGGCAGACCCCAAAGGCCACAGGCACTGCAGCCACCAGAAAGGAGGCTCATTTCATATCTTGAAGCTTATCTAGGCCTACTGGACTCACAATTCAAAGATACTCCATAAATCATGGTACTGATGGGCATGGCTGCTTGGCTCATCAGGTCTGAGAGTGGGAGAGAGATTACTGCCTCAAACAGGAGACAGGGCTGTGTGATGGCACAGGTGGGCACAGGTGGGCACAAGTGGGCACAGGTGAGTCCCCCATGAATGAGTTGCCATTTTATAATGTATCCTGGTGTCTCAGCATAGCAAACCATTGGCCTCAAAATTAAAGTCATGTGAAAAAGGATGACTGCAATTAAACCTTTTGAAAGCAAAGAAAGCCACCTCCAATTCCTCTGTGGTACACAGTCAGTCCAGTCAATCCCTGCTCATACATACTGTTAGAGAATATTACACAGTAATCTTTGAGACACCCTCATGAAAAGAAAGGGCACTGAAGCCATTTTATGAAAACTGAATTAGTAATGTTTACCCTACGGTGCAGGAAAAGAAAGAAGCAAGGAAACCTAGTGAGAGACAACTTTAGGCAACATGTTACCTGAGAAACCCAGTCACAGCTTTTCAGTACAGAAGACATGGGCAAGCCTGTGGCTCTTGACTGCAAGACGTGTTAGAATATATGCAACGAGAATGAGGGCTCTGCTTTAAATGAGATACATCTTTTTTCATTCCTCAGTGAGTATATATCTTTTCCAATAACATTCAAGGAAGTTAGTAAGCATACCAATAAGAGAATGTGTCAGTGTTTGCCAAGTGTCATTCATATGTGAGAGAGATTTGACTATTTAGCACAGCTCCCCTGTCCCATTCAATCATTGGACTTGCTTGTTACAGCTGACAGAAGGATCCCCACTGGTACTGCTGCCGAATCAATGAGAGTGCCTTATCAAAAGAGAAAAAAAAATTAGGGATGCAAACTTCATTTCTCAGACAGCAAGAACTTACTGTGGCGAATATCAGCTGCAAAGCTCTACTTGAGCCTTTGCTAGATTTAAACAATCTATTGTAATTTTACTCAAATACAAATATGTGATTTTTGTAATGTAATCTGATTTTTCTGTAATGCAATCTAACCCACTCTCTCTGTGAAAAGTGTAGAGATCAAAGGGAGAAGGTATCACCACTTCGATTTCTTGGAAAAAGTATTTTTTAAAATCCTAGCACTGCTCCTTGGTGTGTTGGGCCACTGAAGTGGCAGCAATGGGTGGCCAACAGCTTCCTGCAAATGTCTGTCTATAGTCCTTGTGTCATGGAAAGAAATTTTCAAACAGAGGAGCTTTGCTCTTCTTCCCTCTCCAACATGTTTCTGTCAAAAGCTCCCACCACCTCCAGCTTGAAGGATTTTTCTGGATACTTGCAGGGATAATTTCTGTATTTTTTTTGTTCATGACAGCATCTTATTTCTTTCTGTGTAAAAACCACATTATCACAGTTGTCTAGAAGAGTAAACTACGTAGAAAGAGTTGGAAAACATCAATAAAATAGAAATCTGGGTTTGCTGCCTATTCTGCTCCCTTCAGCTGAATTCTAGATGCAGATTTTGTATTCTGATTTAACCACTGTTCCTGAAAACCCCAAGGGACAAAAACACTGCTGTGTATCAGCAACCAGAATTCTCCGGGTGTCAGCATAGGTATTGTCTGAGAAAAGGAGGGGCAGGCACTGATTTCTTCTCTGTGGTGACCAGTGACAGGACCTGAGGGAATGGCCTAGAGTTGTGTCAGGGGAGATTTAGGTTGGATATCAGGAAAAGGTTCTTCACCCAGAGAGTGTTTGGGCACATTTATGGGAATACTGAAGCACAGGTCTGCAAAAGATCACGTAGATCATTGAGTCAAGTTCCCAGCAATCAAGGACCATATGGAATAACTGTTTAGTCCATAGAACAAATGTATAGGACTATGGAAAGCTTCTAGTCCTTCTAGGTCTGCTATTCCTGGAACATCTGTTTCACAAAGCCCTGCTCACCAGAGACAACAAATTATTTCTCAGCACTGTGTGTCAAACTAAAACTCTGTAATCAAACTAAAGACTGAAAGACCAGAGGTATACGAATGTTCCAAAGGTAAATACAAGGGAAGATCACCGATAAAAATATCCGAAGTGCCAAATGGAAGCCCCTAATAACACTATGGCATAGATTGGAAACAATGAGTAGAAGAGTGTGCAAAACACAAACAAGATAAATAGCTTGATATTACAATGCAGTTGGTAATTTTTTTTTTTTAATGATCTCAACCTAATGACAAATCCATGTCAAAATTCCATCTCAACAGCTTTCAGGAGTAAACTATGAACAGATTTTCCTTTGAAGTTTAGGATCACTGTAATCTTCAGGGATTTGGAAAGTCACTCCTTATCTGAATTATATAGAATTAGCCACCCTACACTCTGGAAGGATTTGAAAGATTTATATTGAAAATCCTCAGCTCCCTCTTTAATAAGTATGCCCAAGCAAATCATGTACCATCACAGCCTGACCTCTGCATCTCTCCTTGGGTTGTGTTAGGGTCTGGCACACAAGGGTAACACTGTCTCAGATGCAGGGATGCTTCATCCACTGGATGAAGTAGGATGCTGACCCTGTACTATTAGCTGTTGATTTATTTGTGCATACTTATCCTTATGAGAGTATGGCTATGTATATAATTGTCCAGCAGAGCAATAAGAGCAAAGGTTATCTTAAGGAGTGCAAAAGCATTTGAACTTAAGTTCAGTAGTTGGAATATAATCAAATTTGTTAGTTATTGAAAATTGTTGGTGTGCAATGGCTTTACTGTGGCCTCCTGGTATGTGGAATGACCTGATGGCTCCCCAGCCTAGATCCTGTTGGTGAGGGTTGTGGACCCCTGGAAGTAGCTTGGCCTTCGTCAGTCTGACCTGCTCTAATACCTGCTTCTTTGACTCACTCTGTAAAAATAGATATGCTAGCTGAGTCTTTCAGTGAAAATTAATTTTCTCCTAAAGCTAGCTGCACTATCATGTCAATGGGTTTGCAGAGCAATGCTTCCAGATGCAAGTGATGCTGCAAACTTGTGCTAGGACAACTTGGGGTTTGGAAAGGACACTGTAAGCTCCCAAGCTCAGTTTGTTTCTCTGAGAAATGAGCAGGAGGTCTGTGTTCTGGCACCCCAGATGCACATGGCAGCTAGAGCCTGCTGTGCCCTCCTCCATGTCCCTCGCACTTTATGCAGAAATTTCTACTGAACACTGCCCTGGCTGAGCTGACAGAGCTTGGGCTGTTTGCTCTCAGCTGGATACAATGACTGAAGAAAACGGTGAATATTTTTCTAGGCATTGCAGACAGGCTCTTACTCTGCTTGTGCATTTTATTTGACTGTGTCACGCAGTCCCTCACAGCATTCCCACCTCTCCCATTGCAGTGAAGGTTTAGTTTGCTGGCTGCCTGTGCCAAGCAGCCTGCTGACAGACACAGGTCAGTGGGTGAGATAACTAGCCACCCCTCGCTGAGACAGAGGCAAAGAGAAAGACCTGATGAGCTATACATATGCATCTACATGCCAGGTATATTAGGCCACTCTGTATGTTTCCTACTCTAGCCTCTGAACCTCTCTTTTCCATTTTGCTGGCACCTGTCTCTGTTTCCATAGATCTTGCCTGGAGGTTTGCTGTATAAGTCTTTTCACAAATGAATTGTTAAACATTATATAGTTGGTAATCGAATATTATGAAGTTTTTTATAGATATGTTTTCTACCTCTCGACAAGAAGACCCTTGCATTCCCACATTTCTGAAAAAGGATGCACTATCTCCTTTTGCTTCTCTCCACATTCCTTCTGTAGTCTTATATCGCCCAATAACTACGATCTTGCTTTTCATAATTTGCTCTTGTCCTGAACTTTCTTTTCTTGGATGCATGGTAACTGGAACAGCATTTCTGCCATCTTCAGAGAGCAGGTACCAGTCCAGTTTCACTGGCCTCACAGGTTTAATTTTTTCCTGCTTCCAGAGCAGTAGCATAGTCTCCCTTTCCTACTACAATGCTCGTTATTATCTATACTACGAAAGTGTTCAGCCTATGATGGGATTAATTACCTCCCAAGCTGAAAACAGGATCCCTTAACATAAAACACCTTCATTACCAAACATCAGCTCAGCCAGTGATTGAGAGACCCCTAGGAATTTGTGCCCAGCTTCTGAAGAGTTTGCAAAAGCTGATTAAGAAAAGCTAAACTCTACATACCGTGTGTGAGAAATGTCTACAGAGGTTCATACATCTAATCAGTCTGCACCTCTAAAGAACTGAGAACCACTACAAGAGACAAAAGGAAGACCATGAGGTGCAAAAGATGCCTGTTCACAGACCTTTTCCATATCTCCAGTGTCAAGGATTAATTTCCAGTCATAGTCCATTCAGGCTTTAAGAATGAAAATTAACTATTCAATGCCATCTCACAGATTTCCACCTAGGATTAAACTCCTTTTTAAATATGACTGCAAAGATCAAAAAATATGAAAGCACAGAATCTGCAGAGCAATCCTGAAGCCACCATCCTCAGATATCACTCAATTGTTGCGGCTCATGTTTATTTTATTTTATTCAGTTTATTGCTATAATGGTTTGTTCCTATGTACCCCTATGTTTTCTCCAGTTGGTTTGTCCCCAAGTTCTATCCACCCCTAAAACTACCTTGTTTGGCATTCCCCGCCCCTTGTCTATCATTGTAACCCTGCCCAGCATTTTCCTTGTCAGTCCTACCCTGGGCCAATCCCTAGTTGTTCCACCCCTTTGGAAATCCCCTATTACTCAACGTCCCATTGGCCCATGTGACCTCCTCTCCTCCCCCTGCTTCCCTCACCAGCTGTAACCCTGTAAGACCCTGCCCTCCACTCTTCCACTAAGGACCCTTTATTGGTCAATTGTTTGTACCCACCCCCTGGTCTGCCCCCCTATTTAATCCTGAGCACAGCAGTGTTTGGGGCCTCTGAGCCCTCCAACATCAATAAATACTTTGGAACCTCAGAAGCAGGGAGCCTCCCTCGTCTCCTTTACCCAACCCTAGACATAGGCCACATTGAAGAGCCACTAGCTTTTAAGGTTCTGCCTCTGGGAAATCTTACCACGTTTCCCCCCACCCTCCAGGATTCCCACAACTTGGATATAAATACCCTTTTGCTGGATAGCCAGACTAGCACTCATTATTAAGACTGTCCAANCCTTTATTGGTCAATTGTTTGTACCCACCCCCTGGTCTGCCCCCCTATTTAATCCTGAGCACAGCAGTGTTTGGGGCCTCTGAGCCCTCCAACATCAATAAACACTTTGGAACCTCAGAAGCAGGGAGCCTCCCTCGTCTCCTTTACGCAACCCTAGACATAGGCCACATTGAAGAGCCACTAGCTTTTAAGGTTCTGCCTCTGGGAAATCTTACCACGTTTCCCCCCACCCTCCAGGATTCCCACAACTTGGATATAAATACCCTTTTGCTGGATAGCCAGACTAGCACTCATTATTAAGACTGTCCAACCACTCCACCCACAACCAACAGCAAAAGAAAACTTAAGGAAAGCAAATAAAAAGGGGTCCAGAGGCAGCTCAGGAGAGGACACCACACTCACACACACAAGGGTCCTTCCCAGCAAAATCCCCCCACTTGGGAGATACTCACCCTGCTGTCCAGACTGGGTGCTGCTTGATTACAGGGGCAGATGTGACGATCATCCCCAAAACGAGGTGGCCATCACATTGGGAACTGCAACCTATAGCAGGCAAGATACAGGGCATAGGGGGTGCCCAATTAGCTACAATTTCGAAGAGCATTGTACAAATTGAGGGGCTGGACCGGCAATTGGCTATTGTACGCCCGTTCATTGCAGATTATGAGGCTCCCTTGTGGGGGAGGGACACCTTATCTCAATGGGGGGTATGTACTGAAATCCCGAAAACCCCTCAAGATTTTTAATGGCGGCCACTGTGGAGCACCCTACTCGTAAACTAGATTGGACTACTGATTTACCAGTGTGGGTAGATCATGTGGTCACTGAGCAAAGAAAAATTAAAGACGCTCAACAAGCTCATGGAACAGCAGTTAGCTCAGGGAACATTGAGCCCACTTTTAGCCCTTGGAATTCCTCAGTCTTTGTCATAACAAAGCTGGGGAAGGACAAGTGGCAGCTCTTCCACAACCTCTGTGAAATAAATAAAGTCATTGTTGACATGGGGCCCCTCTAACCAGGAATGCCTTCCCCTGCGATGGTCCCCCAGAATTGGAATCTGGCTGTAGTAGACATCAAAGATTGTTTTTTCAGAATTCCCCCTGACCCTGTTGATGCCACACGGTTTGCCTTCTCAGTACTAGCCACCAACTGAGAAGCCCCAATGAGGAGATTCCACCGGAGAGTCTTTCCTCAAGGCATGAACAACTCCCCCACTATCTGTCAGTGGTATATTGTCTCATTGCTGTCCCCTGTGCATGCCAAAGCGGGGGAAGCCATCATCCTGCACTACATGGATGATGTGCTTGTGTGTGCTCCCGATGACAATGTACTTCAGCACGTGCTTGACTAAGTGGTCAATGTTTTGATGTCTGCAGGTTTCTCTTTGCAGGAAGAAAAGGTTCAAAGGATGCCCCCTTGGAAATATTTGGGCCTGGAGATCACTGTGAGGACCATTATTCCACAAAAATTGGCCTTTAACAGTGATCCCAAGACTTTAGTAGAACTGCATTCCCTGTGTGGGACTTTAAATTGGGTCAGGCCCTGGGTAAGCATTACAACTGATGACCTAGCCCCTCTTTTCAATTTATTGAAAAGGGGAGAGGAGCTGAGTTCTCTAAGGTCCCTGACCCCAGACGCAAAGATCACCTTAGGAAAAGTGGAGACTGCACTGGCAGGGAGACAATCACACCAGTGCAAGCCGAATCTGCCTTTCAAATTTATGGTACTGGGGAAGTTACCACACTTCCACAGGTTGATTTTCCAATGGGACCAGAACCAGAGGGACCCTCTTTTGATCATAGAGTGGGTGTTCCTCAGTCACCATTGGTCCAAAAATATCACCAAGCCACAGGAATTGATGGCGCAGCTGGTCAGGAAAGCCAGGGCAAGGCTTCGGGAACTGGCCGGTTGTGATTTTACATGCATACACCTGCCAATCAGTCTCTCTGGGGATAAAACATCTCCTGAGAAGTTGACAAAGGAAATGTTTGAGCATCCCCTGAGGAAAAATGCAACCTTACAAATTGCTTTAGAAGCCTACAGTGGACAGGTTTCAGTCCATGCCCCTGCCCATAAATTGTTTGCTTCTAAATTCCAATTGGTACCTAAAGAAAAAAGGAGCCAAACCCCTCTCAAAGCTCAGACAGTTTTCACTGATGCATCTGGAGCATCCCGCAGGTCAGTAACGACCTGGAAGGATCCTCAGACTCAGCAGTGGGAGACAGATGTTGAATATGTTGAGAGTTCCACTCAAATTGCTGAGTTGGCCGCAGCAGACAGAGCTTTTGAGAAGTTTTTAGAGCCATTTAATTTGGTTACAGATTTGGCATATGTTGCAGGGGTGGTATCAAGCGCCATCCTCAAGGAGATTTCAAACAAGGCTCTTTTTGAATTGCTCTTAAAATTAATCTATGCTGTCTCCCACCAGGAGCATCCTTATTTTGTAATGCACGTGAGGTCACATACTGATTTGCCTGTCCTGATCGCTGAAGGGAATCAACAAGCGGATTCCCTAGGAGCAGCTGCAGCCTCCGAATTAGCAAAGCTTCCTGACCTTTTCCAACAAGCGAAGCTGAGCCATCAGATGTTCCATCAGAATGTGCCTGGTCTGGTCAAGCAGTTCCATCTGAAGTGAGACCAGACCAGAGCCATTGTGGCCGCATGTCCTCATTGCCAGCGTTCAGCCATGCCATTACTGGGTGCTGGAGTCAACCCTCGAGGGTTGAAGAGCTGTGGAGTGTGGCAAACTGACATCACACGTGTCCCCAGATTCAGCCGGATGAAATATGTGCACATCTCCATTGATACTTTTTCTGGGGCCATCTATGCTTCTGCCCATGCAGGGGAAAAAGGTGAGCATGCAATTAAACATCTCCTGCAAACCTTTTCAGTGCTTGAGGTCCCTAAAGAGATCAAAACTGACAATGGCCCAGCTTATATTTCCAAGGCTTTCAACTAATTCCTGCAGAACTGGGGAGTTGAGCATAATTACGGCATCCCTCACTCCTCCACTGATCAGGCTGTAGTTGAGTGAGGCCACCAATGACTCAAGCAAATCTTGGAACATCAGTGGGAGAGCAGCAGAGGGCTAACACCACAAGTGACATTGTGTAAAGCTCTCTTCACCATCAACTTTTTTAATTGCTCTTTTGATAATATGAACCCCTCAGTGGTCAGGCACTTCTCCCCTCATGGCAATCACAGGTTCCAAGAACATCCACCTGTGTTACTCCGTGATCCTGAAACTGGACAGATTGAGGGGCCATACAAACTGGTGACATAGGGTCATGGGTACTCATGCGTATCCACATCCCTGGGACTGCGGTGGATCCTACAGAAGTGGGTAAAACCGTATGTCCCCAAACATCCTAGCAGGACGCCAGACAACAAAAAGCATGTGTCAGCAGTGAACCGAGGAGAAAGAAAGTGGCTCCTCAGCGGAGAAGGAAACCCAAATTCCCCCTTCTACCCTGATTTCCCCCTCCTTAATATGTTCGTTGATAATTTTATATAAACTATTCTTTTGTTTGTCACAGTTATCATAAGTTTAATTATGTTTTTTATTTTCAAAAAATGTTGTTTGTCTGCCGCCACCCAAGTTACCCCTTCCTCCGCCAATGTTAATATCACTGAATCCTCTACATCCCAGCTTCTCCCTCCTTGGTTTCATGACCTGTACCCTAATTCCAAATACCGTCCCGACCCTTCTTTTTGAAAAAGAAAGGGGGAGATGTTGCAGAGCATGTTTATTTTATTTTACTCAGTTTATTGTTATAATGGTTTGTTCCTGTGTACACCTATGTTTTCTCCAGTTGGTTTGTCCCCAAGTTCTATCCACCCCTAAAACTACCTTGTTTGGCATTCTCTGCCTCTTGTCTATCATTGTAATCCTGCCCCTTGTTCCAGTCCCTTCCTTGTCCATCGTTGTAACCCTGCCCTTTGTTCCAGCATTTTCCTTGTCAGTCCTACCCTGGGCCAATCCCTAGTTGTTCCACCCCTTTGGAAATCCCCTATTACTCAACGTCCCATTGGCCCATGTGACCTCCTCTCCTCCCCCTGCTTCCCTCACCAGCTGTAACTCTGTAAGACCCTGCCGTCCACTCCTCCACTAAGGACCCTTTATTGGTCAATTGTTCGTACGCACCCCCTGGTCTGCCCCCCTATTTAATCCTGAGCACAGCGGTGTTTGGGGCTTCTTGCCTCTGAGCCCTCCAACCTCAGTAAATGCTTTGGAACCTCAGAAGCAGGGAGCCTCCCTCGTCTCCTTTACCCAACCCTAGACATAGGCCACATTGAAGAGCCACTAGCTTTTAAGGTTCTGCCTCTGGGAAATCTTACCCTGGGGCAGTTCCCCACACCTGGCACAGCGCCGGTGTGCACCTAAAGAGCGAGCCTGGGTTCCGTTAGGCTGTGTCACTCAAGTCACCAACTCAGACAATACACATTTAACTAGCCTTTGGACAAAGCGTACAGTGAACACTACTGTTGATTCTTTACTATCTAAATATTTCTGATGGTGGCAAACTATTTCTGAAGACAGTTATCTGCAAATAACCAACTGCTGAGTACATTAACAGAGATCAACAAGTAGCTGCTGAACTGTTCCATTCTTCAGGCTGAAGAGAACTCTTGAAATTCTGCAGTTATTTGCCATATGATTACTCTAGATCTTGAAAGAACGGTTCCACCTTTAACGTAAGAACAGTGAGCTTAGTATAAGTAAAGTTACTAATTCTTTGGGGGTTTTGTTGTTGCTGTTGTTACTTTCACTGTCGTAAGTCATGTGGAAATACTTTTGATATCATAAATCAAAAACTGGAAATCAGATATCTAGATTAGAAGATAAGCAGAACCTGAAATGATCCTGACAACACAGGTGAATGATGCAAAAACTTCTTCATCATCTCCTTCATCCTCAGACCAGACTGCCCACAAAGTGGTTCTGGTTTTGGGGGCCTCCAGATTCCTCAAACTTTCTGGGTACCCAAACATTTCAGTGGTCTGCTGTTGCCCTGATTATGAGGAAGACTATGCATTTCCTAAGAGATACATGGCTAGAACTGGTGATTTATGCAAGGAACTCATGTTTTTGTAGAGCACTTTGCTCAACTGAAAGTAGCTCAACTTGTTAATATCAATTGCTTAGAATTTACATGTTAAACTTTTAGATACTGTGTTCTATTTTCAAGACAGATAAAACAGAACTATTCAGAAATTATAAATTTCAAAATCAAATGAGAAATCATTTATTAAAGAGTAAAATACGGACATTAACATGAGATTTCTACATTGCATAGTTAACTAGCTGAAGGAGAGATGATCCTGTTTGTAATGGAAAAATTAAATCCTGGGCTGGAGGGAATTTTATGCGTGAAGAAGGTGGGGGGAAAAAAAGGGTACACTTCTAAAATTTGCTGAGGCATTCTTTGCAGAAAAGATCCAGAGTGGAGTGTCATATAGGGGCTGGCTAACCTTGAAGATTTAAGCAATAGAGAGAATTTAATGACAGACATGATAGGTCATGCCTGTAAAGATACTCCGTTACAGAAAAAGTTTCTGTTAAAAGCTGGTATCACCCGTATTAGAAGTAAGAGAAAAGAGATAAACTTGGATATACTAGGCGAATGCATGGTGACTGTGAAGTGCCAGTATATTGTGGCAACAGAAAGACCCCAGAGGAATCTGAGAATATACCAGTATTTCCAGCAGGGTCAAGCACCAGTAAGGAAAATTCATCCTGGTGGATTTACCAGTGCCAGACCTTTATTCCACAGACACAAGGCTGACCCAGGATTATATATCTACCAGAACAAACTTCATGCAGAAATTAAAAGGCTTCTAACTGTGAGAGGACTGGATTTCTGCTATCACCTCTGAGTTAAAGAAGGGGAAATAATAAACACCTCAGTTATTTTTAAGATGCAGTGATCAGTTCTACAGCAGGATTATTCAGAGCTTTATAAGGTCAGTGTTAAGAGGGGATTAGGCTCAATACCAAATGTTCATCTGTATCCTCTACTCCTTGGTCTATACATCACCATACCTACTTACAATTGCTGCCTTCTGCTGCCTTCAGTCCTGTTGTACATGGAACACTCAGCAGAAGTGATCCTGTCCTCAAATTTAAATAGTTGAGGTAGTTTCATCAGATCTCATTTTACACAACACCTGTGTTCCACTAGAGATAGAAAGACACTGAGAAAAAGAATCATCGGAGCTACACAAGTGTTGGGGGTTGATTCTTCCCCTTTTTTTTCTGTGGAATTTTTCCCATTGTTATGGTAAGTATTTGTGGCTACACCTTAGTAGCAATAGTTTTCTCTCACAGGGGGTGGGGGATAGGGGGAGACCGGAAAAGGAAAGGTGGGACAGGGGCCTGGGCGCGCTCTCTCGCTGGCTCGTGGAGTAGAAGGAAGACGGTCGGGGCTCCTACCCAGCATCTTCCCTGCCATCCCAACGCCAAGAGCCACATTCCCTGCTGTCGGACATCACACTGCTGCCTTCCTGCTTCATCCTACTACCTCAAGGGCACTCTGCCGAGCACCACGACTGACACCGTGAGGAGGGAGTCTCCCCTCCATCCCCCTCTCACACCTGGGCCGCCGCCGCCGCCATCACCCAGCCCCCTTCAGCTGCACAGGACCTGCCCTGCCCACACAGCACCGGGAACTGAGCACAGGGAGAGGGAGCCTGCGGCCAAAAAGGGCTGGAACTAAGCTCTACTGTTCTGTTTTGCTGTCAATTTTTATAGCTGCTGTTGTTTCTTTTGTTTGCTTTGTTAGATACATTAGTAAAGAATTGTTATTCCTATCCCCATATCTTTTGCCTGAGAGACCCTGATTCAAAAACTATAATAATTGGAAGGGAGGGGGTTGCACTCTCCATCTCAGGGAAGGGGCTCTTTCCTTTTCTTACCAAATACCTGTCTTTCAAACCAAGACAATAAGAAATTAATATTGGTAGGACTGGATCAGGAGCATGAGACCCACTTGATGTGTATCCTCTGATACTGGCTCAGTTTGTCAGAGCATGTCAGTAACACCAAGGATGTGGATTTGATCCCTTTATGGGCCATTCACTTAAGAGTTGGACTTGATGATTCTTGTGGGTCCCTTCCAGCTTGCAATGTTCTGTGATTCTGTGATCTCTATTAGTGTTTCGCACAGATCAATGGCACATCTATGAAACAAACCTCCTGATTGTACCAATTTAGAAATGTTTGACTGTGTGCAGAGCTATACAAGCATGAACTGGATTAATTTCAGATCCAACTAAACCAGAGGATGCAATCTAGAAGTACATGGATCCTCTCCCATCATAACGACTGTTGAGTCCTTGAGACCAGAAGAGCCTGCTACCAACTAATCTGCAGCAAATCTCTGAAATGTGAAGAATGGGGCCGGGCTGCTGGATCCACAGCACCAACTGATTTGCTTTATAGATTTTTTCCTGTTGCACCACAGTATTGCTTATGTAGATAAACCTGCTTATTCTTATCAGTTAGAAATTACCATGTCCCTTATTACACAAAATCTATGTAAAACTGGTATTTTTTTTAGTCCTTTCTTAGCAGTTCTTTACTATGCCTACTACAAATATCCTGCAGAGTGTTATCAAAGTACTTACTATCAAGTCTATTGAAAATTGTTCTTTTTCATTTTATTTTGTGGGAAGAGTTTAGATAAGAAAGCCCGATGGATCATGCAAATAGGGATTCTATGGGAACAGACTTTTCTCAAATGCATTTCAAAACCCTCCTCTGGAAACCTCAATATGTGAATTTCAGATCACTTTGCAGTCCTACCAGAGTTCATGTTCACAGATCTGATGTTTAGATCTACAAATGTTCTTATCAGACAGTGTTGTCTGATCTCTGCTGTTCCCTATTTCTGCTTCTAACCAGCCTTTTTCTGGAACTGAAAAGTCAAGAACAAAACAACAACAACAAATAATCTATTTTATGCACTGTTGGCTTTGGAAATTCAGAGGTAATCTTCCCCGTATCAGACAGTTTCTGACTGCAAGCTCTGATCTTCCATTTGACAGGGTCTAAAATTAGGGTGAATTCCATATTGCTCAAAATGGGCAAACATATTTATCCTGGGTCATTTGTTATTTCCGCCTGATGCTGTAAAATCACCAGGAGATGACTGCACAGTATGCATTGCTGAATTATGCAGATAACACGTGAATTTAGGGTAGGGGCTGGATTTAGGGTAGGGGCTGCCTTAAGCAAACACTATCTTGCTATTGTGAATTTAGTATTACAACTGTTTCAGCACTTTTCTGTCTTTCATCTGCTTACTTTAAAAGCAGAAGTATTTGTTTGCACCGACATGGTAATACCCTCATAATCTTAAACCATAATGCCAATAAACCACCACTGACAGTGTAATGATTCACATTACCATATCATTATAGATGTAAAAGTCAGTCCCACATACTTCCTACAACATCAGCATTGGTGAAGCAACCATTAAGATGTCAGTGGTAGAGCAGAAAATCACCATTACAAGATTAGTCAAGATAATAAAACGTTGCTAAAGGTAGCTACAGGGCCATGCTCAGCAGTTGTTTTCAAATATAAACCTCACAGCAGTTTAGAAATAAATTTTAAATTAGTCAAATGCTTGAATCCACATTAAGAACTGATGTTTATGTCAGCAAAAAGAAGAAAAGTCCAATTTAAGACTGTCAAGAGTTTGGGGATTTCCTTAATGTCTGTTGCAAAAAGGCATATTTTAAAAAATTTCAGTATATTTTAAATGAGTGAAAAATTGAGGGACAAGAATTTTGCTCACTTCAACTGTAAACATCTTGCCTTTTGTTGACAGCAATGGAAAAGCTGTGCTTAAAATGAGAACATACCCAGGTTGCATGTAAGTTACTCTAGCTGAAGCCAGTGGTGAAATATTTACACATAGAGATTTATATTATAGAGCATACACGACATATTCAGGCCTTTTGTGGCCATTAGTATGATTCAAAGTCATATCAGATTAATCTTTTGCATGTTGTTTTTTTTTAAGCAATATAATACCAAGCAGACTAATGATAAGTAATTAATAAAGATTCTGGCAAAAAGTTACTTTAATTTGGAAAGCATAGAGGATGGATATTGGCAGGCTTAAATGGGAGTAAAGAAATAGAAAACACACAGCAACAGAAATATACTAAAATATGAGCATTTACTTCAACAGCAGCTTACATTTACGTATATTGCCTTCATAAACATGTTTATATTATACTATACAAACATAATCATATTGCTACATTTCTTTATATCTTGTACATAAAAATCAGAGGTGACTCTTAAGTGAATTTTAACTGTCAGAGATGGTGTGCAAAACCAGCACATTGTCATAAAATTCAGATAACACAGAAGAAAGCTTTGTTTCCTCTCTATTTTTTCAACTAGTCTTCAGGAGTAGATCATGGAGCTCTCATCTTTATTGCTCGGCCTGTATTGAAGCAGGAAGCACCCTAGTTTCACTTACATTTCTTAGATGGGTAAGTACTTGACAGGGCAAATATGTTCTTGAAATTAGCCCTTCATCTGACAGCATGCAATAAGGTCAGCATGAAGCACCATTAATACATAGTGCTTAGGGCTCCCCTTTTACAAAAGATTTTGTTGTCCAGTGGGAAGTTTGACAAAGCCAAATTTTTAACTCTCTTTAAAAATTTTTCATGAACAATAGAAACTCTGTGGGAAATATTTTTTCAAATTATTTTTCTAACAGCCACAGTGAAACTGGAGTGACTCAGTTTCNTCTCTCTCTGCCAGGCCATGCCAGCTCCCCAGACAGGGGGCCCGGCCCAGCCTCCCTGCCAGGCCCACAGGCCTGCAGTGGAGCCAGGCCAGGGCCCTGTAACCTGCACTGCTGCCAGAAAAGCCAAGAGGGCTCAGTTCCGGATTACCTCCTTCAAAATGTGTGTTCACGGAGCGAACTAACTTCCTTCAATTGGTTTTTCACGCTGTCAATAATCAAACCAGCCTCCAATTGGTCACTATCAACTCCCAGGGGAGTACTCACAGAGAAAACTCCTCTTTGAGTTTTTCCTCTCCAGGTCAAACTACGACAGTCAGTTTTCCAGTGAGGGTAGACAAGGCAGCAGAAGTGATTTTGACCCTGTATCTCAGATGATACAATTTTTGTGCTTCATTAAAATGTGTTGTAACTATTGTTTTTAACATGATCTAAATTCTGTGCAGGAGCATATAGTCCTCTCTTTAGATGCATGATAGTTCTGACCTTGGCTCAGGATATAAGAATGGAAGATGGTGGTCTTTGATCGTATCTGAACACACACTTGTGCATGTGACCATCTGTATGGTCATATATCCTGCTGAATGCATATTTAGCAAGAAAGTCAAAAAAGACATCAGGGTTAATTATTTATCTATAAGAAGCAGAAAGTTGTATTGGTCAGATATTTATATGCACTACTTTATTTTTGTTATCTTGGAAATAATACAACAATAATATAATAATACATTAGCATACAGTGCTCAAAGTAACATCCAGGTAGGTTATTCTTTTTCAACTCCAAGCATCTAAACTTTTACCAGTATTGAACCGACAAGTTTCTCAGTTCAATCACTGCCACCATTGGAGGCATTGCAACATTTACCTTCCTCCTTGTGATGGGCTGACACTGGTTGGGTGCAAACTGCCTGCCAAAAGTGCTTTATCACTCCCCTCCTCAGCTGGACTGGAGAAAACAGAATGAAAGGTTTGTGAATCAGGATAAGGAAATGGAGGGATCCTTCAATTAGCATCACAGGCAAGACAGACTTGACTTTGGGAAATTAATTTAATTTATTGCCCAACAAATCAAGAGTAGAATAATGAGAAATAAAACAAAATCTTAAAATACCTCCCCCACACGAATCCCTTCTCTTCCTTAGTGGTATAAGGGGACAGAGAATGAGGACTCAGATCATTTCATCACACGTTGTCTCTGCTGCTCCTTGACTCCTCAAACTCCTTGCTTCAGCATGGGGTCCCTCCCACAGGAGATAACATTCCACACTTTTCCAACATGAATCTTTCCTATAGGCTGCAATTCTTCATTAATTGCTCCATTGTGGGTCCCTTCTACGGAGTGCAGTTGCTCAGGAACAGGCTGCTCCAGCATAGCTCCCCCTCTAGATCCCAAATCCTGCCAGGAGCCTGCTCCTGTGTGGGCTTCCCATGGGGTCACAGCCTCGGCTGTTCTCCCTCCTTCTCCACTGACCTTGGTGTCTGCACAGTTGTTTCTCTGAAATATTTTCAGTACTCTCTTTGGGCGCCATTACTCCTGTGCAGGAACTTTCTCCCTGTCCTGAATTTGTTATCCCAGTGGCACTACCGCCGTGGCTGATGGGCTCAGTCTTGGTCATCAGTGGATCCATCTGGAGCCAACTGCCACTGGCGCTCTCTGACATGGGGGAAGCTCCTGGCAGCTTCTCAGAGAAGCCACCCCATAGCCCCACCACACACACAGCCATCAAAACCTGGCTAAGGAAACCCAGCACACTCCTTCAGTCAGTGATCCCATTTAGGCACAAAGGGCTTCAGACGCTACATTGTGAAGGGCAATTAACCACTGAAGGTCAAACAGATTCTAATACAGGGTCCAACTCTTCCATGCTATCCTTCCAAAAGATAAACTGTCTAAACACTTTTCACAAGTGTTTTGCAAATTATGTAAGACTTAACAGCATGAATTCTAGGTTTCTGCAGATATCAGGCATATAAACTGTATTTATAAACCGTATTACCTGGTGGATGACCTTAGGAAAGTAGCCTTTCATTTAAGAATTCATAAAATTTGAGACAATTCAAAAATATGAGGAAGGGCTTTTAGATCTTTGACAGGTGGAATATGTGTACTTTGGAAAGAGATTCCTTTTAAATGCATTACTAAATTTTATGTATGAATGGAATAAACTAGCTGGTATCTCTTAGAAAGTTCTGGTAGGACTTTTTATCTATATTTCTTTAGATGACTGAATGCTCATGAAATATACCCACAAAGTTTTAACACTTAAATAACTGTGATCATGTCCTAAAGTAGTAGTTAAAATAATTTAGTACCTTTCAGGAGACTTTGTGATGAAGTGGTGCTAGATTTTGGAGAAGGTGCTTATGCGCCATCCCTACTCTGCCAGCTCTGAGGCAGCACAGTGTCTTCCTGTTTGTGAAATCTGAGGATGATGAAGGTTTCTATAGGTCAGCAGTGGGCTTAGTTGATATGAGATAATTGAAATGGATGTTGGAAGAAAAATCAGTGTAGCTGAGTAAGGCTATAGCAACAAGAGAGAGCACTGAGTTCATCTGTACTTCTGTTCCTGGCACTCGTCCTGTAATGGCAAAGGGTTCCTTTCCCTCCCCAAATGTCTTCATAGCTATTTTTTTAACTAGGCAGGATTTTATCAGCTTTTCCACTCTTTAAACATTGTCAGTTAGTGCTAGCCAGACTTCACAGTTAATTGTATTCTAATCTACCCAATTAGTCCCCTATTCCCACAAAGACTTACACATGTGGTTAATTTAAAGTTTCACGCAAGTGTGAAACTCTTCTGTGCCTGAGCCTGCCTGCTTCTAATGAGTGCAAAACCAAATGCTTTTTTTTCTCAAATCCCTCCTCAAGAGCCACAGCTTTCTCTTGGCCTTTCATCATTAATCTCAGCTCTAGTTTTATGCACTCTCTCACCCATGCCTGATAATTAAACCTAATAAAACAAAGTGAAAAACAAATCCAAAATAAAAGCCAAGTGGAATCAAACTACTTGATGGTCATGCTTTGTAAATAATGAGTATTTCATGAAACAAATTCCCTTTCTTTTGTTTTCTGTTGTTTCCTTTCCTCTTTCACCCCCACTGTGACCCTTCTTAGCCAATGTAATTCATTGTGTTGTCTGTTTTGTAAGCATCCTAGGGCAGGGATCTTGTAATCTCTACAGTCTGCACAGCACCATGCACCTCAGAGTGTGTAAATATTAATCAACACATATTTGCATTCAATGGAATCAAAAGCCCTAATTTTATGAATCAATAACACTATGTCTCACTGGGTATGAGACAGTAGTAATCCATGGACAAGAAATTTAATCCTTTTGAAAAGTAGTTTCAAATGGAACTTTCATGAACAGTATGAAAAATACATGCAGACAAAGATACAGACATCTAGTAAAGCACTGGTTTGCTACATGATGACTTTCATCCACAGAAAAAAAAAAAGCTGTCAACTTCTGGTCCTCAACCTGCTCCCAGTGATGTTAAACTCTGTTTTCCTAAATGACCTTTCCAAACTTTTGGATACTCTTAGCCTATCATTTCTCCCCTTCTCTGCCATTCCCTTAGTGGTGTTCAAGCATTACAAATATGTTAATAAAAAAAAATTCTGGAAATTAGAAAACAAGATATTTATGATACTTCTGTGCAACCTCAGTTTATCCTTCCTCCTGCCTGTGTCTCATGCTGCAAGCTTCAATTGCAAGACCTTGCTCTATGATTTTTTCCAACTCCTGGAAGCCGAGAGGAGGAGTTTTACAGATCAATCAACCAGTAAATGCAGACAAGGTGTTGAAGCTGATGATAAGGATCATACCTGCATTACAGGATGTCTAGCATGACCAGACTAACAAATGAACTACAGTCCTTTCAGGTAAAATGTATATTCTTTCTTGCCCTGATTCACTATTATCCTCTGCACTGCATGGACTCAGGTCCTTCTGGAAAAAACCCTGCCTCTGACTGTGTCATTGTTAGCCTAAGCTGTTAGCGAATTTTCAAGGGTTTGGTGGATTGTTTCTCTTAGTAGCAGAAGAAATCAAAGAGGGAAACAGATACTTGTCTAAGTCTCTCTAACAGGACAAAAACAAGACTTTTGTCCTATTTTGCGTGATGCATGATCAAATATATATTCCAGCCTGTTTTCCACTCTGCAATGTGTTCCCTAAATATCACTGCTAATTTTATACCAGAGTCATGTAGTGTTTTACTGGCTGACTCTAACTTGTCTTTTTTTTCCTTTGTGGGGGCATTTCTTAAGCCAGGCATAGTGGAGTCTATCCATTCCTATTCCTGATGCAGCCTTGTCCCTGGCACTGAGCAGGGACAAGTCTGACTGCAGCCCACAGGAGCTGGAAGTACATGACATCTCCACACCGGTTCTCTGCAGGACTTTCCAGCTGTTCCCAAAGTTACTTAGATAGGCACGAGGGACCCCAGGCAGGAAAAGCAGTACATAGGAGAAAAGGAGAAATTCCCAATGCTCATGCGCTCAGGCTGGTGAAGTGTGTGCTGGGAATTTTTTGTACAGTTGTGTGCTCCCACTCTTCTTTATGCTAAACCTGAATGAAACAGATCTTTCATATTAACCACCAAATTAGATAAATGTGCAACAGAGCTGTTATGCTCTGGTGTGTCCAGGCAGTAGATGCTAGGAGACATTTCACTAGTTACTCAAGCTTACAAAGGCAACCATAGAGCACCTGCAAAGCAGCATACAAAAGAAAATTAGAAGCTTTACACAACATTATTGCCATTTTTTCTGGTTTTGAACATGTAGCACATAATTAATCTCCTTTTCTTAGTTTTATCTTTGCAGTGAACAATCTGTCCTGTTCTTTTGTACTGTATTGTTCTCTCAAGTCTTCATTATGCACACTCAACATTCACCTGCTACAAAAATTTCTGTTGAGAGTACTGGACACATCAACTAAAAAACACTGGAGTAAACACTGTTTCTAGGTATAAAGAACACATATTTTTCCACCTGTCTCTCATAAATCCCTTCTCCTGAAATGGTGAACTGTAAAGCAAAAAATGCTCTTGAAAGTGTAGTACCATATAGCAGATTGTTGGCTGTATTTGGTTATTTTCTGGAAATTTTAACTGGGAAGAATTTGAGGAAGGAAGGAGATTGTTGCATTTGCTGGACTTCCAGATATGTGGCAACTTATACTGTGGGGAATACCTACACAGTAGCTTCATCTGACTAGCTAGAAATCTGGCAGCCCCAGGGTCTACCAAGTTAATGACATGTGTGGTACACAGATGGTCCATGTACCTACAGAAAGTTTGATGTGAACTGAAAGTGTCAGGGTAACGACGCACAGATTTAGCCCATGAAATCCCTCAGACACACAGCAGCCACATTTGAGAACCTCTGGCTCAATGTCTGCCAGATTTGAAGGTAGCGTTGAGTTCTGGGGTACAACAATACTGTCTCTTCTATTTATTCCACAAAGGAACAGATCAATTTTTCTATTTTTTTTTATTAATGAATAAGGCTTCAGTAAGTCTTTTCTCACTCCCAGCATAATACAATTATACATCATGTCATAGTGCAACAGGTCTGCCCCAAGGGAAGTTAATTTTCTTCTTAGCCTGTATGGTGCTAAGCTTTGGATTTGTAGCTAAAAATATGTCCAGAACTCACCAATGTTTAGACTGTTATTGAGGAGTGCTTCACAGCATCAAGGCCTTCTCTCTTTCCTGCTCTACCCTCTCATTACCCTGCAGTGGGTAGGCTGGGGTTGGGCAAGAATTTGGGAAGGGACTTGGCTGTGACAGCTGACCCAAACTGGCCAAAGGGATACTCCATGCCATGTAAGGTCAAGCTCAGCAATGGGTTAGAGTAAAAAAGGGGTGGAAGGGCTTTGGCTTTCAAGGCTGATGTTGCTCAGAGGCTGGCTGGACATTGTTCTGCTGGTGGAAGGTGATGAGTGATTATTGCCTTTGCACTAACTTTGCAACACTTGGTGTTGCCTGAGTTTTTTCACATATTGAATGTCTTTATCTTGACCTATGAGTTTTCTTGCTTTTCCTCTTCTCATTCTCTTCCCTGCCCTGCTGGGAAAGGAGGGTGGGTGAGCAGTTGTGTGGAAGCTTTGCTGCTGGCTTTGAATGCTGGGGGCATTCTCAGCAGGTAACTATGTGAGTCTGAATAGCTCCAGTGCAAGAAGATGACTGCCTTTAAGGCATGTATTTATATACTTTTAAAGTTCCCAGGATCTTTAGGCTCTATTGATTTTCTTCGTGATCTCAATAATGAAATAGGTTTTTATTCAAGATTGTGTCCAGGATTAATCAACATGTAGTTTACCAGGAGATTCCTACTGAAACTTTTCATTTAGTAGCACTACACCATCACTTTTTGGAATAAAAATCATCTTCTATGAAGGCAGCAAAAGTTTTGCTATTGATTTCAACAGTATAGCTTTCTGTCTTTTCATATAAAAGAAGCACTCACTGCAGAAAGGAACTGAGATGCTGAGGCTTGGTTTGGATCCTGACTGATCTCCCAATCCCTTGTGCAATCACCCAGGTGGTGGAGCTCTACTGCAAGTCCAGGAATGAGGATGAATTCCACTCAACTCCAAAAGAGAACAAGGATACAGCAAATGTCTGAAGGATTTAAAGTCTTTAGGGACCAGAAGCTTTCATTCTTGTTATTTCCCTCAGCTGCTATTGTGAGGTTTCCTTCACTGTGAGGCTGATCCAATTGCCACTGAATGTCACTAGCAAAACTGCAAGTGACTTGTTAGCCAGAATACAATGGAAGGTTAATGTTGTTATCATTACATTATATAGAAATGAATATTGAAGAACTTTTTGAAAAATATGTGCTCCCTCTGGACTGTCACCTAGTCTGAAGAAGTTCCAGCTTTCAGCAAATAATACAGAATGACAGCTTCAGAAGTGTCTTACTAGCTCTCATTTCAAGGGATGTCATTTTTGCCTTCACTGTGCCTGTTAATACACTCCGACTTCAATAGCTTTGCACATATCCTTGTGGTGATAAAAGCAGTCATACCACCAATAAAACACCACAGAGAGAGCTTAGTGACAGCATGTAGGAGAAGTTCACTGTTACTAATTAAACCCACATTTTCAGTGTTGAGGTCTTGCTGCCTCACCAAGTGCATCATAGGACCGTCTGGAGAAAGAAATCACAAAGAAAAATATTTAATTGGAATTTTCCAAAAGTTCCCCCAGCATACAATTTTTCATAGAATAACTCAAAACCAAGAAATAACTGAAGGTTTGAAGGGCATGTGTTCTTGGACAATAGTGCTAGTGCATTGCATGCTGGCAGTAACTGTGTAAGGGCAACTGTTTTTCACTTTCCCTGCCCCATGTCAGTTCAGTGTACATGAAGAAAGAGATTTTTGAAGAACATTTTTAAAGTTACTGCTGCTCAGAGTCTCTGGAGTAGGAAATTAGCATTGCAAATAGAGATCACACTGGTGGAGAGCCTTTCCATTATGTCTTCCAGCGTTATGTTCCCCCACCCTACACACTCATTGTTCATATCCTCTATTTTGCTCATTTGCCTGCCTGAGAGTCACAAATATTCAATTTCACTCTTTTGAACATGCAAATTCACAGATTTCTTCATTTCTTCATGCTGGACAATGAAGTTCTTTTCCTGAGCTAAGTACTCACACACCTTTTACCTTTGGGGCAATGTCTGTATCTGTGACAGAGAGATCAGGAGTCTTATCACTCAACCTTCTAACTCTTGCATTACGCCAAAAGGATAGTCAGCAATCTTTTTGACAGCAGATTAAGAAGTAAGAAGCTTAAGTGAATCTTGGAACATAACCTTCAGTGCCCTGCTAGCATGCTTTGAAACAGGTCTCAGTGTATATTTTCAGTTATATATTTTTAAAAATTCAATACACAGAGTGGTCTGTTTCCTTACACATAAGTAGATACCTTCTGCTGATGAGAGTAGCAGAGGCATGAACAACATCTAGGTTGTAGGCACTAGGAATCTTCTGGGTCCTCAGCACTCCCAGCTGTGTTGCTCACTGTTCTAGCACTGCCAACAAAAACTCAGAAAGTATTTCCACTTCATTCTATCTTTTTGCTTCAGAAGAGTAATGAACCTTTTTTCAGTCAAAGCAAAGTATTTTACTGTGGATGCAAATTTTTTGCTAATGAATGTATAGCAAACATACATTTTTAATTTGATAAAGACATGCACGTAATGTTGTCATTTAAAAAATGTATATTCATATAGCCATTTAAAAATAACCAGCACCATTGTCATAATTATCTTTTCATATGTTCTGCAGTGCCAGCAATTAACTATGAATGTAAATGTAATCAAGCACACTACCACACTTTTAACAAGTAACAGCAGTTTCTGTAACTCTGCTGTACTAGTAATGGTCTGTAGTTTGCTCTTAAGGAATCTTAAGGGGAGTATTTCCCAGCTAACAAGTGTGTTAGCTCACCAGCACACTACGTTGCCCTGAGTCTGCTGAAACTTGTGGGAAAGACTTGCTCAAAAAAAAGGCATCCAACTGTAAGTAAGGGAAGAAAAATGAGTATTTGTGCGTGTCCTCTCTCACAGACTTGGGGAGTGGAGGAATGTCTGAAAGTAGTGTGCAAGAATTGACTTCTTTGAGGAGGTGTTACAAAGGAAGTTCTCCCACACCTCTGTGAGCACACGTGCTCTATATATTACTGTATCACACAATGTAATTGCAACCTTTTCTCTATATATCCCCTTCCCCAATCTCCTTGATTCAGCCTCCACCTGTCAGATGAGAGGAGCTTTTCCTAATGGTCTATATGTTTAAGAAAAAAAACCAAAACCATGTGCACAGTAGGAAACAGGACATTTGATCAAAACACAACTTACTGTGAGTGGATTATTTCACTTTGGTCTTGCTCCTCATGTCTCTCACAGTGCCTCTTGTTTCTCTCAGATTCTTCTTGCTTCTCCTGCTTGGAGGAGACCACAGGTCTTCTCAAAACCCCTAAGACTGCATATCAACAAAAAGATATTAGAAATATAAATGGTGAATTGCATAGGTATCATAGATATCATATAATTTCCTTGGTATGTATTGGGAAAATGGAAGGATTTCCTTTCAAAATCTATTCAGTGTTCTCACAAAATGCCCTGGGGAGAGTCCTATTGTCCTTCAGAAAAGGCATAAGACAACCAAGACTGGGACACACAGGCCTGTGCCTCAAACAAAACATTCCGTAGAAGGACTTGCTTCGGGTTTGAAATGGCAATTTACTCTCTGGAGTCCCTCAGGTACTCCATATTTCTGCTGTGAGAAGGGCATGTCAGCAGCCATGTAAGCACATTTTCCCTAAAAAAGGGCCAGTACAACTGGCTCAGTGAAACCAGGCCACCAGACGCCTGTCACTTGGTAACAGTCATTGGAGCAGAATAGCACTGGACATGCTGCTGGATTTTAAGCAGTGGCCTGACGGTAGAAGCACCCATGTGTCCCAGTATTCGGTATTATTTTTCATTGATTTGACAGGGAGACTGCGCTCTGGTCTGGCATACTGAAAAGCAAAGACCATGTGAGAAGTTTCACCATTGAATACATCCCACAGGAGTCTAAAGACCCAAGGCACTTGATTAGGCATGGCCAGCCTTCAAGTTCCAGTAATGCAAATCACTGCAAGGAGAAAGTTATGCAAACTGGTTACACACTGATCTCTGTCTGTGAGGTCAAGATCATCACTGACTAAATTGTTCTTTTTTTATTGGTCAGCCAGGTTTGCTTACCAGGATATTCACTATATTTCCCACAGCTCACAGGGGTCACCAACAAGGTCACTGACAGGTGCTGAGAAGACTTCTCAGCTGGAGACAGATGACAGAATTCCTCATAAATGTCTCCCTCCAAATGCATGTAAAAATTTTTTCATGGTGGATTTTTGTTTCTGCCTGATGAAAACTTTACTGTGTCAGCATCAGCTGGACCAAAGACTTCAATTCAGATTTTACTTCTTTGGAACAGCAAGGAAAACGCCTTTGTGCACCCCTGCATCCACTATTTTCAATCGGCTCTGGAAGCAGAGTTGGACACAACAAACACAACTTCTCCACTGCCATGTCTCCCTATTGGGAAGAGGAGGAATATATCACTTAACAAAAGGTTATTCAGGCAGATTTTCAAACTGAGTCCTGTACTTTCGAGATTAAGGACTGGCAGTAAAGAACATCTTCTCAATACTGTCATACAAAAAATGGTACAGGAATGATACCTGTCTCTTAAGAAAAGAAAAATAAAAAAGAACAAGTAGCCCACAAATACTGACTCCACAACAGAGTTTCTTGCATGATAAAAAAAAATGCCTAGAGAAATAATGAGGGGAACAGTATCTTCATTTCTTTAAACTTACTCCTGATGCAGTGACAAGGCACAATATCATTAATACTATTTTTCTTTAATGGCTTTGGATCATTAGTTGTCATCATAGTAGACTGCACTAACTAGTTATGTACTTAAATGTATGTAACTGGAAGTATGATAAGTAAATTAAATTCACTGGTTCCCTAATTGGCTCATCTCTATCTTCAGCTTGGTGAAATCAGTAGTAACAGGCAGGACTTAGTTAAAAGGCCATCCAAGTTAGCTCAGGATTGTTGCCTTGGATTCCAAGACATTTGAGTCAGTTTCATGCAGCATGTCCATTGACAGATGTAAAAACACTTTACTAAAATATGAAACCTCATTTTTCAGAGATGTCTTGTTGCATACATACGTGTATGCATGCCATGTTGTATGTACACAATGATTCTGTTTGTATATATCAGCCTTTCATTTTACTTTCTTAAAGAGGTGTGAAGATAAAAAATAGTTTCAATGGCTGAATTCATGTATGTGCATAAATTGAATTGCTCACAGCATAACAGAAATTATGATAAGGTGTGTTTCCACATGTAACGAGGGAGAGTATAAATTTTATTATTATGCTGTGTGGCAAATAAATAACACAAATAGTTCAAAGGGCCCTTGCAGATATCAGGCAATACTTCTGTGGTTTTGTAGCTTCCAGACTGCTATTAGTCTTGTGCTACTGTTGTAAAAACAGAAAACACTATAGGAGCTGCTTTATTTTTTTCACTATTCTGCCTTTTGTACCGAACAGACATTAGTACCAGAGTTTGTGCAGAAACATTCAACTCTATAGGATGAACCAAATGAATCATATTTTGTCACTTTTTTCAGTGATGTAGCTCTTAGAACTGTTCTCTGATCAGAAATACAACATTAGAAATGCAGCAGTTCTTTAAATAGAGTTTTCCACAGATGATCACTACTGAAGAAATGTAATCCTGCTTGATATTCAGTATATATTTTCTCATGACAGTTTTATAGTACAATTAAATTTCATACTTTCTTTTCTACCACTCTGAATATGCATTAGAAAGCCAAGCATCATAATTCTAAATCAATTTGGTTGATTTGGTTGTTGAAATTCAGTTATTGCTTATTTATGTGCATTTCACAAAAAGGCCATTGCCTGTACCAGTGTATTTAGAGTCAACACATGGTCACTAAAGGTCTAGGGCACATCAAAATTGTATTTCTAAGCTGAAGTTATGCACTTTATGTGAAAAATGAAACAATGTAACTCTAGAATGGTTTCTTCGGAGTAACAAACTGTAGAGAAACAATAGAGCTAATGGAAGGCTAGGGAGAGAGGCAGATTATGAAACACATTGTGTATTACTTGAAAATACTGATATTTAGATGGACATAATAACTTAATAAGACTCATTTGAATGCAAAAGAATGAACATTGAGTTGATATTAACTTTTAATGCTTGACATTTTATGTTAATTTATATTTTTAAATTATAGTCTTTTTTTCTTTGTAATCAGACTGGCTAATTATACCTCAAACATGTAAATTTGACATGATGGCAAAATCAAATTTAAAAAAAATTCAACTAAGTACTTGGTTATAAAGACCTATAATTCACTCAAACTGGATTCTGGCTGAGTTCCTCCAATCACACAAATCATTATGTTTTGCAGTAGCAGAATCATTCAATTTCTCTGAGATTATTCCTTTAATTTATTTTACAAGGCAACAATGCTAATGCACTCTACTTGTGCAATCTCTTCCTGATCACTTATTTGACAATTTTTGAAGAAATCCTTCATCTAACCTTGATTTTTGCAAATGAAATTTTCAAAGGTTCCCTAGTGCTAAAAACATCATTAACAAAAACATATTTTTCTAGCACCAAAATGGTCTCAAATTGGGATCATAAGCTCTGTTCTTAAATAGTACACAGTAAGTTATTTTTATCAATACTAAACATCTACTAACCTTCTAAAATCAAAATGTAAAGCTAGTGCCTTACATTTTATATACCTGATTCCCTTTAAGGCAATTATTTTTCCAACATGTATTAAACCAAGTTACTGTATCTGAGAATGCCAAATTGGTGGGAGCTTATACGGAAAATGAGCTCTTTCTTTTCTGAACTTATACTCTGGAGTTAGAGTTTATTTCATTTCTTTTAATGTGTTTCCAGAATTGAAATAATGAAGTCCTTCTGTCAACTGTGTTCAGATAGCTTTTTAAGTGCTCATGACTCAGATGTCTTAAAAAAAAACCTAAATATTGAGCTTGAACTCCATCAAATTGGGAGATACTGTGTGCAAAGCTTTATGTACAGTGTTGAACTCATAACCTTGTTACACCAGCCCTCTCCTCATTTGAAGTTATTTGGTTTTTTAGCAAGTATTTTTGTAATAGAACTCAATCATTTAATGAAGTATCTTTTTCCTTGCATACGACTGAGCAGATGAGATGATTAACATACATAGCAACTTGAAAATCCTTACTCCTTCAGCAGGCCATTCTTTCTCCTCCTTCTGCCTTCCTTTACAGTCAGGGCTTTATTTGTGTTGTCTTTCTCAACACAGACTGCAATGGAATCAGTAAGCTAAATTTTAACAAGGAAAATACTCACTCCAGCAAACCTCCAGTTTATTCAGAAGGGAAATTTCTCCTAAACAGTTATTGAAAGTTGAACTGTTGCTTGTTGGGGTAAAAAAGTGTACAGTTACTCCAAGTAACTAGGTTAGGTGAAGTGAACCTCTGCTTCACTTACCTCCATGGAAATGTCAAAGCAAAAGTCTGTCCGTGAGTTTATAAAGCATTTTCCAATGCCATCCTAATTCCTCCTCACTCATCCATGCCTGTAATCCATGCGAAGTCCTGAATGCACAAAACTGTAGGTACTGCCTCCTATAATGTTGAGAAAGCAGAAGTTCTCTGTTGTGCCTGCCTGTGAGGGCTTTGAGGAGCAGCAGGATGTTACATTACTACCCTTGCTAATGTGCTACGAGGTCAGTGGCCCCATGAGCTCACCAACTGCAGCCAAGGGCTCCAGGGGCAGCAGCTCAGGGGTGGGTTTCCACCACTGACCACCAGGACAGCAGCAAAGTCATGGGCAGCCTAAGAATTATTCTCTTTCCCATCAGGAGCAAAACTGCCAGTCTATCGCAGGAGCTTGGTCTGCCTTATTTTGTCTAACCTTTCTATGTGTGTAGGTGGCCAAACTCAATCACACCCACAGCTAGTTAATTACTGTCTCATTCAACAGAGATTGTTCAAGCACCTGTATAAATGGCTCTGCTCTAGCATCTTTTATCTGCTCTCCAAATGGACCCATAAAATGCAGGTAATAGCAGTAACAGAGCACCAAGGTTTACATACCCTCAATGCAAGCAGTGAAAATAGAAGAATTTTGAAATTTGCATATCATCCTTATGATAAGAACATATCTTTTCAGTGGCTCAGAGCTGATTTTCTTTTGTTAAAGCATCTTTCATAATAGCTAGTGCATACTTACAATGCTAGTTACTTTTTTGCAATTATGTTATTCAGAAGTAATTGGATTTCTGGATTTAATTGGGCTCTAAATTAGCCATAGCTTTCATAAAAGCTATTACAGAGATTTCTAATAGCAGCTTTTCCTGCTATTTAAGGACAGAGTATTTCAATGAGAGTGATTCAGCAGTGTAAAAAGTCTTGGCTGCTGTGAACTCTAGCACAGGTACAGATTAATTATGGCAATTTAGGCACCATCCCTTTGTAATTAAACATTTGCTCAAAACATTACCCAGAGTATATAATTGTGTCAAACAACTCGTTGTCCTTTAGAAAGCTACGATTTTGTTTGCCAACTCTTTGGAAGATTAAGGAGCTTTATGGTAGGTTGGCTCCTGATGATCGAGTTCAGAGGCAGAATAAGCCCTTGTTTGCTCTCACCAGTCTTTTCACCAGCTCACATGAGAGGAGGCTGCATGAGGTGTCCCTCTGATGCTCCTTCCCACCCAAGAGGTCCTGTGCTCCATTTGCTGCCCACTCCTGCACACATGCTTGCATGCAAACATCCCACTGTAAGCAAAACAGAGAAGTGAAAATGCAATCAGCTATTTTGGAGAATATCCTGGGGCAAGTCCTTGGACTTAGCTGCAGATGATTGAGGCGTGATGCTGAGATGATTCAAGGTTAAGAGAAACAGACCTGACCCTTGTGCTCTTCCCCGGTTTCTGTCAGTGGCACTTCTACTCCAGTGCAGCAGTATCTGTGATCCTCACAATCTTCACCATAAACTGTAGGCTAGGCATCATAACTAGGCACCATAAACTGATGCATTTTAGGCATCACTTTGATAAGGAATGGCTTTATCCTACCAGACAATGTAACTCCTGGACCATAATGATATCTTCCGTACTTACATCCTAGCCTGGTGGGGAGAGAGGATAAGAACAGCAATTGTCTCACTGTCAACTGGTTCCTGCTTACTGCCTGGCCTCTGCGTGCCATGCTTGCTGCACTAGTTGGGAGACCCTGATGTTTTGCTCTTTCCTTCCTCATTTAGTCTCAGGTGAAAAATGAAGCTTCTCCAGATGCACAACTCAAGACTATGTTAATTATGTAATACTGGACTTGAGGATGGAGTGTGACCTACCACATCAAAACTCTGAAAGGATTTGAGAAGGCAATCTGATTGGGCTTTGTTTTTCAGAGAACAAGTTAGCAAGCCTCTACCTGGTATTTTTTGCTTTGGAAGATGGATAGTCTAAGAAAATTTAAAATGTATTGTGGTACATTTGGCTTATTCTCTAATGCACTCATTGTTCTGATGAAGCCCACTTCTTTCCCAAGGATACTGCTAAAGGAGACAAGCCCCATACTTTTAAAATTGTCCCAGAAAAACCAGAACACTCTTCCAGTGATTCACATAAGTCTGAGAAATGTTTGCCCACATAACAAAGATTGGAATTCAGCCCAGATTAAAACATGGGAATCTGCATGCCTACTAATACATATTTACATGTGAACTAGGCGGTCAAGCTTCCATTTTACCTCTGCAGTTTTAGTCAATACACTCGCTTGAGAAAAGGAGGATTAAGCCCACTGTACTATAGACACTTCGGGGCTCAGCTCTGTACCTGAATGCAGGTGCTCAGAGCTACCCGAGGAGCCCTGGGGGATCCCAGCTGCCTTTTGGGTGTTGATCCTGGAGGGTGTGTATCTCGCAGTGTCACAACTGTGACCCCATGTCCATGACTGGGGCAGTTGAAGTCAAACGAGAACCCTGCATTTACACAGCTGAACTGATTTCAAGAATTCAAAACATTGAAAGAATTTTGGACACTCAGGGACTTCATAGGACATCATAAGATATCACCATCAACTTAATTCATTATGTTACTATGAAGTCCAAATAATATCTGACTTAAAAGACATGACACAAATCCAAATTTTCCAGAATTAAATATGAAGATTGAAACAATTCAGTTAAACTTTTTACTCTTGATTTTTTTCCTTTTCCTTCAAAATGCTGGAGACTGCAGATTTTTGGATATTTTCTGGCAAAGAAGTCCCCTAATGACAGGGAGTTTCCTTTGCAGGTATACTTTAGGCAAATGGCGAGCGATAACATTTCAGGGTTTTGCTGCAGATGCTTTTTGGCTTTGTTTAATCCATCATGGCTTGGAGGGTTCTTTGAGATCTACTTCAAGGCTGAGAAAGATTTTTGGAAATTCCTTTGCTAAAGCACATTTTTTCAACTACCTGAGAAAATTTCAGGCTCTTTTGTGTAAATAGGGAAAAATAGTATCAATGCATGTGTCAACCCTCAATTCTTTTCTAGACAACGGGAGTTTAACAATTGATTTCAACAGAAGCAAACTTAAGCCTTCAAGTTCAATATTCCAGTTTGCCACAGACAAATAGAACCTTACTAAATTGTAATAGTAATTTGACTCTATTCACCTAGTTAAATGATTTAAAAAATGTAATCAGAAGAGATGTCTCATTAAAAAGCTGTATTAAAGTGTATGAACTTCTTTTGATGCCTGTTTCACATAAGCAAAGATTTATCAATATTCATCAATAATATATTCACCTATGGTGACTGTGAATAATGTGATGTTTAATATCCCCTAAATTTTTTAGATAACCTTTGTGAAAAGTCATTAATTATAGTATTTATCTGCTACTCGAAAAAGAACATGATATAAAATGACAACTCAATTTTCCTCTTTGACATTTCAAATACAACTAGGTCACATTAATCAATCAATATTGTGCTTATCATATACTGTGGTCAATTATATCCCAACTATCAATGACAGTTGTCTGGCTTGCAATCTGGACACATATACTGTCATGATAACTACATTCTTTTTAGCCCTTTTGTATTTTACAAGTAGTGCTTTTGCTTGAGGCACATCATAAATGTACAAAAAGGGCATCAGATACTTCACAATCCCAATTTCATTTCTGTGCTATAGTATGTTTCCAAAGAATAAACTTTCAGTGCACTGAAATACAAGAAAAACATGGTAAGCTTCCCTTCTCTGAAGAGAAAGTTACAATTAAATAAAACTGACTGTACTACAAATACAGCATTTGCATTTTCTGATTGCAAGGTAGCAATTATAGCTCACCACTTTAATGAAGTAATAAACTAGTTGAGTGTACTTCTTTGGTTTATTGCACCATGATAACCTTTTATTTTGGAGTTGTAGCTATATAAACTATGATTATTAATGATACCTCTGTCAAAGACATTATTAATACTGTTTGCCAAGACATTATTTATATTCTGGTCTATTTGTAAAGATCAGACAGTATCTCCTAGATGAACTTTGACATAGTTTTAAATAGAACTTCTCACCTTCAGACAAATCATATAAATCTTAACCTGTTTTTATAGAAATTGTTCTGAATGAATGATACACTCATAGATCTTATGATACAGTATTTCTCCACTGGAAAATGCTGACTGGTGAATGGTCTAATTGATTATTTTAACAATACCTGGCTCTAATTTCCCTTGGAAATACTTTCTGATAAGGGACAACAGAACATACTCAACTTTTTGGAGGATATTTTTTTTTTCAATTAACTTATTTTCACATATTTAAAGTGACTTAATAACCCAGCATGAAGTAAAATTATGGAAGAAATAAGTAAAAAGTAAATGATCCAGAACTTTTATTTTAATTAAATTAATTTTGACGTACTTTCACTGATTAGGAATTTGTTTCAAATTGCAGAGCTTCCCAGAAAATAGAACAGGCAGGTTTTATGAGGCCACTGACTGATGAACCTTCTTCCCACAGAGGTTATGGCTTCTGAATATCATCCTCCATGATTTCCTGAAAATGAGAAAATATACTTTTCATAGATACTTTTTTTTCATCTTTCTTGTATAAAGCTTGCTCCAACTGGCTCATAGATGGAGAGCTGAGAAGGAAAAAGATGTGTGAGTTCTCAGCCCTTCCAAGTGCATGATGAGACACATCATACCTCTTCCTTTGTAAGTGCCAGCAGCAGAATATGGAAACGAGAGGAAATTTGAATATCAAAAGTCATTCTCCAGTTTACCCACTCTTAAAGCCTGTCACAACACACTCCCAGTAGTAATTACCTACCCTGTTCCAATTCAGAAACAAGGGTATCACAGAGGTGGTTAAATGACCCTATCTGTTGCAAACTGTTAATTTATTCAGAATAAAAACAAAGAGAAAGGAATTTAAAAACTATTGTACATATCTAACAGTTCAATAATAGCTGTTTGCTTGGTTTTATTGTTTTTACATCATATTTTGATGCTGCTATACTCACTGGGACATTTAAAGGGTAATATAGTAATAATTTATGAAATAAGATAGTCTGATATGCAACAGTATTCCTAGTGGTGCATTTCATTTCATATTAGCAATACAAAAACTGTAAAAAGCTGATGGTGGCAGTGGGTTCCCACTGAGACATACCCTATTACAGTGGTATCCATGTCAGCATGTCAGCTTTTTGCTTTTTAATCACAGCTTTGACATTCAGTGACTATAGTGTTTTTCTTTCAAAAATCATATAGGTTTTCACCCAGGAGCCGAAATCATTTAGATGACATTCCTTCTCCTACATTAAAGCCAATTAATGAAAGGAGTGCAGGTAACTTCCATCCAGGAAGACAGATGTACCAACGTTTTTTGTGTGTGCAGGCTATAAAGAAAAAGCCCTTCCTTAACCCATAGCTTGAGCACCAGTAGGACACCAGAGAGTGGGGAACATTCCTATGGCAATCTCAAGGTAGATTTCTTTTGCCCTTACAAACATTATGTTATGCTACTAGTGCACAAATGCACATGAAAATTGTCAATGAAACCTGACCTCTTGATATTTAGTTAATGTAGTACACCCAAAACAAAGAACAGCAAGACCCAGAAATTCTGACCAATACTTACAAAACTAAACATGTTGATGAGAGGTATGCTGATATATTGGTCAGCTCAAATAATTGGACTTGGTGAAAAATGGTCTTTCAGTCCCTGGAAAGAATCATAATACTTCAATAGTTTTCTCATCAATGATAAGAGAACTTTCTCTAAGACCTTTGGCATTGCCTGAAGTGTGGTCAGACTGCCAGCCACAGCTCTTGCACCAGAGGGGGCATAAAGCTTCCTGTACAAAGCCTTGTTTGGATTTTAGTGATGCTTGGAGAGGGAGATACCGCACGCCCACAGGAGAAGAGTAGGAGAGGGGCTTTGACAGATAAGCAAGGTGCAGTGGCATAGGCTCTGCCTTAGAATTACCTTCTTTTCCCCAACAATGTCTTTAAAATTGAATCATCCTGGTTCTATGAAATCACTGAATCTATTATTCAATCTTTAGTTTCTTTTCTTTACATAAATTCCAGATTTTTATTATACTATCATCTCCCATCAGAGAGAGCTCATCTTTTTTAGAGTAAACTGAAAATCACTGGTTATAACAAAAAGGAATTCCCATTATCATCTAATAATCATCTAATAATTTTAGGATCTTTGTATCCTATTAACAGCTTTCTTATGAAATACCATTCCTTAATGACAGGGATTTGACTAATACTGTGTGACAATTACCATTAACGTAATTTGAAAGTAACAACCAAGTGTGTGTTTATGGAATAAGCCATCATCTTTTTCATGCTCACACATTATTTTAGCTTGTGATTTGATCAGATGTGGATGTTGAAAATTAATTTTCATCAAATCAGCTGAGGAAGGAGAAATAAAGTTATCAGCATTTTCTGATGGATTAAAACATTGAATTCAAGGCGCCGCAAAGGGAATCAGATTTCCCTTCTCATTGTCCACAAAATTTCCTTTGTGGGTGACAGAGGCAATCTATCCATTTAGTACTTTTTTTGAGGGCCATGGTACAGCTTGTATATGAGATACGTAACTTTTACTGTATTTCAGCTGGTTTCAATGAAGGCCAAGCATTGGGGAGAATCCAGGCCCCTTCAGTCCCAGTCTTAAACTCTATGCAATGAACTCAATGCCTGATTGATTTCTGCCACCTCCTTCACTCTGAAATGCCATGTTTGTTTCTACATGTTCCATCTGTTGCCAGTCCAGACTGATTTTACCTTGATCTGAGTTGTCTAAGTCAGATGAACTGGCCTCCCAGAGTGTGGAAATTATAAACTGGTGTAATACATCACCTGGTAATTATAAGTCTACATGAAACCATGCTAAAATTCAGAAGAAATTGATCTCCTTTTTTAATTTTTGTTCCATATTTCTTGTTCCTCATATCTCTAATTCAGGGACAAACCACATGTATATTTAATAGTTCACTTTCCATCAATCTGAAGACACATTTCTTAGGTAACAGCTTGGGAAAAATGTTCTCCAAGCCAGAAAAACATATTTAGCAGATTTTTTTATAGTCTTGAAAAGACAAATACAGATTTTGTTCCCTTTCTCTTTGATGATCTGCCTACCACCTTTCCTCACACCTTAAAAGAAAAAAAAATTATTTTTAGAAAATAAAATCTCCTATGAGAAACAGACACTTTGGATCTATTTAAGAGGTAAATACTCTGCTAATGAGTAGATCTCAACTAACAGAAATGGAATTTTGCTTTTTCTTTTCATAAGTAGACTGACTCCAAAATTCTGAATGAAGAAAACCAGTAATAAATTTATAAGGTGGTTCTTCCTGATTGAATTACAAATGTAGAGATCTGAAATACTATATATAGAATCACAGAACTTCAGAGAAAAACTTGGTATCTATAGGCTGTTCACAAGACAGCCTCCTAGTGGCAAAATTCTGGGCAGTAGGGTCAGGCGCTGTCCTCCCAGTTCATGTTTACACAGCATCTACCATTGACTCAAGTGAATGACTGGTGTTCTCAGCTCTAATACCACATAAAGAGCAATACATTTTTTATCAAGTACATTATCACAGAGTGAAATAGGTAATATAAAATGGTAGCAAATAGAGCAAAATTGTCCATATGAACAAGTTACCTATTGTGCTTCAGTATTCTTGGTGTCTTTGTTACGGAAATCCAGGTAAGGGCATAATGTCGGCACAGTAATGCTAATGGAAGTATTTACTTTGATTTCCTTGAGCCTTGCATCATGGTTTTACTTTCTAATTTGCAAAATCTGATAATTCACAGTACAGCCCATAGAGTTATTAATTTGAATTAGTGAAATTCTCTACCTGATTGATTTTAAACCAATTTATATAGGCTTGTCTGTTTAAGCTGCTAATGCTGTTGAAGATTACTATGGTATTACTGCAGTCTGCAATATTTCAAAGCTGATAGTGCTGTATCTCACCAAATCCTCAAAAAGGATTTGAGTTTCCACACCACTTCTAGTCATTTAAGAGCTATCAATTGTGAAACAAGCCCCTGAAAGCCTGGGCCAACTGTGCCAAATGTCAGAAAACAGAATTTACTCTGCTGAAAGAGCTAGAGCAGGAATTCAACTATTCAGCATAAAAACGGAAAACACATTTTTATTTCATCCAATTTCAGGTACCTGTATAAACATTTTGGTTAATTAAGCCATGAAATTCTTTGCTGGATTTAGAGATTCTGATAGCTTTAGTGATTCAATGTTTAAATTCAACCTGTACTTTCCTTTGTGATTCATTTATTTTAGAGAAGAATTACTCATTTAAAACAAGTACTGATTTTGCAAACATGAAAAGAATATCTTAATAAATGTAAGTCACTTCTCTGCTCTAACTGCACTGGGAAGATAGATTAGTGTTGTAAATTAACCCACAAACAGATTTTATGCTCTCTTGCTCCTTAAAGCAAAACCAGTGCATGGCTAAGTAAACCATCCCTTAAAATATGTGGCTCCAATTTCTCAGCCAGTACAGAAAACATTATTAATAATCTCCAGTTTGAAAAGTTTAGCTAATGACAACAGCCTCTAGAAGAAAGGGAAACAGAGCACCATCTGCTGTACAACCCTGCAAATGTTTCAGAACAAAAGCTGCAAGAAAACCATCTTTACCTTAAGTTTTCCAAATAGTTAGGATGTATGGAAGGTCACTGCCATCCAACAACGCATGACCATGAGCTTTGGATGGAGAGAGTCTAAAATTAGAGAGACACATGAAGACCTAGGGTTCACAGTAAGTTGCCAAAAGCTACAGGGAGAAAACAAAGCATGGAGTTTTGTTTCTTTGGAGGGACTAGCATGGCTGTGACTTTTAAAAGTACAGAATTTGACAGCCTATATATTGACATCTATACGCTACTATATGGACATGTCATTTGGCAGACCTGCTAGCTCAGGCTAAAACACTGTTATGATAAACCACTCAGAAATTGTGTTAGTATGCCTACACTTCCGGAAAAGGAAAATTAGTATGCTCAGAGGCCACATCTCTGTGCAAATGCTTCTCATGGTCACTAGGCATTTGAAGATGAGTCTTTTGAGGGGCCTTTCTTTGCGAAAGTTCTTTGGGGGAATCTCAAAAAGCAGATCAGGCTTAGGCATGCATGTTACAGGCTGCAGAAGATCTGAGAGTTAGGAAAAGTGATGCTGGTGACTCCTGAAGCACCCAGCAAGCCTGACGGTAACCTGTCTTCAACATGCCCAGCATGAACCATTGGTATCCTAGGGTGACGTTGTGGTGCTGGTATCCCCAGTCGTGTGTTCTGTTTGTGCTTCGTGTTGTGTTCTGTGCTTTCGGGACTGGCTCTGAGGGTGAGGGTTTGTTTTGTCTTGTTGTCGGCCGGCTCACCTACCCCACAGTCTGTGTTTAGGAAAGGCTT
Organism: Rhabdornis inornatus; assembly: GCA_013397075.1. NCBI lineage: Eukaryota > Metazoa > Chordata > Aves > Passeriformes > Rhabdornithidae > Rhabdornis > Rhabdornis inornatus. The sequence continues at coordinate 15,228 of VWZS01003350.1, read as the reverse complement.
TGATTGATTGATTGCTTGCCTGCTTGCTTGCTTCCACTTTTTGCTTTTGCCTAAATAAAATTATACCATCTGAACCTGTCCTGGACGGGGACCTGGGAAACACCACGAAACACCGGGAGTCTGTATTTTGTGATCAGCAGCAGTCATCCCCAGTGCCGGAGACCGATAACTGGGCGACCACTCGCAGGAGAGACTTTCTGAGTTTGTCATCCTTTCAGAGCGGTGAAGGAGTTTTTTTTGTCATCTGGGGTTGTTCAGTTTTCTTTTTGTGTGTGCTGGGGAGTGTTTTCCTTGTTAAATAAACAGGTTTTTTTCCATTTCTCTCCGAGAAAATTCTTCCCAAACCCAGTGGGGGGGGGAGGAGTCGTGGGGGTTTGCTTTCTGGGGGGTCCTTCCGGAGGTTTTCTCCCAAATTTGCCCTAAACCAGGACAATTGGTCAGCACAAGAGTGATGGAAAGTGATTGATTTCTGTCCTACGCATAGAAAAGAAACTTCACGTTTCAGACTTCCAAATGCCCAAATCGACATCAAGACCATCTCCCGTAGAAGATGAGGAAAAGTTACCTCTTTTAAAGACTATAGACTTCAAAGTCACTAACTAAAAGAGCACATAAGGTGTGTAATGGATCTTTCCCAGTCCTGAATAGAATAAGGGACTCTTCATAAGCCTGACATCCCAAGATATGATCACCACCCTTTTTCAGTTGCTCAGAAGAGTCACAGAGGCTCTTCTAAATTGCCCACTAAACAATAGGCAATACAAATGAGCAATAATCACACAATCAGAGAATATATTGATTTGGAAGAGACCCACAAGTATAATCAAGTCCAGCTCCTGGCCCTGTACAGGACCATCCCCAAGAGTTGCACCATGCTCTTGAGAGCATAGTCCAAACACTTCTTGCACTCTGCCAGACTGGTGCTTGACCACTTCCCTGGGGAGCCTGTTCCAGTGCCCAAAAACCCTCTGGGTGAAGAAACTTTTCCTAATATCCAACCTAAACCTCCTCTGACATGGCTCCAGGCCATTCTCTCAGGTCTTGTCACTGGTCACCACAGAGCAGAAATCAGTGCCTGCCCCTCCTCTTCCCAAGTGCATCCTCAGTGAGTTTGCAGGCAACACCAGGTTGTGTGGGAGTGTTGATATGCTGGAAGGAAGGAAGGCCCTGCAGAGGGATCTGGACAGGCTGGATTCATGGTCGAGTCCAATTGCATGAGATTCAACAACACCAAGTGTGCCAGATCCTGCCCGTGGGTCACAACAACCCCAGGCAGTGCCACAGGCTAAGGGAAGAGTAGCTAAAAGGCTGCTCATCAGAAAAGGACCTGAGAGTGATGCTTAACAGCAGCTGAATATGGGCCAGTGTGTGCCCAGGTGGCCAAAAAGGCCAATGGCACCTGGCTTGTATCAGAAATAGTGTGGGCAGCAGGACCAGGGCAGTGATTGTCCCTCTGTACTCAGCAATGGTGAGGCCACACTTTGAACGAATTTTGGGCTGCTCTTTACAAGGAAGGCTATTGAGATACTGGCACATGTCCAAAGAAGGGCAACAAAGTGATAGTTGCACAAAACCTGCACAAAAAATCCCCAAACCACCACCAACCTAACAGTGTGATATAAATAGAGAAGGGTTGCATATTTATTATAGCCTCACAAGAGGAGCAAGAATGAAGAAAAGAGAACTGTCTAAGCAGCTTTTCAGGTGGATAGATACCAGTGAATGCAAACCTGGAAGCACAGTGACCAAAGATCTCTGTGACTGCTGGAAAAGGCTGGAAATGTTCTGCTCATTTCAGCCCTGTCATTCACTTAGCATGACTTCAGTGAAACCTATTAGCAAAAACATTGATTCAACCCTTCCATACTTTTAAGAGCAGTAGTTGTTTCTCCTGAGCTCTAAATCATGTCCATGATGTAGGTGATGGTGGAGTGCCATGACCTTCTGCAGAAGCGTCCTGGGGAGGACGTCCTCAAGGCACAGGCACGTCCTCCTAGCTTGCTCCTGGGCAGAGAGTGATTTCAGCTCTTTTGTGAGCTCTCCACTTCGGCCGGCACAGGAGGAAGAGACAGGAGCCACATGTGGTGATCCAAGGCAAAGTTTTATTCTTCTTTCCTTGAAGGGGTCCAGGGACAAACTAGCTCAAGGGCTCTGAGGGAGCAGGGTTGATATAGGAAAGCCAGGGGGTGGGGTAGAGCATTAAACCAATCATCTGAGGGTGCAGGGGGGGTACAAAATGGGGAAGGGCCAATAGGATACAACCAATTAACACAGAACAGGGAGGCATGTTGGGAGTGACTTTACAGTGACCATGATAAAGAGGGAGTACCTAAGGGCATTCCCTCCAGGGGAGAGAGGCAGACTCTTTTGCTGTGGGGCTTTCAGCCTCCACATATTTTATTGCATCAACCAGCCAGAAGAAACACAAGCCATTTCTGACACCTTCTCTTAGAGGAAAAAGCTGTACTTTGTCACTGTCACTGGCCTTCTACAGACCTGTGTAAATAAGAAATTAGAGTTCCTCGCATAACTTACTTCATATCAATCATTACCAAGTCAGACAGCTCTATTAATAGCCTGCAGAGATCTACAATCCACAGTTTGATCCAGTTTACAAAAGCACCTGGATAAGACCCCAAAATGAAAGGGTAGTCACGGTCTGGTCTGTAGGGAATCCTTAAATGGATGGAGCTGCCATCATCATCCTAATTTGGACAGAGCTGCTTTTGTCATTGCCATTTCATTTGGACTTTGTGGGCTGCTGCTGTGTCAAGATACCATTTATATGATGGTTGCTTTCTCAGAATTGATGCCCAGCAGCTGAAATTGTATAAAGCAGTAAAAAGCTGTCTTTTGCCATGAACTGATGAATTAGGCTGATGGCAACGCATGAGGAGAGGTTGAAACAAATGAGAAACAGAGGGGAGCAGACAGGTGGGTTTGCAGCTTCCCATGCTCTGACCAAACAGGCTGAGTAACAGTGGAAACATTCCCATCAGGGTGACCCTAAGGATGGGATGGTGAGTATGGATATCATGGGCAGACCACACTGGGGAACACACAGGTGTAGGGTGAAGGTGTGAGGCAGGTGGAGAGAACTGCGGATGCTGGCAGGGGAACAACGCAAATCCCAAGTGGAGCAGTCTGCTGTGGAAGTGGCCAGTCAGCAGCACCCATCAGTCAGGGGAACAAAGGAATACACAGTTAAATCCAGAGAGGAGATTAAAAACAGTAACAGTTAAGGGGAGACTAACAACTGGATTTTACTTTAACAGTTAAGCTGTCAGTGACTAGTGAAAACAACTAGACTAAAGAACACCACCAAAAGCAGGCAGATTTCACCCTAAAAGTGAGAGTCCAATATATAAAGGAAGCAGAACATTTCGGTACTCTTCTGTCTCTTCTCCCTTCACTGAGCACTTTCACAGGGTTCAGTAAGTCCAAGAGAGAATACAGGAAAAGCTATTCTTCATCCTTGGAGAAATGCAGTACTGTGATCTTTCACACAAGTCTGGGATGAAAACATCTAGATGAAAACTTTTTTTTTCCTTCTGCTAAAGTAACAAAATCAAAATTGTATAATTCAGTTTTATTCTGCAGCTATAGAGGCTAAAGAGATTTAGAAATTTCTTATTTCTCATAGCTATTGAATTCTATGTGTTTTTTTAATTTTTCTGAGTTTATATCACTTCACTGGAGTGAGTGACCAGTTGAAAGTCTACAGCAACTGTTTTCAAAAAATAACCCATCATGAAAACTTTCTTTAACAAAATGAAGGCCTTGGGCATCATAAATATGGCCATAGTCTTTCTGTTTTACTCCAGACCATAGGAATGTTTTGAATTCACATACAAGAAAACCAAAACTAATGTTATTTTAAATTAATATGTTTTCTTAGAAAACTCAGTTTTGCACCAAGTAACTTCTCTCAAAAAAAACACATACAAAGAAGTTCAAAGAACACAGCTTGTAGTAGTGTGTATCTTAATATACACTCTTAATATAAGTACTCTTGATACAACAGATTTAGAAAGCAAACTAAAAAGTTGGCATAAACTTACATCTGGTGCTATTAGAGTTGCACTGTTGTGCTCCCTTTCCCCTGAGATTCTGCTGAATCTAGGGCTCCTAGATGACTGCAAGCAGTAATGGTCTCTTAAAATTAAGACCAAATATGAAGGAAATGCAAAGCAGTTTGTGAGCTTTTCCTGCCCACGGAACCCATTACATTACAGACTGCCAAACCATTCTGTTTTAATTGCTGTTTGAGATTTCACTGCATCCTGAAAAATAAAATTCTGTTTCTTTTTCAATTAGTACCCAAGAGATAATTAAGAACAAAATTGCATGTAAACAATGATAATAGTAGAGGTTTTATTGAGAATAATGCCACTTATTATCTTATTTTCATGCATTTTCCAAAAGAACAAAACACCTAATTCTTTGCCTATCCCATGTTCTCTACAAATCCTAAATGGACCCCACAAATTTTCAGTCCATAGAGTGCAGGGTGAAGAGAAGCAGTAACTTTATAGAGAAAATATCGATTTTAAACCCTTGATTCAAAGCCCTAGGATATCAAAAGATTAGTTACTTTTAAGACTGTACTAAAGGTGACTTCCAGCGACTTCATTACTGAAATGCAAAGCAAATAAATCCTGCTATTCAAAGCAGCAAGATACCAATGCAGAAGCTGTTAAAAAGCAAGCTGGTTCGACACCCAACAGACCAGCAATAAGAGACCCAAATAGGTATTGATAATGACTGTTTCAATGACAAAACATAAATGCTACATCTTCCAGAGGCAAAAAGTCCCCTCAGTGTTTTTATTGCAATCTCCAGATGAAAATGGAACAGCTGAAAATAAAGCTCTGTTGCCATGTGAGATCCCACAAGTATGCCCTCAAGCATATGATGGACCAGATAAACAGGACCATGAGGAGAAAATCAGGAGGGAATTCCTGAAGCCAGAGAGCCTCAGTACCCACAGTCATGATTTGCAGGGGTTTCACACCAACCCCTAAATCCAGAGATAGTGCTGACACCCTGCCTCACTGCACCATGACTGTGGCTCACACTGGGCACTGTCATCAGAGCCAGGTGGGCTGGGGGATGCTGCAGGCTCAGCCCACATGTAAGGGGGAGAGGAGTGGAGTACAAGGTGTGTTGGGTGTGCAGAGCTGCCCCAGAAAGCCATGGCCATGGGGCAGATGAAGCTCTGAATTCAGTGGAGCCAACCCCAAGGAAAATAAAATACCTGACAGTATCAAAGGAGAAACAATATTTAATCCACTCATAAACCACTCCCAAAATCTCCTTATAAAACTCAGGACTGGAAGTAGTGAGGAAGGGTTACTGTCACTAGACCTTGTGTGGTAGGATGACCCTGCCTAGACAGCAGGTGCCCACAAAAAGCCACTCTATCTCTCCCCTCCTCAACTGGACACGGAAGAGAAAACAGCACAAAAGGCTTGTAGGTCAGGATAAGGACAGGGAGACATAATGGACTCAGTTACTGTCAGGAGCAAAACAGACTCAACCTGGGTAAAAATTAATTCATTACCAATGAAATCAGAGTACGGCAGTAAAAAATAAAACCAGATTTAAAAATACCTTCCTCAAGGCTCAAGGTCATTCCTGAATTCTCCCTTTCCTTGGCCCCTGCTCAGGGGGATGAGGAATAGGGGTTGCAGTCCGTTTCTCACATGTCTCTGCTGCTCCTTCTTTCTCAGGGTGAACTGGACGCAGCACTCAAGATGCAGCCTCACCAGTGCCAAGTCCAGGGGGACAATCACTTCCCTGCTCCTACTGGCCACACTACTCCTGATACAAGCCAAGACGCCACTGGTCCTTGGCCACCTGAACACACACTGGCTCATGTTCAGATGGCTGGTGACCAGCAGCCCCAGGTCCTTTTCCACCAGGCCACTTTCCAGCCACTCTTCCCTCAGTCTGTGGCATTGTGTGGGGTTATTGTGACCCATTTGGAGGACTCAGCTCTGGGCCTTATTGAACTTCAGTAGCATCAGACTCAGCCCATTGATCCAGCCTGTCCAGATCCCTCTGCAGATCAGCATTCCCTCCCAACTTGGTGTCATCTGAAAACTTACTGAGGGTGCAATCATTCCCCTTATTCAAATCACTGAAGATACCAAACAGGACTGGCCTCAGTACTGAGCCCTGGGGAATCCCACTGGTGCGTAGTTACCAACTGAATGCAACTCCATTCATCACCACTCTCTGGGCCTGGCCACCCAGACAGTTTTCAACCCAGTGAAGACTGCAACTGTCCAAGCCATGAGAAGCCAGTTTCTTCAGGAGAACACCATGGGAGACAGTATCAAAGCTTTACTGAAGTCCAGGTAAATGACATCCACAGTCTTTCTCCTACCCACTAAGTGGATCGTCTTGTCACAGAATATGCTCATGTTGAGCAAGCAGGATCTTCCTTTCCTTAACTCCTGTTGGTTGAGCCTGATTCCCTGGTTTTCCTGTCATGTTGCATGACAGGACTCAAGATGCCCTGCTCCATGCCCCTCCCTGGCATTGAGGTCAGGCTGAAGGCTTGTAGTTCCCTGGAGATATTTCAGCAGTTACCTTTGGCCAAAAGTTTAGTTACTTGGCCTTCTATGTCTATTCAACCCTGTATCACAGTAGGTGGGAGGTAGTGAATATGGTTTCCACAATGCTGAAAATGAATGCAGATCTCAAATGTGAGTATTTGGCAGAGATTTGTTCAAGCTGCTGTCTAGCCAATACTTATGAGAGTACACAGAGCACAAATGAAAAGACAGTAACTTGTGAAAACTTCCTGATTAGCTTTGTTGGCATAGATGGATTACTTCCCAGAAATGAAAGGCAGAAGGGTCTTCTGTCAGTCTTTGAAGTTCAGTATTTTTTATTTTAATTATGCATTACCTACACAAAGGCCTTCTTTTGTGGTCAAAAGGATTTTGGGAAACAATCCAGCAGCCAGAATTAGAACTGCTGACTGAGGAGCAGACGTAGAGATTACCATAATTTATATATCAACCAAAACTCTCAGACCAGCAATAGTCTACAGATGTAATGTGTAGATGCTGCAACAGTCAGTTGACCTGAAGCTAATTTTCTTAAGAATCACCGAGTATCTCAAACTGTAAAAGACGCGTAAGGTTCACTGTGCCCAACCAAATGGCTAAAAGCATTGTTGATATTGCTTGAGCTCTGGCACCCTTGGGGCTGTGACCACTTCTCTGGGGAGCCTGTTTTAATGACTGACCACTCTCTCAATGAAGAACCTTTTTCTAATTCTTCACTGACCATTGTTAGTTCCCCTTAGAGGTTACTAACAAGAGTAGCTAACAAGAGTAACACAGAGTGGATTTTTCAGATATATTAGCTGGGGGAAAAAGATTGCATTTGTATTTGCATCAGAAACCCTAATGCAGGATGTTATCTGCCAGGAAGCAGAGCACGTATCACTTACTATCTACTGATTTCTCTTCAGCCACAGACCAACACTTAGCATTTAAATAATTTCAAAAAGTGTTTCAGGAAGAAAAATTATTTCCTGGACATATCCTCAAATACTTGGAATCGCAAGGAATAAACCTTAAATGGACCCGGCTTTGTCTGGGATTCACCTTAGCTCACATTAGGGATCTACATTGTGGCACTTGATTATAAGTTCACTTCCTAATCCGTATCTGCAGGGAAAAAACAACTGCTTTTAGAGTAAAATTTCTTTGATTTACAGGAGATGCCTACCTTAGGATGAGATTAATCAAGCTACAGAATTTCCTTTAAATGGTGGTCTAGAACTGTTAATTCAGAGAATTTGGTGTTATGAATCAAACATATGTTTCCAGTAAAGGAGCTATAAATTTCCTGGTGCATGAGTCCCTCATTAAGGCAGTGTGAGAGACTGAAATGTTAAAGGTTAACGACTCAAACAATTGGCCACTTGCAAAAGCAGCAGGATGCTGTGCTCTGATCTGCCTCAGGGGTGTGTCCTAGCAGGTAGCATCAAGGAATGTTTGAAAAGTAGTACCTGGTATAATTCCTTCTCTTCCATTACAAAGTTATGAGGTTCAATATTATTACAGCAATAAAAAAGAACTGAGTTGCACGTATATTTTACATGAATGCAACAGAAATAACTATGAACTACTTCAGAACTGTTATCCAATAGAATTATACATGAGACCATTAGCAATAATTACATAGTTTTTTATCAATACAAGTCTGCAGCTCAAAGGACTGCCATATAAAAAGTAACTTACAGGACCATTTGAGGACACCAGAGACAAAATCTGGAGCACTTTGATGGAAATAAACTGAATGTACTATTAGTAGCAGAAATGTTTTCATGGAAATACATCTCCATTCCTTCAAAGTTCACAATCTGTTTATTTCCTAGTAATTTGCTAAGGTGATATAACTAGACTGTTAACTTTAAGGACAGAATACACTGCAAGACACGATGTCTGTTCTGAAGCAGGTACTAGCCTGACCAGCAAGGTTTCTCCTTGTTGCTGACTGAAGAGAATGGGCATTATGTACTGTTGTGGTGCATTTGTTTTTTCCTCACATTACTTTCATTTTCCCTGTTTCTAATGGTTCATTCCCGTGTTGTACCCTCCCCGTTGGTATGTTCCAAGTTACCCTCTTTCCTGCCTAAGCCCTGCCAATCGTCCCTAAGCCCCTCCCATTTTTCCAGATTGTTCCCCATCTGTCACCCTAATCCACACCCTCACGGTTGTCAATCCCCCCTGGCCACACCTGTTGTTCTGGAATGTTCTCTGTCAGTTGTCAGTTCTATGTTGTATGATTGGATCCCACAAGTTAAACCCCGCCTTATGTCTTCCCCCATTGGTTGGTTGTGTCTAAAACCCCGCCCTAGGTCACTCCCCTTAACTCCCTTAATTGGTTTATCAGTTGTACCCTCCCTTGGGGGAGGTCCCCTATTTAAGTTGCTGCAATTCCAGTTTCTGTGCCTTTCTTGGTTTGCCTTTCCCAATGCCAGTTGTCTCCCTACCCGTTCCTATAATAAACCCTTGAAACCCAAAAAGGACCCTCTCAGCTCTTCACTTCTTCTCGACGCTGATAACTGCTACCAAGGCTTGGCGCCTTACCCTCATCTCAGATTCTGAGAAGCTCTGGGAGAGGGCCACTCTTGGTGCTTCCCCCGCCTCGTGGGCTAGCCGGGAGAGACGAAGCATGAGTGGACTGAGGCGGGCAGCGTCAATGTACATTCCGTGAAGAGTTCAATTTTCAGTAATTTTAACAACAGGCACAAAGTGACATGCAGAAGGCTCCCTCTGAACATCAGAAAGCATTTTCTTTACTGTGAGGGTAACCAAACTCTGGCAAAGGTTGCCCATGCAGGTTGTGGAGTCCCTGGAGATAATCAGAACCCAACTGGACACTGTCCTGAGCAAACAGCTCTTTATGTAGCCCTGCCTAGGCAGTGGTGTTGAAGGTGCCTTCCAACCTCAACCCCTCTGTGATTTTAAGATGTTTTTTGTAAGTTCTAGAAATTACTCTGTATTTGGGTTCTGCTGCTTATGCTCTAAAAGGTACTCTTATTCCGTTTACAGCTATTTCACATCCAGGAAAAGTAAGTGCAACATCCATCATTCAAGTCTCAAAAGTTGCTTTTCCATTTCTATGTCCAATCTGGATATTGAACTAGAAGATGAGGGAAGGAATGTTCTTCCCTGTGTCTCTGTACTACACATGTACAGGCATTTTTGTGCAAAAAACGAAGAGAAAAAGAGAGAAAAGATGGAGTTAAGGGTATTGATTTTTGGTTTGACTCAATACTATGTCACAGCCTCTCTGAACCTTGTAGCATGATCCCAAAGTGAATAAATGACTGGGGTATCTCCTTTTCTTCAGCAAGACATCACTCCAACACATGTCCAAGATACCAGCTCTAAAATGATAATATAGTATTTGTGCTTACCAATGAATTGATTTGAAAAGCAACACTTCTTCCCACCACTTCCCCTCCCAATTAAGCGGGACACAATGCTGTACTTTTGGGAATAAATTAAGTGCAAAAGAAATTAGAACTGTTCACTACAAATTAATGTTGTTGATAATCAGAAGGCATTGAAGTAAGTCTTCTGAATTCAGAAATGTTTGCATCACATGAGTGTTGAAATACTTTTGTGTCCATTAGCAAACCAAAAGAAAGTTAAGCAAACATTGACCAAGTATAAACATTTCGAATTCAGCAGATCTAGACAATTTAGAGTAGGAAACCATGAAAGAATTTCTGGAAGAACACTGCTGTTAATAGGTTCAAGAAATCCTAGAATTCCCACAAAACTCCACAAAACAATCTAAATAATTTTAATATTATTTAAAACGCAAGTAACTTTTAGTTAAGACTACTATGAGACTATTGTCTCATACACACAAAAAATATTACAGAAGTTGCAACACAATTATCTGGAAAGAAATTAAAACAAAATTCTACAATCAGAAGTAATCAATGTGCTTTCAAGGAAAATAAAGCTTGTCAAACAAATATGGTATTTATTCCTGAGTATATTTTTTTTTTGTTCTATGAACCTGAGATTATGCTATGCAGACAAAAAACAGAAACACAAAAAACCTGCAAGATTAACTGGCCACTCTCAACAAATAATCTTTGATAGAAAATCATTATCAAAGAGCTGTTTCCAGTGAAGTTATGAAGGACAACATTATTAAAAGCTTTCACTGGTAATTTGGAAGTAAATATAAAATCATAGGGGGTGAAGTTTGCAGATGACTATACCTGCTAAGATGATAAACAGTGATAACAGCAGCAACTGCACAGCTGAATCTGCGTAACTGTGATGAAACAGCATTAGGCTGAGCTCATTCTAACAAAGACAAATGTCCCCACAGCAAAGAATGAAGATCTAAGCCCAGGAACAGAAAGTATGCTAACACAAGCACTCAATGTATAAATTTAGAAATTACTAGGAAAATTTTACCTATGTATTAAAATTACCAAATCCTTAACTAAACTGTATACTATACTGAAATCCTGTATACTGTATTTTATGCTGTGCCCATATTTAAAGGAGGCTTCTGGGAAACTGATGAAGGTATTAGAAAGAGCCACAAAACCTAAGAGACGTGTTTAAGTTCGTGAACTCAATTTGTTTGACTTATCCAAAATGAAACTGAGAAGTGATTTGATTACTACATTTAAGTATCACCACTAGGAGAAACTGCAGCATATTAAGGACCTCTTTTCCCCAGTGGGGAGAAGCATAAAAAGAATCCATGGCTTTTTTTTTTTTTTTTTAATTTCAAATGAGACATGAGGCACGTACTCATCACTGTGCGAGCAACAAAACATTGCAATAAACAGGCAAAGGGAAGCATTTTCCTTCTTCATGCACCTGACATTTCTCTGAAAGGCACAGGCTAGCTGGACACGAGTTATGCTTTGGTCAAATAAAATTACTGGGCTCATTACAGCTGTAACAGGGAGAAATTTGATGGCTTGTGATATATGACAGATGAGACTAGATGAACTAACATCCTCCCCCCAAGGCCAAACTTTATTAATTGATTTATCAGTGCTTTATGCTGTTATCCATTGCTGGGGTATCTGAGCACTTTCATATTTAATCAATAGCAAAATCCTTAATGGACTTCAAGGAGCTCTGAAACATCTACTTTCAGGAGTAAAACTAATTAGGGGAGGATTTTTGAGGAGGTCAAAAGGTCTATATTTATCCTTCTTGTTAAACACTGAGTATTACTGTACTTCCTTTATGCTTATTCTGAAGCAGTGAGCCAGTGTTTTCAGTCAGGCACAGTACTGCTAAATGGCTCTGTTTGAGAAACTCAGTTCAGTTTCTCTCCTCTAATGCCTGCCAAGGTGCCAGTGGGTACAATGACAAAGCTCTCCATTTTCCAGTGCTGTTTAGGGTAATGGATGCTTGCTTTACTGACACACACAAAAAAGTTTGCATCCTCAGAGAGTCATAATTTAGATGAAAATGAAGAGTGCTGGTATGCACAAGTCACCACATAACCTACTCCTTAAAAATTACACCTTTTCAGAGACACAATATTATTCTATGCAGAGAACAAGCACTTTCATATCTAACAGTTATAAGGTTATGGCATAGGATGTGCTGGTGCTGTTCTCAAAATGTTATTTATTTTGCAAAAAGGTAATAACTGGAACTTGGACTCTAAAACTTATAAAAATAATTAAGGATTTTTTGTACAAATATATAAAATTTTCCAATGTATTTGACAAACGTACACTAAGAGTGACTTCTAATTAAGAGACTGCTTGAGGTCTGGCACATAAAAATACAGCAAATTTGCTAGCTGCTTCATTTTTCTTACAACAGCAAACTGTTAATACTTTATTCTTCAAGTTAAATCAATTTTCATTAATTACATCCTATCCTTCTGGGCAAAGAATAATCAAAATAGGCAAAATAGGACTACTGCAAAAATAAGATATTGATCTACTTTTTAAGCAATATCTTACCATCAGTAATTTTTGCTCCGTTTATTCATTGTTTTTATGGACCAGTGAAGAAGGTACTTCTCAAAATCCTGTGTGTTTCAATGGGCTATTTGCAGCTGTTAATTTTTCAGCCAGAAAAATTATACACACTGTGCAGTCTATTGCACTCAGCAATCCCTCTAAAACTTTGTTTGGGCCTTTTGAAGTCATAAGTCAATTTTCTCTCCCGTACCTTCACAGAAAAAAAGAAAGAGTACAAGATTGCTTCTTCCTTAGAGGTTGTCCAGCACCTACAGGAACAGGGCAAGAGACCAAGCCCTTCTCTGACACCAGGTGCCCTGGAGGCCAGGTGCTCATGCTGTTCTCAGAAGCCCTGATGAGCCTGTCTGCCTCAGGCAAGCAGAATGGATTAGATCACCTCCTTTCAACTGTAATGGCTTCAACAGCCAAGCTTTCTTCCTGAAAGCATGCCTCTGGTAAAAAGCCTTCATCTCTACTGAAAAATAAAGATGATTGAAATTTTGTGATAGTCTATACAAAGCTGAAAGGAAACTAAATTTATTCCCCAAGTTACAGTCAAGAAACACACAGCACTGCTTATGAACTACACTGGGTCAAGAACATGCTTAGATGTCCAGACATGGTGCTCATGCAGTAGCTCTGTGGAGAAAGCAGCATGCCTGCTCCAGGGAACCCTTCTGGTTTGAGCTAGCACAGTTACCTTATTACAGCAAAGAGTTCTGAAAGCACAGACCTGGTGGCAGAAGACATACAACTGAGACCCAGAAAAATCAGAAAGGTAGAGTGACACCAACCCCTGGAGAAGACAGGCAGCAAGTAGACTGCAGGGGTAGTGAAGAAAGCAAAAAAAGCAGCAACAACAAGCAGAAAAAATAAGAGGCAGTAAACCCCAAATACATCAATTTTACCCACAGGACTGATGAATAATAGCAAATCAAAAGAGAAACCTATGTAACACACTTTGGGTAGAAAAATTGGGTTTTTTTATTTCTTGGGCTTATATCTGTAATCCAAACTCACCTTCGGTAATACTATCCATGGCATTAAAATGTAAAACAAAATAATAAAGTAAAACATAGCAAAATATTTTAAAATTAAAAAAAAATAGCAATATCGGAGACTAGTCAGAACTGCATTGAATACTTGACAGAAGTTTCATAAAATCCAATAGGCAAGAAGAGTTTCCTAGACACCAGCTGCTCAGTGAGACACAGTAGGTCAGCATTATAAGGCTAAAACATCAGCTTTAATTAAATTAGATTTCCTAGTCTTAAATCATGAGTTAAAACGTATTATATTGCTTTCATTTTCTTGGATGCCTAAAAAAACATGCCCTAAATACTCATTAATTCAACCACAAAGATCTGCAATTTACAATAACTTCTACATCTACTTTTGTATTCCAAAGCTATTCGTATAAATATTACAGACTGATTTAATGTGAATTGCTCTAGGAAAATGTGTACAGAAATGACTGGCAGAACGTTAACATTCATAAGACATAAAAGAAAAAAATGGACCTGTTTTACCCAATTATAATTCTGAAAATGAAGGCATGATATTAAATGACCCAAAGGAAGAACAGAAGGGAAAGTGACCTCCCAGAATACGAAAGTAGTAGAAAATTCTAATAAATTGCTCATCTCAGTTTAATAATTTAATACAAGCTGCATAAAATAGAAAGGCCACTTAGGCACAAAAAACATTTTTAGCTATTGGTATTCAATGCTAGTAATGAGAAAATTAAAGACAGCACAATGTAGCAGCACTTCTCCAAGTAGTGAGAAAGTCACAGGTAAGCCTCAAGTTTGCAATCCATGGCCTTAGACAGTTCTGAAGTGCAGAAACAATACCTAGCAAACAAACTTCACAGTCTCTTTTCTCCCCTTGCAAAATTCTGTTTGATTTCAAGTGAACATTTATTAAAACAAATTCCCAAAATTTTGCTTTGCTCTAAGGAGAAAAACAAATCAATATATTATCTGTGGAAAAGAGGGGAAGGGAATTTGAATGACAATATTAGTTCAACAGGTACCTTGGAAAGTAGTCATAACACTTACAGACTATAGTGTCAGATTATATGATTAAAGGCTTCTAACACACTTTCGGAATGTAACATGCCTGTATTTTATCTGGCACTGCTAAAACAGCAACAAACTCTATCAGACTTGAGAAGTCCTGCTTCTGTAGACCTGTTTTGGTAAAACAGCACAAGGAAACTGTCCTGATGCCTAATCTCTGAGTATGGGCCCATGACCCCTGTTACTAAATGAGGGTGTGTTGAGGGTTGAATTGTTCCCTTTTCTTTCTGTGGAATTTTCTCCATTGTTATGCTAAGTGTTTGTGTCTACACCTTAGTAGCAATAGTTTTTCCCTCACAGGGGGTGGGGGATAAGGGGAGACCGGAAAAGGAAAGGTGGGACAGGGGCATGGGCACGCTCTCTCGCTGGCTCGTGGAGTAGAAGAAAGACGGCCGGGGCTCCTACCCAGCATCTTCCCTGCCATCCCAACGCCGAGAGCCACATTCCCTGCTGTCGGACATCGCACTGCTGCCTTCCCGCTTCATCCTACTACCTCCGGGCACTCTGCCGAGCACCACTACTGACACCGTGAGGAGGGAGTCTCCCCTCCATCCCCCTCTCACACCTGGGCCGCCGCCGCCGCCNGGCTATTATGCAGTTCATTTTGTGAGTTGATCAGTTGAGAAATTAATGGATTTTTAATTTTCT
>VWZS01003348.1:6916-20891 GCA_013397075.1 Rhabdornis inornatus | reverse complement strand
CTCCTGAAGTGAAAGTTCATATACCAAATTACAGTGCTTATCTCAATGTATAATCGCTATGAGTACACATGTTGATATTAAAGAATCAGAGAATCCATTATTTTAATTTATTTACCAGCCTATCAAAAAGATGATGTCTTTGTCACCCTTTACTTATGGCACAGAGGCAAGAAATTACCATACCACTCTGGGAAGTAAAATGGATTGACTGTAGTCACAGGGTGGAGAATATGTTGGGTACACTCTTCCTGTTTGAGCTAACTGAACTTTGGTACAGGCAGATGCTCAACAAGTAGGCCTATCCAAAGTTAATTCTACTGTGTGAGGCTATCAGTAAACACAGCACCAAAACCACAAATCTGGTTTAGTTGGAAACAGGGCTGATAAATGCTTGAAACTGCATGAACACAGCACTAAATCTGACTGTGAGTCAACCACTTGATGCTACCAATATGTGCAGCCATCAGGGTCTGTTGAGCTCTCCCTCCATAGCAGTTGGCTGTGTAACAATGATCTCCCCTGTCTTAGGTTGCAATGCACGATGTAACCAGAAGTATGTATTTTATCACCATCTGTTGAAAACAGGTGGAACAGTGTTCTTTATCTCTTCCACGACCCATCCTCTGTCCAGGGAGGTATCTTCTGTTAATGGGCCATTGAGTCTCACTGCATGATTGATAAAATTACATCATCCCATTGTGAGATGCTCCACCCAGGGGGAGGAGCCAAGAATTTCCTACCTAGATAAAAATCTGAGATTTGGAACAGCAAGGCAGCTTTTTTCCACTGGATTCCCAGAGGAAGGCCAGGCCCATCTACACCACCACTGGACCTTCAGAGGAAAGCTACATCCTTCTACAGGATCATTGCTTCAACAGAACCACATCTGCCACTCCAGGAGGACTGCAGCCACCATTTAATTGGACTGCTACCAACACCCTGACCAAGAGGGTGTCAGGTTGTATTTTGACTGTCAGTGGGTTTTTTTGCATTACTGCATTTTTATTTTAATTTTCCTGGTAAATAACTGTTATTGCTATTCCCATATCTTTGCCTGAGAGCCCCTTAATTTCAAAATTAAAATAATTCGGAGGGAGGGGGTTTACATTTTCCATTTCAAGAGAGACTCCTGCCTTCCTTAGCAGACACCTGTCTTTTTAAACCAAGACATCCCCTCAAGTGGAGATGCCTCTCAAGGTTACCCCTCAAAGCTGAGAGATCCCCTACCTGATGCCAGGCATCAGTGGGTTGTGAAATGACATTTTTTGCATGCATGTAACTTTTAGATACATAGAGTAAGATTACACAATGGTCTTTGTATCCCATACTAACTTTAAGTGTAGTAGATCATAGAGTATTGACTGCTAATCCATCTGTACTCATTAAATATCTTACATACCTATATTTACTGATTAGAACTCAATAAACTAACTACTAGATCAGATCTGAGTAATCTAATCTAGTCTTGTAACACCTTACACCTTTCCACAGCAAAGGTATGTGGACAATACAAGTTGTATGCCAGTGCTGGGTGTCAGAGATCTGCCCTCTCTTATACCAAAACATAGCTAGTTATACTAATGCACTCTTAAGTCATCAGAAGGCTGTTATACAGAAGAGCAGACTTTGGCCTCTTCAGGAATCTGCTTGGTAGAGTACCATGGGATAAAGACGTGGAGGGAAGAGAAGCCGAACAAAACTGGTTAATATTCAAGGATCACCTCCTCTAAGCTCAGGAGTGATGCATCCCAACAAAGACGAAGTCAGACAAACACACCAGGAGGCCTGCGTGGCTGAACAAGGAGCTCCTGGACAAACTCAAACATGAAAAAGAAGCCTAGAGAGTGGAAGTGAGGACAGGTAACCTGGGAGAAATTCAGAGGGATTGTCTGAGCAGCCAGGGATCAGATTAGGAAAGCTAAAGATAGAAGGAAATCTGTCCAGGGACATGAAGGACAACAAGAAAAGCTTCTGTAGGTATATTGGTGATAAAAGGAATAAGGAAAACATGGAAATGGATGAGGTACTAAACGATTTTTTGCCTGTCTTCACCAGCGAGTGTCCCAGTGACATCACCCAAGTCACAGAAGGGAAAGGCAGGCACTGGGAGAATGAAGAACTTCCCATTTGTGAGAGACTGGACTTTTATGGGTTAATGACTCAAAACATTTCTAAGTTGTGAAGGCCCAGAGTGCTTTGCTGGAGCTGTCTTTGGAGGTGGGGGAGGCAGGCTTTTGGGTATGTAATGGAAAGAGAGTGAATGATCGGCTATGAGTGAAATAAGAGATGGAACATATGCTAAATTGCCCTCCCTTACACAAACCACTGGGTTGTAAAACTCTTCCTCCTCCCTTCCCCTGGGAGAGTCTGATGGAGCAGATAATATTATAGATAATGTTATAGATAATAATCAAAATGACTACATACCTGCTTTCCTTTGCAATCAAATTGTTCTAAAGTAAACCCTAAATACATCTATTTACAAACATCAATTATCCAGTGTTGTTTAATCCACCCCAAGGGATGTATTAACAAGAACCTGGGTTACACTCGTTTCCCGGGATGGGTTGTAACACCATTGAAGGAGAGGATCTGATTTGAGACCATCTAAGGAACCTGAAGGTGCACAAGTCAATGGGATGTGATGAGATGCATATGCAGGTCCTGAAGGAACTGGCAGAGTAAGTGGCTAAACCATTATCCATCATATCTGTTGTGGCAGTTTGGTGAAGTTCCCACTGAATGGAAAAGGGGAAGTGTGGACAGAGACACCTAGGGAGCTGCAAAATTACAGCTCGAGAATCTTTTCTCTCAAGCCTGAATCCTTCTTGCTTCCCAGGCTGAGAAGCTGATGTTAGCTGCAGACAGAAAGGAAATTTCCCAAGGTGATAAATGGTCAAAAACAACTTAGAATCTGGTGAAAAACAGAGTGCTAGTCATAATAAAGATTAACACCTGTTGTTTCCCATGGGATACATCCTGAGGCCTGGTCTCTTGGTTGTTTATCCCAATTAGCCAATAAGCTACTGTCCTGTTCTAGTCTCTCGTAACATGCTTTAAATACAAGCTCTCCGCTCAATAAAATTGGCCTTTTTTCCCTAAAAAGGTCCATGTGTGTTGTTGCTTTTTTCCCTCTCTCTAGGTCCGAAACCACAGGGAAGCATAACCCCCATTTTTAAAAAGGGGAAAAAGGAAGACCCAGGGAACTATAGGCTGGTCAGTTTCAACTCAGTGCCTGGCAAGTTCATGGAGCAGATCCTTCTGGAAACTATGCTAAGGCATATGGAAAAGAAGGAAGTGCTTGGTGATGGCCACCATGATTTCACTATGAGCAAATCATGACTGAAATATTTGGTGGCCTTCTACAATAAGATTACAGCAATGGTGGATGAGGGAAGAGAGACCGTTGTCATCTACCTGGACTTGTACAAAACATCTGACACTGCCCTGCATGACATCCTTGTCTTTAAACTGGAGAGACATGGATTTGATGGATGGACCACTTGGTGGATAATAATTGACTGAATGGTTGCACTCAGCTGTGGTCAACGGCTTGATGTCCATGTGGAGACCAGTGACAAGTGGTGTTCCTCAGGGGTCCATATTGGGACCGGCACTATTTAACATCTTTGTCAGCAACATGGACAGTGGGATTGAGTGCACCCTCAGCAAGGTTGCCAATAACACCTAGCTGAGTGGTACAATCAACATGCTGAATTGAAGGGATTCCATCCAGAGGGACCTTTTGATAGGCTTGATGGGTGGGCCTGTGCAAACCTCATTAAGTTCAACAAAGTGAAATGCAAGTTCCTGCACATGGGTCAGGGGAATCCCAAGCACAAATACAGACTGGGCAGAGAATGGATGGAAAGCAGCCCTGAGAAGAAGGTCTGGGAAGTGTTGATGGATGAAAAGCTTGACATGACCTAGCAATGCACACTTGCAGCCCAGCAAACCAATCATATCTTTTTAAGCATGGCCAGCAGGTTGAGGGAGGGGATTCTCCCCCTCTACTCTGCCCTGGTGAGACCCAACCTGGAGTATTGCATCCAGGTCTGAAGTCTTCAGCACCAGAATGACGTGGACCTGTTGGAGCAGGTCCAGAGGGTCACAAAGATGATGAGAGGGCTGGAGCACCTCTTCTGTAAAGACAGGTTGAGAGAGTTGGGCTTGTTCAGCCTGGATAAGCGAATGCACTTGGAAGACCCTATAGAAGCCTTTCAGTACCAAATGGGGCCTACAAAAAAGCTGAAGGACTTTTTACAAGGGCATGTAGTGACAGGACAGGGGGCAATGGCTTCAAACTGAAGGAGGGTAGGTTTAGATTAGATATTAGGAAGAAATTTTTTACTGTGAGGGTGGTGAGGCACTGGAACAGGTTGCTCAGAGAAGCTGTGGAAGCCCCTGTAGCAGGATGCTCTGCCTGGAGTGGGGGTTAAATAATTCAAACAATACCTTATTTGCAAAGCTACCAGTGGTGAATGGAGAAGGGGGTTCATGCTGCTTTTGGTGTTGAAGAATGCTGAAACAAGTCTGACACATCAATCCCAAAGTTAAACAACCTGATAGTGAGGTGAAGATACAGCAGACCTGGCAAAGTTCCTGATAAAGGAGCAAACAAGTGATACTACTGAAAACTTACCTGAAGTTGCTGAGCTGACACAGAGCCTGGAGACTAATGACTGACAGTCCAGTACTTCATACTATAAAAGCCCAGTCCCACTTTTTAATGACAGGGTCTTCTAACATATCTCTTCTTGGACTGTGTGTGGAGATTCCTCCCTTGAGTGAGGACATCCCTCAAGGTTACTCCTCAAGGCTGAGTGAAAGAGATTTGCCCACAGTCCCTAGGTATGGGTGAGCAACATCAATCTCCACTTAATAAAGCGTTTTGCTATCTTTAATATAATTGCTTTAATATTGCTTTGAAAATAGTGCACTATACTATACTAGTAGTTATAGCTACCTATACTACGTAGTAAATAATTCTAATTAAGATCTTTTGTCTAAACATTATCATAATAAATGAATTATTTTATATAAATGTATCTTGTATGGCATCCTTAATCCTGTGGGACAAAGTTGTATGAAGTTTCAATTACACCAATACAATCTTTTAGACATAAACCATTGACCAAATCTGGGACAAGGATTGGATCCAGCCACACCCAGACTCCTCTCTGAGAAGGAGTTTAGAAAGCAAGGGGGTCCTTTCTGCACCTTGTGACTCAACAAAAAGGTTTCTCTAATAAACTTAGTCTGAAGCTCCTACTCTGCTCACGACAATGCCCCATCCCTGGAAGTGTTCAAGGCCAGGCTGGATGGGGCTTTGAGCAACCTGGTCTAGTGGAAGGTGTCCCTGCTCATTGCAGGGAGGGTGGAACTTGATCTTTAAGGTCCCTTCCAACCATTCTGTGATTCCACTATTCTATAGTTTCAACTGAATAAAGGTTTCTTTCATCCTTCCCCCTGCCCAACAGTCAATTTTATATAAAATGGTTTCACTGAAGTGATTTAATGCCTTAAAATTACAATGTTTAAGTAAGTTGAAGAAAGTTTTTCTTATTGGATCTCTGCAACCTCAATTTTAACAAGTGACCTGTTTGAAAAAAGGTAACTATAATTTTCCCTCTATATTTCCTATTATTAACAGAGAGTATTCCATTTCTACACAAAAGTTGTGAAGCTGCATAGACTCCAGAATCCATCTAAGTGTAAATGGTTCAGATCCCAGTTACAGACCCCATGTAGTATATTAAAATTCCTTGATGCTAAGCAAGTTTTAGTTAGATACATACATTACCTTTCTAGTGCTGCTCTTCTTTTTTCTACGAATTCAGCAGATGAAGAATCTTCCTTGCCTACCTTGACCTTGGTCATGCCTTTGAAGAAAAGTGCATCATGTTGATTTTATGTTATCATAAAGAAATCATTAACATAAGTGATATGATTGGAAGATTAAGCTCAGCTAATCTTAAGCCAAATTACATGAAAACACCACAAAGGAATGCAAAGAACACAAATACAATATGCTGTACACTTTTGTGGGAAACAGAACTATGAAATATGCAATTTCCTGTAATACATCTATTGTGATCAAAGGTTTTTAGTAACTAGCTGAATTTGCATTTATGAAGACAATCTAAATAAATGTCACAGTTTCACTGGCCACTTGTGCTCTGAAGAAAACAGTTACTACAATAAAACAGAACAAGAAATTAAATCTTACTTTATAAGTATATTTCTTGGTATGCTCATAATTAATATTTTGATTCTATTATATTTTATTTCTAAAAATAAATGTAAATAAAAAAATATTTTTTTTTGTTTGTGTTGTTTTTTAAGGTTCCTTTAAAATTAATGTATTTGGTATAAATGGCAAGGCTTTAGGTGCCAGGGGGGCAGGCCCTGCAGGAGTGATATCTATGGAAGGAGGTCAAATTCTATCCTATGCTGGTCACAGCTGGTTCCAATCAGCTTAACAATGGACTCACCACAGGCTCAAAGCTGACCCAGAGAAGTTTGTGGTGCCTCTGTGAAAACACAGAAACAAGGCCAGAGCAGTTGGGGAAACTCCATGCTGGAGCAGGTATGTCCCTGAAGGGACTACAGCCTGTGGAGGAACCCATGCCGCAGCAGAGGAAATTAGTAGAAGAGCAGTAGAAGATAAGGGTAAGGAACAAGGAGTGGCAGGAAGAAGCCCCCGTGTCTTGATCCCAACCTCCTGCACCATCTGTGGCCTCACTGTAAAGGGACTGAGTGTAAGATGCACCAAAAATAAGGGGAGTAAAGACTATGAAGGGGGGACAAGAAGTGTCTGGCCTGAAGTTGAGCTGGAGAAAGCCAGGGGGAAAGTGTTTGTCTTCTTTTATTTCCCCCCGTCCTCATTTCAGCCCAGATGAGTGGGAGGGGGCATGGCCAAGAAATTGTTATTCAATACCATCTTATGTCATTGCCAGGTGTGGGGGAAAGGAACTCCCTCTCACTTCCAAGAAGAAAAGACATTCCTTTCTGGTTGGAGGAAAGCGTGGTGGGCAGAAGTTCTGTCCACCATTTTTTTCCTTGTCCTGGGCTTGGTGAGCATCTTGTATCTAAATCACTGTCATGGTTTAAACCCAGCTGGAGATTAAGCACCACAGAGCTACTCACTCAACCCCCACTCTCTCCCCCAACCCTGGTGGAATGGGGAGGAAAATCAAAGTAAAACTTGTATGTTAAGAACAGTTTAATAATTGAAAAGAAAATAAAATACAGTAATAATAGTAAATGATAATAATAAGGGAAAAACAAGTGATGCACAATGCAATTGCTCAGTGCCCACTGACTGATTGCCAGATCCTCCTTCCCAAACCCAGATTGGCCGCCCTTCTGGGTAACTTCCCCCAGTTTATATACTGGGCATGACATTCTATGGTGTGGAATATCCCTTTGGTCAGTTTGGGTCACCTGTCCTGGTTATGCTCCCTCCCAGTTTGTGTTTTTTTGTGTACCTCCCCACTGGCAGAGCATGAGACAAGAAAAAAAAAGTCCTTGACTCATGATAAACATGACTAAGCAAAAAACCAAAACGTCAGTGGNAAGTGATGCACAATGCAATTGCTCAGTGCCCACTGACTGATTGCCAGATCCTCCTTCCCAAACCCAGATTGGCCGCCCTTCTGGGTAACTTCCCCCAGTTTATATACTGGGCATGACATTCTATGGTGTGGAATATCCCTTTGGTCAGTTTGGGTCACCTGTCCTGGTTATGCTCCCTCCCAGTTTGTGTTTTTTTGTGTACCTCCCCACTGGCAGAGCATGAGACAAGAAAAAAAAAGTCCTTGACTCATGATAAACATGACTAAGCAAAAAACCAAAACGTCAGTGGGTTATCAACACCATTCTCATTCTGAATCCAAAACAGCACTGTACCACCTACTGAGGCTGAAACCAGGACAATCAAGCTCTCTTTGTATACTTTTGTTATTAGTATTGTTTCTGTTACTGTTATTTTTATCTCGTTGCTGTCTCCAGTAAATTGTTCTTATCTCAACCTGTGATCTTTGCCTTTTGTGCTTCAAATGTGAGGGGGAGGGGAAGCAAGTGCTGGTGCAATTTCGGTGGGAGCACTAAATTGGTGAATACCATTCCGAAACCACTGACAGCCTTAATTGGTGCCCAATATGGTGCACGAAGGGTTGAGATAACAACAGATCTGTCCAGAGTGGGTTGGAAACAAATTTGATCTAATCATTTGCTGTAATTAAATATGGAGCCACTGGTCACAATGTTGTTTGGTCTGTTCATGTGGGTGTGGTACCTAATCCTGTATATATTCTTGTATGTGCTCCTCACGGGGAGCTGTTCCAGAGTAGGGAGAAGAATCAGGATTACTTTGTTGCTGTACTGTGGAATATCAGTTTATCACATTATAACTTCAAGAGAAATGAGGGTATTTTGGAATGTGTATTCAGTGTTGCTCTCCTGCCCTGGCCTGGGGTGCTATCTCTGGGAATTCATTAATAATCATACCCAGCCTGTGGGGGGAACAGGAGAGGATGATTTTCCCCAGTCTTTTACTCCCTTTGCTTCCTTGAGGCCTGTTACAACAGCTTTTGAGAATTTTGAATTCCCTTTGGATGTTAAGGAAAGAGTGTTCTTGTTGGAGGTAATCTATAGGGAATCAAATAATGAGCAGTCCCCTGTCAATCCCGATGAGGTCCAGTGTACATGATCCATGTAGCAGAAGTTTGTGTGGAGCACGCCATTGTCGTATGCCGACTCACTGGCATTGATGTCGACGAAAGAAAGAAAACAAAGAGTGCATCAGGTGACTACCCAACTCTGGCAATATGAAGATAATCTTTTTTCTCCCTACCGAACTGCACCTCAACTGTGGAAAGACTATCAAAGCCTGCAGACAGACTTGAAAGACTGGAGCAAACTAGAGAGGAAATGTCCCATACCCATCCAGTGCATACCAGTCTCTGCTATCCTTATCAAGAGAGAGGGTACACACCATGAGGTAACCTGTGGTTTTACCTGCATGACCATGGAGAGGATATTAGGAAGTGGGATGGAAAACCCACCTCTGCCCTAGCAGCACGGGTACATGAGTTGAGAGGAAGAACAACCACTGCAGGAAATTCTTCAAGGATTAATGCCACTCCAGTTTCCAGTGGGCAAGTCCTCAGGCAGAATAGAAGGGATGATGTTATGTCAGATTCTTTTGAAGGGACTTCCAGTTCGTATTTACAAGAAGTGAGCAAGGACTACTATGACCAGGACTAGAGGGGCCCTGCCTCCAGCCAGGTGGAGGAAAGAGACAATTGGACCTATTGGACTGTGGGGATCTGGTGGCCTGACACGAGACCCACAAGAGTATAAGGCTTTAGTTGACACCGCCGCACAGTGTGCCATGATCAATACTGCTAAATGTATTTTTCTCCACTCCTTTAGCAACAGAGTGCAGGCCACAGTTTGCTTTCACATGGAGGGGCATCCAGTACACCTGGAACTGACTACCCCAGGGGTGAAACTACAGCCCTACTATTTGCCATGGACTGATCCAGATTGCACCAGAAAAAAGGGTGAGGCTCCAGAACACTTGCAGTACATTGATGACATCATCGCATGGGGCAATACAGCAGAGGAAGTTTTTGAGAAAGGGGGGAAGATAATTCAAATCCTCCTGAAGGCCAGTTTTGCAATAAAGCAAAGTAAGATCAAGGGACCTGCCCAGGAAATTCAGGTATTAGGAATAAAATGGCAAGATGGACATTGTCAGATTCCAATGGACATGGTCAACAAAATAGCAGCTATGTCCCACCAACCAGCAAGAGGGAAACACAGGCTTTCCTAGGCACTGTGGGTTTTTGGAGGATGCCTATTCCAGATTACAAGCAGATCGTACACCCTATCATGTGACCAGGAAGAAGAATGATTTTAAGTGANAGTACACCTGGAACTGACTACCCCAGGGGTGAAACTACAGCCCTACTATTTGCCATGGACTGATCCAGATTGCACCAGAAAAAAGGGTGAGGCTCCAGAACACTTGCAGTACATTGATGACATCATCGCATGGGGCAATACAGCAGAGGAAGTTTTTGAGAAAGGGGGGAAGATAATTCAAATCCTCCTGAAGGCCAGTTTTGCAATAAAGCAAAGTAAGATCAAGGGACCTGCCCAGGAAATTCAGGTATTAGGAATAAAATGGCAAGATGGACATTGTCAGATTCCAATGGACATGGTCAACAAAATAGCAGCTATGTCCCACCAACCAGCAAGANCAAGAAAGGAACAGAGGCTTTCCTAGGTGCTGTGGGTTTTTGGAGGATGCATATCTCAGATTACAGTCAAATTATCAGTCCTCTCTATCAAGTGACCCAGGAGAAGAATGATTTAAAGTGGCGTCCTGAACAACAACAAGCTTTTGAACAAATTAAGCAGGAGATTGTTCATGCAGTAGCCCTTGGGCCAGTCAGGATAAGACAAGATGTGAAAATGTGCTCTTACATTGCATCTGGGGAGAATGGTCCTTCCTGAAGTCTCTGGCTAAAAGTACCCGGGGAGACTTGAGGATGACCCCTGGGGTTCTGCAGTTGGGAATACAAAGGATTCAAGGCCTGTTACACCCTGTGGTGATTTAACACCAGCAGGAAATTGAACTCCAAATAAGCCACTCCCCTTCCCCTGCCCCTTCTGGTAAGGGAGGGACAAAAGCAGAGACTATGGATTGAGATAACAATTCACTGAAAGAAAAAAGGAATGGAATAAGAAATTCACAGTAACAACAGCAATATTAATAACAAAAGTATACGATAAGAGAAGGTGTATTACCCACAAAAAAGGTGTTCACCACTGGGAACAGAAAAAAGATGGTGGATGCTTACTGTAGGCCATGTCTACATGGCTTCCCAGATAAAGATAAGATGGAGACCATTCCCGCATGCCACGCCACTTGGCTGTCAGAAACAAAGGCAAGATGGCGTGGGCACTCCCATGGCTAATGTTTTCTGCCCCCCAGCCCGAAACAACAAAAAACAATAATGAACAAAACCCCCCTAAAGGTAGGTCATCTGAGTCAGGTTGTGCTGCCATTCTGCTGAGCTCAGTTCCACACTGGTGCCTGTGCTGCTTCCTCCACCACTCCACTGTGTTGGATATCGGTCCTGTGGGTCGCTGCCACTTTCCCACTGCTCTGCCATGCTCCTTTTAGCTCAGCTCAGCTGGATGGGGATCGGCTCCACTCCCGTCAGCTGGGCTCCCCTCGGCTGGACTAGGGGCCAAACCCCCGGCCCGCTCCCTGCTGGCAGCCTCCCCACTTGTGCTGCTGTTCAATACATGTCAATTTGTGTTTTGCTGTTTTCCCTTAAGCACCATGTCCTGTAGCCATGCTCCATAAAAAACTGGAAAGGAGACTGGTGGGGAGGCAGAGGGACCCGGGTCCACAGGGACAGTCCCTCCCAACAGTCCCTACCCTGGAGAGAGAGACAAAAATGGCACCCACTTCTGTGGAGTGGGCTCATTTTCATCCCGACACCATGCCCCCCAGCAATAATGTAAGTGGTATAGAATAACAATTTAGATGCACCCACACTGCACTAAACTCCCCCCCTCCCCCGCAACCAGGACACACCTCAACTGAAAAGAGATACTGGCATCTTAGGAAAGGGGTTTGAGCTGCTTCAGAAGTAATCAGCACCAAAGCACAGCTCCTCCTGGCACCCTGAGTGCCAGTGCTGGGCTGGATGTTCAAAGGCAAAGTCCCCTCCACATAAATGCCACTGATGCTACATGGAGTAAGTGGGTCTTGCTGGCCACACAGCAAGCTCAAATAAAAAAGCCCAGTAGCCCAGGGAGCTTTGAAGTCATCATGAACTGGCCCAAAGGCAAAAATTTTGGACTATCATCATCATCAGAGGAGGGAAACATGACACATGCTGAGGAAACCCCACCATATAATGAGCTACTAGAGAGTGAAAGACAATATGCCTTGTTCACTGATGATTCCTGCCATATTGTAGGGCTACATTGAAAATGGAAAGCTGCCGTATGAAGTCTTACGTGGCAAGTCGCAGAAGCTGTTGAGGGACAAGGTGGATCAAGTCAGGTTGCAGAGCTGAAAGCCATCCAGCTGGCTTTAGATATGGCTGAACAAGAGAAATGGCCAGTGCTCTAGCTTTACACTGACTCGTAGATGGTAACAAATGCTCGGGGGGGGAGATTGATGGAAAAAGATCAATTGGCAGTGCAGAGGGAAACACATCTGGGCTACTGAATTGTGGCAAGACACCACTGCCTGGATAGACAAGTTGGCTGTAAAAGTATGTCATGTAGACACACATGTGCCTAAGAGTTGGGCTACTGAAGAACATCGGAACAACAGACAGGTGGATCAAGCTACCAGGATTCAAGTGTCTCAGATGGATCTAGACTGGCAATATAAGGGTGAATTATTTCTGGCTCAGTGGGCCCATGACGCCTCAGGTCATCAGGGAAGAGATGCAACATACAGATAGGCTTGTGATCGAGGGGGGGGACTTAACCATGGACACCATCTCCCAGGTTATCCCTGTGAAACATGCTGCAATCAAGCAGGCCTAAGCGGGTAAAGCCCCTCTGGTATGGTGGACAATGGTAAAAATATATATAAATATGGGGAGACCTGGCAGATTGATTACATCACACTCACAGAAACCCACCAAGGCAAGAGCTACGTGCTTACAGTGGTGGAAACAACCACTGGATGGCTGGAGATGTACACTGTGCCTCACGCCACTGTCTGGAACACCATCCTGGGCCTCAAAAAGCAAGTCCTGTGACGACATTGAACCCCAGAAAGAATAAACTTGGACAACGGGACTAATTTCAAAAATAGCCTCATAGACACCTGGGCCAGAGAGCATGATATTGAGTGGGTATATTATATTCCCTATTGTGCTGGGGTGACTTTATGATGTTTGTATCCCCATCAAGTTCTGCAGGTTTAAGTGGTTCTGAGAGCAAAGGGGGGAGAGAAGCAGCATGCAGCTTGTTTTCAGAAACTGCACTTGCTCCCCCGCATTTTTTCTCTCACGAACCGTGTTGTCTGCAGCATGGACAGACAGCAGGAGAGAGCTCTCCTTTGCTTTTTAGGTTTTTTTTAAGCTAGCTGAGGCAGAGAAATTCCCCAGACTGTGGATTTTTCTTTTTCTTGGAACTGTTCAAACCTGTTCTGGACCGAAAACCCAGAAAAACACCGGGAGCTCACACCTGTGGCCCACCGGGGCCTGGGACACGGCATTTTCCAGTGCCAGCGAGACTGATAAGAGACTGAGCAAGCCGAGCTACACCCCCTGACAAGGACTTTCTGAATTTGCCATCTCTTCAGAACAGCAAGAGGTTTTATTGTTTAATATTATTCATTTGTTTATGCTTGTGAATACTTTGCTTGTTAAATAAACAGTTTTTTCCCACTTTTCCCCAAGGAAATCTTTTCCTGAACCAGTAGGGGGAGGGGCTGCTTGAATCTGCTTTCTAGAGGGACCCATTTGGAAGTTTCCTCCCAAATTTGCCCTAAACCAAGACACCTATCATGCACTAGCCTCTAGGAAAACTGAATGGTACAATGAACTATTAAAAACCACACTGAAAACAATGGGTGGTGTGACCTTCAAACATTGGAATCTACATTTAGCAAAGGCCACCTGGTTAGTTAACACTAGAGGCTCTACCAATCGAGCTGGCCCTGCCCAATCAAAACAACCATGTATGGTAGAACGGAATAAAGTCCCCTTGGTGCATATGAGAAATGAGTTAGGGAAGAAAGTTTAGATGAGTCCTACCTCAAGCAAAGACAAACCCATCCGTGGGATTGTTTTTCTCAAGGACCTGTGTGCACTTGGTAGGTGTGGGATACACATATTGAGAAAGTAAGAAATTACAGCCTGAAAAATATTCCAGGCCAGAGCTTCTCAGCTCTGTTCCCAGCCTGATAAGCTGGTCCAGCTGA
>VWZS01003347.1:0-11519 GCA_013397075.1 Rhabdornis inornatus | reverse complement strand
GTTGCATCACTTTGCATCATGTGAAGTCATCTAGTGCAAGGCCTCAGGAATCAGTCTGGGAGCACTTCAGAGGTCTTTGATGGTTTATGACACCTCCTCAGCTGGCTCTCAGGTGAATATTCTGAGGATGTGGCCTTCCCAGGGTGGGGGTTTTACACCTGAGCCAGTTTGTGTAATGGAGGATGGGTGTTCATTCTCTCTGGCCAGAGGTTATGCCACACACCCAAAACTCTCCTCCTTCCTCTTGGTTGGGGGGGAGTGTATGCAATCCAGGCCTCAGCAGATGAGCCCATGGGCTATGGCCTCCCCCATCTCAAACCCAGCTAGAGCTGATTTTCAGGACAGCTGCTTGGTTTGGCTTTCCTGTGGATACATTCTTCTCCCTCAGTCTTGTTTACTTCTCCCTAGACCTGAGATAATGGGCAATAGTGTCATCTATGTCTCAAGTTCCCTTAGGTGGCTTAACTCACAGTCCAGAGTTCCAGTCAGGAGGCATATTCAGGGAGCACTGGACTTTGGTGGTCACAGCTTCTTTACACAGTTTTGCCATAATGGGCAAAATATCCTTCATAACAATGTTTAAGCCATTAACCATAACATTTCAGTCTCTGACAGAGACCTTGACAAATCAGTGACATGGGCAACCACCAACTGTATGAAGTTTAACAAGGGCAAGTGCCAGATTCTGCACCTGGGACAGAGTAACCCTGGGTGTGTGTATAGACTGGGGAACAAGAGGCTGGAGACCAGCACTGCAGAAAGGGTCCTGGGGGTCCTGATCAATCTGGATCTGAGTTAGCAGTGCCCTGGCTGCCAGGAGGGGCAACCGTGTCCTGGAGTGCATTAGGCAAAGCATTGCCAGCTGGTTGAGGGAGGTGATTGTCCCACTTCGTTCTGCATTGCTATGATCTCACCTCGAGTCCTAGGGAAAGTTTTGGGCACCACAATTTAAAAAAGACATTAGGCTGTTAGAGAGTGTCCAAAGGAGGCTACAAGGATGGTGAAGTGTCTGGAGGGGAAGCCTTATGATGGACATCTTAGGTCATTTGGTTTGTTCAGCCTGGAGAAAGGAAGACTGAGGGGAGACATTATTGCAGTCTTCAGCATCCTCATGAGGGGAAGAGGAGGAAGAGGCACTGATCTCTTTTATGACCAGTGACAGGACTTAAGGAACCGGCATGAAGCTGCGTCAGGGGAGATTTAGGTTGGATATCAGGAAAAGGTTTTTTACCCAGAGGGTGAACTACTGGAACAGGCTTCTATGGGAAGTGGTCACAGCACCAAGCTTGTCTGAGTTCAAGAAGCATTTGGACAATGCTCTCAGGCATATGGTGGAAATCATGGGGTATCTTGCACAGGGCCAGGAGTTGGACTCAGTGACCTTGATGGGTCCCTTCCAACTCAGCATAATTTATGATTCTATGATTCCGTGGTTCTATAAAAATCAGAGGGCCCTACCAGGCTAGAGAGTTTCTTAGCAATATCTCTTACCCCAGCCACAGGGAGGCCACAGAGTTCCCTATAGGTTGAGTCTGGTCAGCATATTGGTCCTTCTGTACCTCCAAGATACCACAAAGGTCCTTCTTGAAGTCCATCTGTGAGACAAAAGCTCTCTGGGTAAATCCTGAACCTGGGTATTTTTGAATCAGGTGGATGCTCTGACAGCAGTTCTGTTACCTCTACTAAGTCCAAAAGCAGCAGCTCTATACAGATGAAGGCCACACAGAAGCACGAGCAAAACACATGCAGAACTTGCAGGGTTCATCAGATCTGCAAGTGCTTGTCTGAGTTGAATGCCATTTCCATTGTACAGCACAGCCACTAGAAGTCTGTACTTGTGTAACCCTGCTGAGGTGCTTCCAGCCTGCGAGGCACCCACTGCACAAGCTCATCTCATACCACTGCTCCAGGCTCCAAAGACTTGACAGTCATGCCGTTTTTATGCAGATGTCTCAAAACAGGGACGTAAGAGCCCTGTGTAGGACCAAAGGTATGATTTTTTAACAAGTTTTCAGAAGCTATAAAGTTAAAAGGGTGTCCGGGGGTGATTTTATAAGAATACTGTATTCACCTATGGTCTGCTTTATGCCCAAAAATGGGTCCTGTAGCTTTAAGCTGGGCCCGAGGGGAGGTGGGGGGGGAAGCTGGAGGAATTCTTTCAGCAGTTTGTGTTCAAGCTCACACATACTCCCCCATGCTACCTCCGTACATAAGGCCTCAAAGGAAATGTGCCTGAATTAAGGGTCACTATGATAAAGTGAACATAGAGGTACACTAACCCTCTCATTTCCTAAAAACTTAGAAAAGCAGGAATTGAACCTGCACTAGAGGAATCAAAACCCTCTATACTTCCCTTATATTATTTTCTAATTATCCAGTAGGGTCAGCTAAACAAGCTATCGGGCCCATACCCCGAAAATGATGGTTCAACTCCTTCCCCTGCTAATGAACCCCCAGGCAAAACTAGTATTTATCATCAGCCTACTCCTAGGATTGACCATCACTATCTCAAGCAACCACTGAATCATAGCCTGAACCGGACTTGAGATCAACACCCTAGCGATCCTGCCCATAATCTCAAAGTCCCACCACCCTCGAGCCATTGAAGCCGCAACCAAATACTTCCTAGTACAAGCAGCCGCCTCCGCCCTAATTCTGTTTTCCAGCATAACCAATGCATGACACACCGGACAGTGAGATATTACCCAACTAACCTGCCCAGAATCATGCGTAATCCTAACCGCAGCCATTGCAATAAAACTGGGATTAGCCCCATTCCACTTCTGATTTCCCAAAGTACTCCAAGGTTGCTCCCTTATCACCGGCCTCGTTCTCTCCACAGTTATTAAATTCTCACCAATCACACTCCTATTCATAACCTCCCAATCACTAGACCCCATACTACTGACTACCATGGCTATCCTTTCTGTAGCCCTGGGAGGATGAATAGGACTAAACCTAACCCAAACCCGAAAAATCCTGGCCTTTTCATCCATCTCTCACCTGGGTTGAATGGCTATTATCGTCACCTACTGCCCTAAACTAGCCCTACTTAACTTCTACCTATACGTTATAATAACTGCAGCTGTATTCCTCACCCTAAACTCAATAAAAACCCTAAAACTATCCACACTAATAACCACATGAACGAAAACCCCATCGCTAAGCATAATACTTATACTAACCCTCCTCTCCCTAGCAGGACTTCCCCCTCTAACAGGCTTCCTTCCTAAATGAGTAATCATCCAAGAACTAACCAAACAAGAAATAGCTCCAACGGCAACAATTATCGCCCTTCTCTCCCTATTAAGCCTCTTCTTCTACCTCCGACTCGCATACTGCGCAACAATCACACTCCCCCCTCACACCACAAACCACATAAAACAGTGATATACAAGCAAACCAACTAACGTCTCAATTGCCATCCTGGTCACAATATCCATTACTCTTCTCCCCATCTCACCCATAATCCCCACCATTGTCTAAGAAACTTAGGATCACCGAAACCAAAGGCCTTCAAAGCCTTAAACAAGAGTTAAACTCTCTTAGTTTCTGCTAAGATTCGCAGGACACTACCCTGCATCTTCTGAATGCAACCCAGATACTTTAATTAAGCTAGAACCTTCAACACCCTAGACAGGTGGGCCTTGATCCCACAATACTATAGTTAACAGCTATATGCCCAAACCAACAGGCCTCTGCCTAAGACTCTGGCGCACAACTAATACGCATCAATGAGCTTGCAACTCACTATGAACTTCACTACAGAGCCGATAAGAAGAGGAATTTAACCTCCGTAAAAAGGACTACAGCCTAACGC
Organism: Rhabdornis inornatus; assembly: GCA_013397075.1. Lineage (NCBI taxonomy): Eukaryota > Metazoa > Chordata > Aves > Passeriformes > Rhabdornithidae > Rhabdornis > Rhabdornis inornatus. The sequence continues at coordinate 7,699 of VWZS01003347.1, read as the reverse complement.
TTATACACTCAGCCATCTTACCTGTGACATTCATTAACCAATGATTATTTTCAACCAACCACAAAGACATCGGTACCCTATACCTAATCTTCGGCGCATGAGCCGGAATAGTGGGTACTGCCCTAAGTCTCATAATCCGAGCAGAACTAGGCCAGCCGGGTGCTCTACTAGGTGACGACCAGATCTATAATGTAGTCGTTACAGCCCATGCTTTCGTAATGATTTTCTTTATGGTTATACCAATCATGATCGGAGGCTTTGGAAACTGACTAGTCCCCCTAATAATCGGAGCCCCAGACATGGCATTCCCACGGATAAACAACATAAGCTTCTGACTTCTTCCCCCCTCCTTCCTGCTTCTTTTAGCCTCTTCCACAGTTGAAGCAGGGGTTGGAACAGGTTGAACCGTATACCCACCCCTAGGCGGCAACCTAGCCCACGCCAGAGCCTCAGTAGACCTAGCCATCTTCTCCCTCCATCTAGCAGGTATCTCCTCAATTCTAGGGGCCATTAACTTCATCACAACAGCAATCAACATGAAACCACCTGCCCTATCACGATATCAAACACCTCTATTCGTCTGATCAGTGCTAATCACTGCAGTGCTACTCCTCCTATCTCTCCCAGTTCTCACTGCCGGCATTACCATGCTCCTCACTGATCGCAACCTCAACACCACCTTCTTTGACCCTGCGGGAGGAGGTGACCCAGTACTCTACCAACACCTATTCTGATTCTTCGGCCACCCAGAAGTCTACATCCTTATCCTCCCAGGATTTGGTATTATCTCCCATGTTGTAGCTTATTACGCAGGGAAAAAAGAACCATTCGGCTACATAGGAATAGTATGAGTACATTCTTTGTTTTTAGCTAGCTTCTTTCTGTTTGCTGAGGCAAGTTGTTTTCCCAGGACTGCATATAGCACTTCACCGTTGTCTTCTGTGGCTTCTTCTGGAACTGTTCAACTTAGGTCTGGTCCGAGAACAGACCATCACCGGGAGCCAGCAGGAAGGCCCTGGGATGCTGTGTCCTGGCTCCAGACCTCAGGAAAAGCCAAGCCACAGCTAAGGAAAGAGCTCTGAATCCACCAGCTTTCTCTGCAGTGAGGAAGTTTAAAATCTACCTTATTCCTTTTTTTCCCTGTGCCCTGCGGGCACTTTGTGTGTTAAATAAACGGGGTTTTTTCACTTTCCTGAGAAATTCCTTTCGTATCCATGGGGGAGGGAGTGCCGAAACCTGCCTTCTTTAGAGGAGATGTTCATTTCAGAACGTTTCCTCCTAAACTTGTCTCAAACCAAGACAAAGGGATGTAGCCCAGTTCAGTCAAGATTTCCCATAATCACACGTAAAGCTTTTTCATTGAGTGATCTGAAAAAATGAGCCCTTAACTCCAGGATCTAGTTAGAGCACCTTTAATGTCTATGAGCTGCCTGTGATGATGCCCTTTCCTCATGGCAAATGCAAGGCAACTTCTTCCCATTTCACTGTGAAATGCAGCAGACTCGGGTCCCCATGCACTTGCAGAAGGATGAGAGCATGCACATGTACCACCCCTGTTCAGAAGTGAAGAATCACAGTCCTGTCATAATTTCTTTGTGTATTGAAGCCTGAAATAATTTTTCATTTAGAAGTACTTTCAGTTTGCAAAAAGACAAGTTTTTTTTGTTTTTTGGAAAGTTTTTTTAATTAATAGCTCGTCTTACATTATTTCTTTGTGGAATATGCTTGTATGCTAGAAAATTAGGGACAGATGTGCTCTTTAAAAAAAGACATAGAATTACTTTCTTTAAATCTGATTTATATGCTGCACAGTTGAAATACTTTCTTGTACCTCAAAACACAGTACCTTAGGCCTTGCATGACTGAGACTTTTAATGACCTCTCCATGACCAGGTCTTCAGGCCTCTGTTCATTCTCTTTTCTCAGCTCTGCTGTTAGTCATTCTTTCTTTTACAAAATGTGACCAGTCTCCATTATTTTTCTCTCCATTTGTTCATCTCTACTCTCCATCTGTCTTTATAACAACCTTTGTTGGGGTGTCTACATTGCTTTTTTGAGACTTCGGCCTCTATCGAGCTGCTCTGCACTTTTCCTTGGATAACTCAATCTACCCATAATTCCAAATCTTCTTTGTCCCAATTCCCAAAATTGTTGTGGTGCGCCTGATCTGTCTCCTTCCATACTGTACCATTCTTATTTTTATTTTTTTCCTGACTTCATATGGGAGATATTTTGCTGACATCTTGACTTGAACATGGCTAAAATAATAATCCCCTACAGAGTCACCAACAGATAGAGCTGTAAAAGGTGGCAAGATATCTTCCTATACCAATGCAAATAAATTGCTACCTATCATCTTAATGCTTTCCTGTACTTTCACCACACCCTTAGTCAGCCTCTTCCAATATCTGACCATGGTAACATTTAGAAAGTTTTGCAATTTCCATAATCTTTCCATTGCATATAAGGTGACTTCTTCCTGTTCCTCCCCCAGCTGGCATGGGAGTCAGGTGCTTGTCTTCTTTCCAACACATTTCTACCTGCTGGAAGGATGTTACCATGGGTACCCTCTCTTCCTCCCTAGACTTCTGTGGACACACTGTTAGAGAGCTAGGAAAATTACAGCCTGGAAAATCATTCCCGGGCTGGAGCTTCTCCTGCTCTCTCAGCTCCGTTCCCAGGCTGATAAGCTTGTTCAGCTTCAGTTAGGGAGAATTTCTCCCAGGATGATAATCTGGTCAAAACAGAATGGAATTCATAACAGAGATTAGCACCTGGTGTGGACTGTGGGACCCATTCTGAAGTACTGTCCCATGGGCGTTTTTCCCAATTATCCAATGAGCTACTGTCTTGTCTTAGCTCTGAGGAACATGCTTTAAATATGGGTTGTCCGCTCAATAAAGATGGTCTTCTTTCCCGAAAGAGGCCCGTGTGTGTTGCTGTCCTTGCTTTCTCTCTCTCACTCTCTCTAGCGCAGTAACCACAGACTTCTCTTGTTGAGAACTAAGTAAACACAACTCTACTCCAAGAAAGTTATGTTTTCCAAAGATGCTGTCATTTTGTTATCTTTTATCTCCTGCAAACATGTTTGAAAACACAAGCCATAAAATTTAAATTTCCTAAGAGTCTTCTCAGGACTGAGCAGTCATATGAGATTGTATGCTTTTGTCATTAGTACTGTTATTGTTACAGTTTGTTTTCTTATTTCATTGTTGTTTCCAGGAAACTGTTCTTATCTTAACCTGTGATCTTTACCTTCTGTGCCTCCAATTCTCCTCTCCAGCCCATCCCAGAAGGAGAGGGAGAGGGAGGGGGGAGCGAGGGAACAGCAGCATGGTTTCAGTGGGAGCACTAAATTGGGGAATACCATTCCTAAACCATGACACTTCCTATACAATCAGTACTTTTAAACTCCAGTGATTCTTCTTGAATCTTGCCTTTCTTCTATCATTATTTAAACAACTGAGAGTTCTATTTATTGTATTTATAGGCAAGGACTTTAATTAACCTCAATATGTTTAAATTATACAGCATCAAAGTTAGACTTCTCCATGTAGGCTTTGTATGTAGTGAAGGCATAAAGGCATAAAGTCAGAATTTAAGCATAGGTTCACTCTGGCTCTGCACTGTACCTGAATACTTCCGAAGCACCTCCTCTTTATCCCTGAAGAGATGAGCCAATATAAAGCCATCAAAAAGATCAAGGTCAATAGTAATATAACACGTGTTCGTAAATATATACATGCTTTTATGTGAGTGAAAGGGCTTTTCTAACAGGCTCAGGAGAGGCAACCCAAAGGGTAGGGAGGATTTTATAGGGCACTCCCTCCTGTCATTGAGGAATGAGCCTCCCCCCCCAGCATTTCCCAGTCTCCATTCCCCTTGTGAGGATCTAACCATCTCCTTCCTCACATCTAAATTTCCTTTTACTAATGTCACCAAGCCAATTCATCAGACAGAATTTTTTTCTCTCCAGGTCTTGCTTGATTGCTTAAAATTTTGGCTTCACCACCACTGAGATATTAACTGAGCAAGGGCTGGATCAGCTTCAGTATTGTTAGCAGACCATCTAAGACTCCGTCTTTCTCCATTTTTTCAACAAGCAAAACATCTGTGATGATGTACTGAATGTGTTGCTTAGAGCATTTTTATAAAATGCGTATTTAAGGTAAGCTAAAGAGATAACAAACTCCAAAGAGTCATGGGAATTCCAATAGCCATTGTACCCCCATTGTTTTTAATTTGTAGGAAATAGGGATTAAAATTAGAAAATTAGTCTCTTGAAGCAATATGGACCACTAGGAGAATCTTAAATTTATTCTGATTTTATTTAGGAACATGAGGATGTATTCTAACTTTAATCTTAGGCACACATGCTTGAATATTGTGGCTATTAAACAATTCAGTTTAACTGCTGCTTACGTGTGCTTGTATCCTCAATAACATATCAGCCACAATTCAGTTATATGGATCAACACATCCAAGAGCTAAATCTCATCTTGACCCTTAAAAGTCTCTTAAAACTTTATATATAAGATACATGCTAAGCTAATATTATTGCTTAATGCCTAAATTGGAAAGGCTGCTGAAGAAGAGATGGTGTCTGTGTATCTGTTTGCACTGCATCCAAGACAAAGAAAGCAAAATCCTGATTGTCTCTAAAAGTTGCTTTTCATTGGCCTGGTGACAATGATGACTTAAGCTTTAGCTTTCATATTTTCCAGATTATGTACTGCATTAGTGTCATGGTTTTGATTTGCCAATTTAAATATACTCATTTTCTGTTGTGAGACAGAACCAGGAGCAGAAGAAAGGCAGGCTTAAAACTTAAAAGGGTATAATAAGAAATTTATTAACTACACAAAGAAGGAAAAAAAAATTCAGATTAAGATTTTCAGACCCCTCCTTCCTTCCGTCTCCCAACCTTCATAACAATGAAACAAACATACAAAAAAACTACTTCAGTTCGTTCCCAACTTAAATAGNTCCATCTTAAAAACTTAGCTCTTGCTTTACTGACTTCGGAGAATCTCTTTTTTTCCCTCTCATATTCAAAGGAAGGCCGGATATTTTGTAAATCTTATCTGAGCACTAAAGAGTTAAAGTTTTACACCGCTGCAAGAGTTGGGCCAGGCCCAGACCGGGCTGGGTGGGGGGGGCAGCTGAGATGTTAATTAGCTTTTCTGGGGCTTGCTGCAGCCCCACACTGCCCATGGCCACCCCTGCTTCCCAGACAGGGGCCTGGCTGCCTCCCCCAGGCCGCGTGGGGGCTGGGCAGGCCCAGCCTTTCCGAAGCTACTCCGAGCCAACAGCAGGAGCCGGGCCACCCCCCAGAGCCATGGGCCCATGGAGGAGGAAACCGGACTAAGGTCTTATCAACAAGCCTCTCCTCCCCCGGCCATCAGGTCCCCTAGTTTGCAAACGGGGCCCAAATGGCCTCCCGGCCCCCCCCCGCATGGGAGGGAGCTCGGGTTGGTGTTACCTGCTCAGCCACCGGAAATAAAAGAGAGCCTTTTCCCGGGTTACCTCCTTCAAAATGTGTGTTCACGGAGCGAACTAACTTCTCCAATTGGATTTTGAGGCTGTCAATAACCAAGCCAGCCTTCAATTGGTCACTATCAATTCCCAGAAGGAGTTCTCACAGAGAGAACTTCTCTCTGAGTTTTTCCTCCCTAGGTGAAACTAGCACAATTAGTATATGACTCTGAACTTCATATAAAGTGTTAGCAAGTTCTCCTTGCAGTTTAGTCAGACAAAACAATCCTTTTCCAGCCCAAGAACCAAGGACACTGTTGCAGCCTCAGGCCCAAAAAGTATAAACAACAGCGAATTGAGAGCAAACTGGGAGGATGTGACTTCATCACCTGAAGTTGTAATTGGACAATTAACCCCAATATGTAAATGGACCAAAACTTATAAAAGTGTGAAAACTCGTGACCAGGCATCCATCTTGGGTGTAGCCACAGCCAGGCTCTTGTACTGCCCAAGGTGTATCCTTTGAAGGCATTTCTAATAAATATCTACTTTATTCCTTTAACATTGTCTAGCCTCTGTTCTAGGTAGCCTCTTAAGGCATCCACAGGATGCTTCTGATCACAAATATTAATGAGACACTGTTTTCATTATTTTTTCTACTCAGATTTTATCATGCAGAGTAAGTAGAGCAGGGAAACAAATTTAAATGGAAAAGCAACCAAATAACAAAACAAAACAAACCCCTCTAAGTAAGGGTAGATTAAGAGTCTGGGAATCTTTTGATCCCTTGGACTTGGCCAGCACTCTAGCAGAACGGATATGAGCCAACTGGGGAAAAATGATGTTAAATAACTGTATTTCTGGAGAAGAAAAGCTAAAATGAGGCTAGGATGGAATGGAAAAATGTGTTGGTCAGTGAATTTGGCCAGGTGAAATTCTAGCATTGCTACATTCAAATTAGGAGCTTTGCTTTTGATGGGGGGAAGGGGAAGACACCAAGTTTTAATCACTGAGTTCAGTGAGGTCATACAACTTTATGGGAGCTTTCATTCAGGAAATTAAAAAAAAATATCATGAAAACATTTAGAAACTTCATCATTTGGATTAAAGTAGCATTAAGAAACTTCATTTCTATCTGAGGCAAGCAACTATAATGGGCGTTAGTGACATATATTAAGATCATTACTGCTACAATTCAGATACAGTTCAACTCCTACACAGCTGTTAAATTGTCAGTAAGGTATACTTGACCTTTGTAAAAACCTGCCCACGTGGGCTTTAAAAATAATGAAGTTTTGTGTTTATCAGTGTCATAGTATCATATGTATATAAACATAGCTAAACTCATTGAATGCGATTATTTTTGTCTAGTGACCAGAATATGTGTTTGAAAGATTATTCTGGTTTACCAACCTCTGGATTATAAACACTGTATTGCTAGCCTGTACTTTACTCAGCTTCTCACTGAAGACAGGTGGAAAATTTCTGACAAGAATTTTTTAATTTGAAATCACCAACAACATTGCTTGATTTTTGTAAATGTTTTCCTTGATATCTCTTCTCCTGGATCAGAGTGACAAAAACCCCAGGAGTCCTGGCTTCCCAAGCTCTTAACTGCTCCCAGGCTTTTTGAAGTCCTCAGGTCTAATATCAGCTCCTTCAATTTAAAACAATTATGCCTCTGTGGCCTACAGCTCAGAAACAATATGCTATAAATTATGATCTTCCCTCTTTTCACAGTGTTTTTTAACTCTCTTTTGTCAGAGATTTGAACATGATAATTTAAAATATTGATGTCCTCCAAAAATTAAAGTGCTTTTTCTACCTAGTTCTGATTGCTTTATCAAGCATGAAATGTCTTTTTACAGGGGGACGATGAAAATTAAGGGGGCCTAATTTTTATCATCTCAGCTGGCAGTAGCTCTTTACATTAAACATGGACAGCAAAGCAAAATTATATATATATTAGTTTTTCCATAGTAGCAGCAATCAAATATCTAAATACTCCAAAATTACCACTAGTAAAGCAGAAAATATGATTATTGCTTATATGCATGTGTGCTGGTTACACTTGGGGGAGGGCAGACTCACAGAGGTTTTTTTTCATGAGAACTTTGTCTGTGAGTTGATGGGACTAATTGGAGGCTGGTTTGGTTATTGACAGCCTGAGAAACCAATTGGAAAGAGTTAGTTCGCTCCGCGAAAACACATTTTGAAGGAAATA
>VWZS01003299.1:0-12382 GCA_013397075.1 Rhabdornis inornatus | reverse complement strand
TTTAGGGTACTGAGTTGCAACACTATCCCATTTAATAGGATCCATATTAATTTTAAAAATAATCAAATTCTTTCTGAATTATATTTAACTAATGAAAGGAAGAATATTTTTAAGGTTTTTTGGTCAATATACATATGTGGAGGCAGAAAGCCTCACAACAAAAGAGCATATCTCGCTCCCTTGGAGGGCAACTCCTTAGATCCTCTCTCCTTGTTATCTGAACCATAGTTCCACTCCCGGCAGGCCTTGCTGCAACATGTTAATCTGTTGTACCCCATTGGCCCTTCCCCCCTTGTACCACCCCTGAGCCCTCAGACCATTCGTCATTGCTCTACCTCCCCTCTGGCTATCCTACATCTATCCTGCTCCTTCCCACTCGGGGAGCCAGTTCGTCCCTGGACCGCTTGGAGGCTGGAAGAATAAATCTTCACCTTGGAACCCCAAACGCGGCTCCCGTCTCCTGTCTCCTGCGTCGGCCAAAGCGGAGCACTCACAAAAGACCTGTTATCACTCTCTGCCTGGGAGCGCACCAGAGGACGTGCCAGCACCTCAGAGACATCCTCCCCAGGATGCTTCTCCAGTAGGTCGCGGCCTCCCCACCACCGCCCCAAGGCCTGCCTCGACATACATGTATGAGGAAAAGAAGATATCTAAGAGATAAAAATTTTCCAAAAACTCTAGTTTCCCCTGGAAGCATGGGTTTTCACCAAAGCAGCCTGAAAGCTATGAATAATATGTTCTGTACTTTTAGAACAGATTTTTCAATTGAAATATAGTATAACAGAAATAAAATAGAAATAATAGTATATACTAGGAAACAACTGAAGAATAATACTTACCTGTTTGTAGACCAACACAGAAAATTCTAGTGTACAAGATGTACACTATTGCAAAACAGCAATACTATAAAATTCCAGACATATATTTAGTACAAGTGCTGAGCCCCCTCAAATCAAGGACATTATATGAAATCCTGCTCTTAAAATGCATGGGCAGGTAGAGTCAGATCTTCATACAATGTGTTTCTTCAGAGAGGCAGTGAGACAGCACAGTGTTCTCAGACAAGTGGCAACAGGCTCTGTGCTTTCAGTGTGCTGCTCTGGGAAATGAAAAAAACTATGCTTTAAAAGTATGAAATAAATTAAAGGCCAAAGAATTATATCCCCTTCGGCAAGCTGCCAAAAATATCTATCCAGCTAAAAATCTCAGGAGCATGAAACAATTCTTACTACATTAATGTTTATACTGGGAACTTTCCATTAGTAAATATATGACAGGGAATAACCATATCCATCCATCTGCTTAGTGGCTGCCTCAGAAGCTGCTACATGTCAATTATTAATCCTCCTGGGAATAGAAAATTATTTTTCTTCTGGAGGCCTACTTTTTTGTTTATTTTTCTTTCTTTTTTCCCTGCTATTTAAAGTAATCTTTTTTTCCTACATATTTCTTACATATTCAATACATATTGGCTGATATATTTTCTTCTCAGCAATGCCCTCTTCACGTAGCTTTACCATTTTCTAATAGAATGATCAGGATGAATAAAACAAATCTTTTTCAACTTATTCAAGTTCTTTTGAGGCTTTTACTTAAGTGCCTCTGTTGCAATGATGGCTGTTCAACCAATAGTTGTTGAGACATTTAAACAACTATGCTGTTTCTATTTTTATTGATGAGGTAGTGATCTTTCTCGTTTCTGGCATAGCAGCAGACAGGAATGCAACAAAGCTATTTATAAAATAAAAATCAGAAGAGTCTAATTTAAATTTAAAAAAAATACAAAGCAGAGATAGGTGATCATCATTGCTGGTACTGTTACTTAAAAGCTAATCAGGCAAGTGATGTTTAACATCAAAGGGAAATTAACTTCAGTGAAAGGAGGTTATATATTGATGTTAGTCACATTAGGAAATTGTTGATTTTAGCTGGAATCAAGAAAGGTCACTTAGTTGTTTTGTTGCCTTGTGATACTGCTTTTTACAGGATGGTTTCTGCCAGGATTATCTTCATAACTAAAGCCACTGTCATAGCACGAAAAAGCAGGTACAGAGCATCAAAGTAAATCTTTGCAATAAACACAAGTACTAATTAAACCTACTGATCAGAACTGTCTTGGAGAAAAAGCTAATTTACTTATGCCAATCACTGAATATGTCTCATTATGAGCAACTAACTTTCATGAACAAATGCAGAAACAGGCAAAAATTACAAAAGTCTAAGCTTTAGAAAATACAGTTACAAACAATTTGCTTTAATTCTTTCAGAAGAAATGCAGAAAATATCAATAATAAGGTCACAAATTTTCATTTCAGTTTAGCTGTTGAGTCTTCTTCACAGGCTATATAGATAGCATTATGTAGGCAGCCTGTACAAAACCTTTGCCTATTCTGTGTGTCAGAGCATGACTCTTGGTCCAATACCATTATCTACTTAGATACCCAAGTGAACAAAAATCCTGTCATGCTGGGCAGTGCCAGGCAAAGGCACCTGCAGCTGGAGACAGTCTCTGTCTTATAGACACCCTGCTCTCAATAGATCCTTACTTGCTAACAAGACAAAACTTGCTGGGCCTGGGAATATCCACAAGAGGTTCCTGTTCCCACCCTGCCCCAGCCTGGGGAATCCCGGCTACAGCTGAATCTCTGTTTTAGAACACAGAGAGGGAACATCCTTGCTGAATCCTAAACACTCAGAGAAACTAATGAACCATCGAAGGTTGAGGTCTCTTTATGCTATGGTTTGAAAGTTCTTAATGTATAACATACATCATTAAAGAAATGCATAAATGGCAGTGTGTTGTGGCTTTCTTATTTAAAGGCAATCAGCCCATTTTATTTGAGTAGACAAAATAGATATATTTTATAAACATATTTCTTTTAGTAGTTTATGGTATTCTTAATTCCATTATATGTTTTTGTCCTTTCCAGATGCTAGATTTCAGTTGAAGAAAGGGAAAACTAAGCATATGTATTGGCTTATCAAAAATAGCAATTATTTCAAAGTTATTTGAGTATTAACAAATTCTTGCTTTCAGGGAAACAATAAATTTGACGTACCAGAAAATTCCACAACATGTTACATAACAGTTGTGTTACATCGTATTTCCACTGGATTAAATCTTCTAAGAAAACGTACACAACTGCTGGTCTGCATTTCTCTCAGGTTCAAAACCCACAGAACCCCTGAATAAAATCCAGGTAAAACCACAAAGGTGGTAAAACTACCTTCACCTGCTTCCATGTCAAAACCAAAGAAATAAAATGCAAGTGCATGGCAGTTTCAAAGTGCAATCACAAATCAGTTCCTTTAGTATCAGTTTCCATTGGAAGATTGGCCAAGGGTTGAGAATCTTTTCAGATACAATCTACATGTCGAGTCTAAAGTGAAAATCAAAGGCTTAGAGATTTTGCCAAGGTCTGGACTGACAGCATGTCCATTGCTTTGGTGGCTGCTTGGATCTGACAGCTTTCTGAATCAAAGGAGCCACTGCCTTCTACCATGCTCCTACTACTCTCTCTGGAGATTGGGAAAGTGCCGTATTTCTGCTTTTGCTCTTGCTTTTATTCTTAATTTTTCATTTCAGAGAGCAGGCACAGTAAAAAAAGATCCAAATGCTGATTAAAATTTTTCCCAAGTTGTGAAGTTTTTGTTCTATCTTTGTCCTTCCAAATGCTCTGATACATCAGCTAAGTGTTTTCTTAATAATAAATGCCCAAGAACACATCATGTTCTGAATGCTTGTGCTGAAAGCAGCTTACTGACTCATGTGCACAGTGCCTGCAGCTCATCATCTCTAATGAGAAAAAGCAAGATAACAATGTTTATAAACCTGTTCAAATACCTTTATGCTTCTTACAATCTGTGTGTTTATTAAAAGATAATTCCATTTTATGACTTATATCATCAAAGCTATTTTGCAGTTCTCTGTTTGAAAGGTTTACCAAGCAGAAAACCTGAGGAAATAACTGGGAAAGTTTTATTCAGCCTAGAGGTGGTGGATAAGTGTCTGAGAAGCTTCGAATTTTTTCACGCTGAAAAGTTTTTTCAGTCTACAGTTTTTCAAGTCTGTCCTGTCTACCTGGTGGAGAACTGCAGAGTGGTGCTTTCATTATATAACACTAAAAATAATATTTTAGCGTAAAGTAAATTGATTTTCTGTCTCTCTTTTACTGTATCTATCTAATAGTTATTCAGAGAGTTATTTGATAGGCCTCTTTTGATGCTGTATGTGTCACATAACTCATCTTTGACTCCAGCATGTTTCAATTCCATTCCTAGAAATTAAATAAGCAGAGCACTGTCCTGTCCTGCTAGGAATAGAGCTTTTATTTGCTATTGCAAAGTCAAAATAACAAATTTTAAAAATAAAAATAATTGTGAAAATTGTATGCTGCATAAAATGTTTTGTCTCCAGACAGTGAAACTAAGTTATTTGTAAATATCTTAGGGGGAAGTGATGTGATTAAGAAAAGCGAGGGCTGTGGATATGATGTGGAATTTAAATCCCTGCTTACCATTAACATCACTGGGGGAATGTTCTCATTGTTATTTCCCAGGTCCACCACTTATGACTTATCATGCAAGGTAGGACACAAAATTGTGAAGTGCTAAACTTGAGACAGAATTAGCTGTTTCTTAATATATCTCTTGCTATGTTGGCACTTGGATCCTATATCGTGCTGTGTTATAGATCAAAGTGCTTCAGCATGCAGCAAGGTAAAGCAGGTCAGGAACTGTGGCTGGAGGATACAGACATATTCAAATTTCTACTGCTGAAAAGTTAAGGTGTATCCTAAAATCTAGCTTAGTCACAAATTCAGGAAGGTTTTTTTTATTATTAATTTTGTGAATTTTTAAAGTCTATGGAATGCATTTTGATCTTGTGTTTTGAACTGTGAAAAACTACACATAATCTATATGGTTCTGAACACATGTAGTTTAAATTTACAAACTTTGTCTTCATGTGAGCTAGACAGCAGCATTTTTCTCCTCTGCTGTTTTCTATTACTGATGTCTTTAGAGAAGCTTAACCTAGCTGTGGATAAATATTAGTTAGTGACAGCAGATTAACTATTATCTCCCACATGTAGGGTGTGTGCAATAGAAGCATGCAATAACCAGAAGAAAAATATCCTTTCTCTGTGACTGCCACCTGAAATCCTGTTTCTTCTACTGTCAACCACAGTACCTTCTCCTTGATACTCCTGAACTGCTGCTGCTGAGAGTGAGATATTCCCACAAATCGTTTCAGTTAGTAATTTCTCCAAAGTAATCACCGTGTTGTTAGGAGCTGAAGCAGTCTAATTGGTTATTGCAATAAATCAACAGTATTGCACTGTATAAGAAAGGCAGGAGAAAGGGCTGGCATTGAATCACCCCTTCCTGTGGAAGTGAGGTTCCTGTTTTTGTAACTTGTCTGTTGGAGAAGTAGCCAGGAGCCTCAGAGCAGAAAAAGCCCCCAACCTGCTTCTGCCTTCCAGTAGAAAGCCCATTCAGCACAGCTTTGTGTCTGTGGATCATGTATATACTATTTCATGTTTACTGTTTAATAGAGATCCTTCCCCAAGCAAATGAATGATGCAGCAAGAAGGGAATAATATATGTATTTTTAATCCTCATTCTAGAAAGTGTGAGGCCAGAAGTGTCCTTGCCATCATGTTTCTTTTAAGTAAACTCTTCTCATGAGTGACAGCTCTACAGTCCTGTTTCTGCTTTGAATGCATTTTATTTTATCTGTGGAAAACTCTAGGTGTTTACATGAGGACATTACTGACCTGACTTTCACACCCCTGCAAGTAACTATTGAACATTAAATCAAGAGGCTGAGACTCCCCCAGAATTCCCAGACCTGGTAAGTTTTAACAGCATTTCTGTTCACCATCACAGGATGGCGATGCCATCTAAACATAAGTAATGAAGATCAAAATTCTGTAAGAGGAACAGTCTCAAGAGCCGTGCTTAGCTGATGTTTTCATGCTATGACTGCATAAAGCAGTGAGAAGAATAAAACATCAGGAACCAAGGCAATAAACTTTTACCAAGCTTGTCAGAAGTTCCTTCTCCAAACTTTCTTCTGGAAGCAAACTCCTAGACCACATTGTTTCTCCCCCTCTCTGCAGCTGCCTTCAGCATGATGTGCCCTGTTGCGCTGTGGCTTTTCCCTGTCAGCATGATTTGAAGGGGGGGTCACAGCCCAGAGGCCTTGATGTGCATGTGAATAGTGAGTCACATTCTTACAGCAACTGTAGATATTTGGGCTCAACCATCACCTCCAGTTTTAATGCAAGGTGTGCTTCACAATAATTTCCAGTAGACAAAGTTCTCAGCCGAGAGCAATCAGCCAGCACTGAAACCTGGCTATACCACTGTGGCTGATCAGTGCTGGCACCTTGGGATCTGCACTGCAGACCATGCTGGACAAGCTGACCTGCCCCATTCCAGATGGAGCAGACTACACAATTTCTTCTAATAGCAGGTGTTCGTGCATACTATGAAAAAACATTTTTCAGAAGAGAATGTCTGAAAAGCTGCTTTTCAGTGTAATTCTGTTGTCTTTCAGCAGCATATTTTAATCTTTCAAAACCTTTCCCCTTAGGGTGCAGGGGAAGAAGTTCAAGTACTGTTGTTTAAAGAGAAGGGCATGGGAGTGTGCAGAGCCCCAAGACACTCTCATTCTTGCTCACAGTGGGTACTGTTTCTCTTCCTGCATCAGGACTATCAAGTTTATCACATGTTGCTGGGTGACTGAGAGATGGGATTTCAAAAGAGGGGTACAAATAGCAAGAAGCAAAAGCCCAAGCAAAAAGAAGTCAGAGTTGAAATCAGAGATGAAGCCTGAGCATAGAGGTACAGGGTATCAAAGTCATTGAAGTTATTTATTGTTCTCACAGTTCAGCCTTATATACTGTTGCAGCCCCAGTCAGTTACAGCTCTAAAGCACCTACATCCCCAAGCCAGAATTTCCCCCATAGTTACAGAACCAGCCTATTGTTTGCGTTACCTGGCAACCTTACAAAACCACATGGTTTAAAAAAACTTGATAGCTGCATATGCTGTACTTTCCCAGGTCTTCCCTCATATCTGTGGTCACTTATCCCTTGGCCTGCACCCAACCAAGGCCAGAATATTTCCATCAGCTGTTCTGTATCCCATTTGTTCTCCTGTAACATGTGAAAGGAAGATGTTCCACTGGTATGAGACAGAAGTGCAGCACCCCATTTCTTTCCAGCTGCAACTGTCCTCCAGATTTCCCAACAGCAGAGGACAAGGTTAGGCTAAAGAGCTCTCCAGATCCAGCTAGCATAGAAATTAGTTTGATTTTCCTTAGAGGGCAGAGACTCAGACTGTGTTTGCAGATAGCCGCTGGTGACTCACTCTTTATTAATTCTGTCTTGAAAAGTTTGAATCTTTCTGTAATGGTGTCACTGAAAACTGAGGATTTCACCCATTTCTCTGACTCACTCATTAAACTGATGCCAAAGCAGTAAAGCCTAACATATGATCTTCTGCAGCACTGTGGAGAAAGAAGGGCACAGCTGTATTGGACAGGGTGACTACTAGAGAAATTCAGGTAACTAAAGCTATTAAATTAAATGTACTTCAGACTTGGAAGGAAAAGATTTAGGAGTGAGGGAAAGTCAGGAAAGGGAAACATTATTAAATATATTTAAGCAGGAAAATAAAATATTGATGGCTGCACCTATACTGCTTATTTACCTTACTGAGGAAAAACACAAGGATGCTAACCATGGAAGTAAATATAATAATGACTATATTGAGGACTGCCTCAGCTTCAAATATAAGGAGGAAAAAATGATAACAACTTCAAACTGACTTAAGGGAGATCAGCACAATTACAGTGTCTTTTAAAATGTGTTACTGATGACAATAATAGAGAAACCTAAATGAGTCCTTTCACAGATCAATGCACTGAGCTGCAGGAATTCATGTTTATGGAGAGCAGCAAGGCTTGTTTCTTATTTGCTGGTGTTTATTCTCAGATTTCATAGCAGTATTGCCTTCCTATAGCCAACAGAATAGTTAGGGACTGGTGTCAGTGTGATGGTGGTGTATAACATTTCATTTCCCTCCATTGTTCCATTGTGGGGTGAACAGAGCACTGGCCCTCTCTGGCCGTATTCCTAACTACAATGGCTCCACCAAAAGCATGGCCTGACAGAGATGATGGAATGGTGGTTATCCCTCAGATGATTCAGGTGGCTGTGTGCAGATTGCCATGGAAAGTGACATCAAAGTCTTCTTGTGAGTAAGCAGGGAGATTGGGATAGCTATTAGCTACTGGTCTTAGAGCTCTCGACCATAAAATTATAGCATCCCAGAGCAAAGTCAGAGAGCTGGAAAAAGTAGCTGGGACTTTACAAGGTGCAAAAGCAATCTCACAGAAAGTAATCACCACTCAAGCAGAACACTGCTATAAGCAACAATGCACTGCAGAACAACTGGAGGCATGTATTGCTCACAAACAAAGACACATGATGGGTAGAGTAAGGTTTCAATTTCCCAAGTTTATTTTCTCACTGTGAAATCTTTGTGGGATTGCAGGGAATGGGGAAAATATCTGGGTTTAGTCCTTGGTCTCAGAGCCAGATTTGACAGGTAGGGAGGGGATAGTAGCAAGCCCCTCATAAAAATGGAGCGACAGAGCAATCTGCTGGATGAAGGGGTACAGATCTGTCCTGGTTTAGGGCAAATTTGGGGGAAAACCTCCAGAAGGAGCCCCCAGNACAAACAGAACACACGATTGGGGATACAAGCACCACAACATCACCTCAGGACAAGATCACACAGACTCTGAAAGAGCTAAGGGAATTTTTAGGTATCTCTCAGCAGAAGAGTGGGGAAGCCATCCTGGCACAGATTTTGCAAGCTTGCGATAGTGGCACTGCAACAATCCACTTATTAATGGGTGAAAAAAAATCTATTAAGTCCTATAGCCAGGGATTACTAAATATCAGGGGTCCCAATGGGCAGGATGTGGTGCACCTATGCTATATCAATGGATGTGTTTTAACAGTATTTGCAGATAATTGCTGAATTAGTGTCATGCCTCAAAAATCAGCATAAAATAGAAAACAGTATTAGTTTACTGCGGCAGATGGGGATGGCTCACGGGCTAAATACAGTGTCTACTCTGGATAGGACAGCAGCAACAAAAAGTATCAAAATGGAGGTTTTGAGAGGGGCATCTATTTCACTGAAACCTTTGATTACACCTGAAGTCACAAATGCTATTTGTAGGTACCCTAGAACACAGAGTGTAATTTCAGAACCAGATGTGAAGGTGGTGAATGAAAATAGGCTGGCAAAACCAGTGTTACCTCACTGGTAACTGGTGACAAACAAACAAGTGTGGAAGAATCTTATTCAAGATGGTGTCCCACAACCAGAAATAAATGGGATCACAACATCAGAAATGTGTCGTCATTGGCAAAAGCTACTGCCTACAAACAAAAAGTTCTTCCCCCTCTATCCCATGTGCTACCCCACAATGAGGGACAACCTAGCAAATGCCAAGATGGGAGAAATGGACCAGGAAGAATGTTGTTTGGCAATGGATCAAGAAATAAAAAGAAAGGTCTGGCACATGCAAAAATGCTTTGCTTGAACATGTCTGATTATACACTCCAATACAGGGAAATCCTTTTTAATTAGAAGCAACAATTCTAGATTATATAGTCTTGTGGGGATCATGGCAGACAACTGAAAAAGTTTTAAAAAGTCTGTAGGGTTTTAGTCCAAGGCATTACAGTGCTTCATTATACATTATACTCTGGTGGATAAACAAATTAAAAGCTTGGGCACTGCAAGAAACTGAAAGAATCAGAGGCCAAAATAATATGACTGTACATCTCCAGTACAAAATACAGTGAAAACTGAAATTCTTCCAAATGGAGCTACTTCCAAAATAGTAGCCACAGAGAAAATGGAATTGTTTGCCTTGATGGATTTTGTGGTAGGACTGCAACTGCTATGTGCCAAGGAAACTTACAGCATTGATTGCTGAAGAAACATCTCTGTCTTCAACATCATAAAGCTGTTGCGGTTCGCTGTTTTAATTCGTTGTTATCTTGTTTTCCCTCAGTTATTGTAACATTTTTATCCCATGTTACACCCCCTAGATGGTCTGCTCCAGGTCTCCCTTCTGCACCCTTGCCCCATCACTCCACCCCAAGCCACTCACCAGTTACTGTCAATCCTCCCTGGTTCCTCCCAGATACCCAGAAAGTTCCTTGTTGGTCAGCCTGTAAGAGTCGGTCCAGAGTTCCCTCATATGCCTCACGACCGTCACAAGGACAGAGGCTATCCCAAGGACCCCCTCCCGCTTCTGGACAGGAGTTCTGGCCGGGCTGAGGTGGACGCTGGCCAAGGGACTGTTTGCTGGTGCGCTGTGCTTGCCGTGCTGCTATGGTACAGTGCCTTTGAACAGGTACTGCGCCTACAGCTGCTTCTTGGAGCACCACTGTATGTTCTGTCTCAAGCACCTCACAATGGCCCATAAATCTCCCCACCTCTTGGCCGGACACCACTCATTTTGGAAAAGGGCTATAAGAAAGCGACCCTCTGGAGAAGCCTTTGAGATCTCCCCACAGAAGACATGTCTATTGGCTGGACCACGAGGACACCGGAGTCTATTGGCCAGACCACGAGAACATCTGCTCGTCTGTCAGTAGCTATTTCCCTATCCCCGTCTTTCTCTCTCTCTCTCTTTATTTCCTTTAACTCTCCCTCTATAGCAAAACTAAGTTGTTGGCACTCAATAAAAGCACATTTCTGCTTTGAGCAAACTGATTTTGTCCCTGTTGTTGTCTTTTGCACCATTGAGATCAAAAACGAACCATCACGAATCTTGCCTGTATTAACAGCGGATGGTGACATTTTAAATTGGCTTCACGGACAATTTTCTGACAGACAGAAGGAGCTGCAGGTTGTGTGTAGTCTGTAATAGGGGAAGGACATCTTGTCCACACCTAGCTGGCCACCTCGAAAGGGGTGAGCCTGTCTAGAAAGCAAGGGGGGCAATTCAGATTTCCTGCAAACTGCACACGCCTAGGTGTAAAGCATCCCCACACTAATTCGAGGGCTCTGTCTTCAGAAGATCTCTTGGTGCAAAAGACGGGACTTGGTCGTTGTTTTTTGTTGTTTATGTGAATTTTGACTGCTTGGTGTAGTGAAGAGAAAACCAGAGATTTGTAACTAAGTTGCACCTCCCAAGCAGTAGGTCTCTTCACCCACACAGGGGAGTGAAGGGGGGCACACAGCGAAAGTTGTTTCGTTGTGTGTGGTAACTTAAGCAATAAACCTGCCTGTTGTGGTTGTCTACTTTTCCCTGCACAAAATGACTGATAAAGCTGCATTTTGTTCTCTATTAGCTAAATATAACACCAAATCTTCCCAAGGTGGGGAAGAATGGGCAAACAGTAATTGGTATAATTTAGAAAATGTGATTGGTAGAATATGTTCTTTACAACATGAAGCAAAATTCAAACTGGGCAAAAATAAAACCATACTCTGCTCAGTTTTGGGAGCTTGTCTAACATCAGCTATAGAAACTTGCTTTAAGTGAGTAAGTGAGGAAAACACAATTATAGATTCTTTACAAAACCTAGTACAAATTTTCCAAAAGCAATTAGATGAAGAAAGAAATTAGAAGCATTTATTACGAGATGAGAACCATGTACTGCGAGATGAGAACCAGTCATTACGAGCTGCCCTACACGCCAAAAATTCAAAGCACACTAACTCACCAGAAGAAACAGAACAAAAGGAAACTACTCACATTAATCAAATTTATCCTCAAAAAGAACTAACTTTAATGAAAGATTTTGGGGAACATTGCTGCCCTAACTGAAGACCTATGATTAAAACGGAATATAATTATGTCAATGATGAGGACTTTAGCCCACACATAACCACTAAAGAAACCCTGTACACAGCTACCGAATTGGCTAAATTGAAGGAGTACGGGCATCTCCCCCATGAGTCTGAGACGGAATACATATTTTGAGTGTCTCTCACTGGGGGAGATCAGATTCAATTAGCTGAACAAGAAGTTGGTGGGTACTGGGGACATGGGGTTTTCTTAACAATGGGAGACAAACGTAACTCATGGTCTCTAACTCAGCGCGCAGCTTTTTGGGCAGGGGGGCTTAACCCCTTGGAAAAGGGAGACCCTGTAACTTTAGTTAGTACCCCCGACCAATTTTTGGAGAACATTCACAAAGCTGCCTGCTTGGAAATGATACATGAAATAAAATTAACTGCTGGTTATAAATTACCTGTTCAATTACCTGAAGATGTAAAACAATACCATTTTCTCTCTGGCACTGAAGAAGTGTTCAAACTGGTTATACAGGACTTG
>VWZS01003297.1:691429-872201 GCA_013397075.1 Rhabdornis inornatus | reverse complement strand
CTCCTCTCCTCTCATTACCTCTTCATCTTTCCTGACCTCCATCTGATATCTTAGTTCTTGATTACCAAAAAGTTCCTGCCTGAGCAGTGATAAGAGAAGATTTATTTCTATGTTTTCCTATGAGGAAGACTGTTCTTAACAGGGATTTTTTTTCTAAAGGAGAAAAAAAGAAAATAAGGCGACAACTACATAAACAATAACTAGGTTTGTGATTTGTTTGGGTTTTGCTTGTTTGTTTGTGTGAAGTGACTGACATTTAGACACCCCTGGTTCCCATTTAATCCCTTAATAAAACAATTTTTAAGAGTCTTTCACTCATCACACAGCTTTGAACTTCAAGAAGGAAGGGGATTGGCTGCTTTTATTATTTCATCATTGTTTTCTAGTGTGGCCAGGCAGTTAGTGCTGAGAGGGTGTGTGTGTAAATATACATTGTAATCACATTACCAATCACTGCCAGGCAGAGCAAACGTAGACTAAAGAATGTCTGCAATCAGAAAAGGGATTGCAGAGTGGGTTTCTGCAGCCCCAGAGTCAATGGAAAGGTACTTTCCAAATTTATTTTTTAATAATTTTTATGGAAAGGTGACCTTTAAGGTCAATGTATCTGCATCCCTGCCATTGTGCCAGCAAGGCACAATCCTATCTAGCTGTTAAATTAACAGAATCACAGAGTATGCTGAGTTGGAAGGGACCCATCAGGATCATTGAGTCCAACTCCTTGTCCCACACAGGACACCTCAAGAGTCACACCATGTGCCTGAGAGAACAGTCCAAACATTTCTAGAACTCTTTCAGGGTTGGGGTTATGACCACTTCCCTGGGGAGCCTGTTCCAGTGCCCAGCCACCCTCTAGGTAAAGAACCTCTTCCTAATACCCAACCTAAACCTTTCCTGACTCAGTGCCAGGAATTTCCTGAAGTCCTGTGATTGGTCATCAGAGTGAAGGCATCAGTGCCTGTCCCTTCACTGCCCCTTGTGAGGATGTTGAAGATCCCAGTGAGGTGTCCCATCAGTATCCTCTTCTCCAGGCTGATAACACACCAACTGACCTCAGCTGCTCCATCTGGCTTCCCCTCCAGAGCCTTCACCATCCTTGTGGCCTCTTTTGAATGTTGAAATTGTATTGATCATAAAGAAACCTTTATTGTTGCATTTATTACAGAATGAACATTACCCTGGGAAAGTAAACTGAGGCAAATTCTGCCTTGTGCATTGCCCAATCAGAATTTAAGTTCCTAAATCAGAGTCATGAAGTTGATGCCCTTTGTGTAGGAGAGTCATAGAATGGTTTGAGTTGAAAGGGACCTTAAAGACCATCTTGTTCCAACCCTCTGCCGTGGGGAAGAGACAGCTTCCACTAGAGCAGGTTGCTCAGCCCCCTATCCAACCTGGCCTTGGACACTTCCAGAGAAAGCAGCAGAGTTATCTGGATACAGCCAGGATGCCAGTACCTGGCGTCATGAGGGAGCACTGAGCTCTCCCAGCAATTCATCTTGGTTTCCTCTTGGTTTCGCCCACTTCAGCAAACACGAGATAATGCATCAGACGTTGCCAGTAAATGATTGTTATTTGCACAAGGAAAAACCCTGCAATGCACTGTACCAACTCCACTATTTGCTCAGCTCTAGATGGCAGGGAGTTAGAAAAAAACAAATACACACACCCCAAAAGCACATCAATATCTGTCTTGTTATCACATTTACATGCTTTTGAAGAAGGCTTATAATGCAAAAAGACATTTTCCACCTACCTTTCTTTTCAGACAGAATGGATTTTTTTAATGATGGGAGTCACAGGGTTATTCATTAATTTTTAACAATTTAAGCACAATTTGTAAGTTCTTGCCTCAGTTCTTACTGCTAAAACAAGTCTTGTCTCTGTGCCTAGCTGTCTTATTCTAGATTTCTTTACATGGAATCATGATGCCAATGATCAGTATGCAACACCCATGGAAGCACATGTCTCTGCTCTATCTAGGCTTCCTGAAGCCTGTTTTAATATCTCAGTTCATCTGAACCATCTGTATTCTCAGTTGGTTCATGTAAAAGGCAGCTGAAATGGAGATATGGGTGGTTCAGATGCGCAGATCACATCTGGTTTCAGGTGTCAGTGAAAGAATTTGTCATTGAGAGCCAGGGCCATGATAAAAGATCTCTGTTGCTACTATGTAACAAGTACTTCATAGAAATAGCTAAAAATGCAGTTCTTTCCCCAGAGAAGTCATGGTCCGAAATAGGATGTCCACCATGAATGTACATTACGGGCAGTGTACAGGGAAAAGGGACAGTGGGTAATAACATTTGAAACCCTGAATGTGTGTTTTACTCATAATTTGTGAAGAAACTGGAATTAAGGCTATTTTTGCATGACTGAGATAAGGGCAGGCAGCCTTTTCTGAGATTTTAGGAGGTCTTCAGCTCTGCAGAATAGGGTATTTTGATATACCAGGGCTGGGAATAAGGTCAAAGCAAAGAGGCAGCCTAGGAAACAGTGTCAGTGGAAGCCTGGATGTTGCTGTCATCTGCAGCTGCTTTGGTAAGATGAGGAGGTTACTTCAGAGAGAAAGCCAAAGACCTTCCTGTAGAAGTTGATTTCTTCAGCTGTGATTTTTGTTAGGATAACATTTGCTCACAAATTTAGACAAAGCAAGCATTTTATAAATTTGATCTAACCAAGTTACCTCTCATAAACACAGAAATAAACTCTCAGTGTGTTCTCTTTTTCCTTTTCATCCACATCCTCACCTCACTGTCTGCTCCAGCTCCACCTCACTGATGATCTCATTGGATGGTGCTCATATAACAGCATCTTTCTGACAGTGGGACACAGATAGCAATGACTTCTCCTGGCAAAGCAGGCCTCTGTAACTAGGCTGCTTTTGTTAACATTATTTTAACTTCGTAGATATTCTTAGTTTATAAAAGGGAAGATGGGTCCTAAAGGTATTTCAAAGACAGTAGTCCTTCAGAGACATTTCCTCCTGCAGCATGAAGGATAGATCCAGCGAGGGTGTGAACGTGTTTCGAAGGGATTGAAGCAAGGAAGTTATGTAAGGCAGGGAAAAGGATACCCCCCCAGGCTCCCTGGCTCTTCCCTGAAATTGCCAGACTGCAATCAAAGGAAGACATCTTAGTAGATGGTTTGGGAATATTTTATAAAACTTTACTTACTCATTTGAGGTTTTTTTTCCTTGTAGTTCAAACTATTTATGTGTTATGATAAATGATCAACCAGTGTGACGAAGTGACCTGAAAAATTACACAGGCTGGACTGGGCAGACTTCCTGAAGTGTTGAGTCTGTTTTGTTTGGGCACATGGTTCACACCCACAAATGAGAAAAACAAGAGCAAGATCCCAGACCTGCCACGGTTTTGACTTCTGCAGCCCTTTGCTCTCTGCAAGTTGTAAGACATGGGGGAATTGTGGCTGCCGGGAGCCAATGCTCTGTTTTACCAATCCAACACAGTAACCAGCAGCCCTCGCCAGTTTGTTTTTCTGTTTGTTGCAATCCTATCTGCCCAAACTTCTGAAAAGTTTTTTAAAAGGATTTTAACAAAGGCCTTTTACATGGGAGTCATTTTGTATTTTGTGGGCATCATTACATACGGAGGTATTTTCTTGATTAAGTGTAAGTTTTATTAAGCTCTCTCACTAAATGATATTCCTTCTTCTTCCCCACATTTCTTTTTCACTATGATCTCACTTCAGATTACTAATGCAACCAGATGCATCCTGGATAATTTGGCTCCACGCAAAGTGTCATTTCCCTGTGATCTCTCTGTTGATATAGCTGTTGCTAAGTTCAACATTATCCAGTGATTAAACCAGGACTAAATGACATCTCTGCATTTGAGAAGGACAATTCTGCTATGAAGAGTCGTCATGCACAAGAATGCCTCCACTGTACTCAGTAGATATCCTGCTCTGATTTTGATGGCATTCCCAGTTCTCCTCAGGCATGCCCTAGAGATGCTGGCCACACCTGGCTGGAAAATCCTCCCTGGCACATGCATGGTTTGAGGAACTCAGTCCCACTGACTGTTTAGGGTATTCAAAGCTTTGCTGATACATTGACAGATGGTCCAAATAAAGAGGAATTTTTAAAAAGTGAAATGGAGTTCTCTTAATGGTATGATTAAAAAGAAAACATTGGGAGAGGGGAAGTGGAAAGATTAGGAAGTGTTAATATCATGGTATAGCATGGAGTTTCAGTAGGAATCAGAGATCCATGCTATTGCATACAGGTGGACCACAGGCATGCCATCAGTTCTGACTCACAGCTGCAGTGATCCATGTCTTATGCCAGAGTTTTTACCACTTGTGGTGAACAGAACAGTCGATACCACAGTGAAGCGACTGCACAGTTTTTAAATGGCTCTTTCTTCCCTCCTCACTGTACATCACATATTTGTCTGCAGCAAAAACACATGTTCTTTTAATTGAGTTCAAAGTGGGGAAGGAACCAGCAAAGGTTTAAATTACAAGTGGAAAGAGAAGAGTTTGCAAAGTGAGGCCAGTTCTGTGAACTGCTCTCCCAAATCCCCCACTCGTTCAAAAAAATGTTTTTCTTTCTTGCCCCAGACTCTGCAAAATTCAGCCCTTCCTAATTTAATCACTTAAACTCTGGTAAACTGCAAAGTCCAGCATGCTCACAAATTTCTGTAGATAGTTATCACATCTCCCTCAGCCCTTGTTTAGTCAAGCTGCATACATGACATTCTTTTAATCCTTGTAAAATCAAGGCAAAGCAAGCTAACAGTTTTGAATGTACACAGAAATGCATCTTCTTCCAAATCTATCAGTTACCCACAACCATTTATTAGCTGCTTTAGCCATTTCCATAAATCCAGTAGAGGGAGGCATTACACAGATGTGGTTCTACAGCTCAGGAACTATCTCCAGATATTTGGGGTCAATAAAATGAACAAGGTCACAAACAACCAAAGCTCTGTCTGCTTTAGTGGCCAGGTTGATGTGGAAAAGAGAGGAGGTTTGTAAAGGAAGGGGAAACATGCTTCCTGGGATGGCAAAAATTAATCTCCCAATGCTCGAGGTGTTTGAGAGAGAGATGAAATTGCCCTGAAGGGAGGGCCCTAGGTGAAAAATAATCTTTGATTAAGATATTCCAGAAAATATGTGTAATAAAGCTTTTCCATGAAACCCATGCATGAAATCTACAGTGTCTCATCTTCATTTAACAACTGTATTATATGAGATGCAACTCATGTAAACATGTTATTCTCTCATCCATTCAGCAGAGGCCTTAAAAAAAAACATAGCCTTGTTACCTATTTTGCATGTTCTTATTTCTGTTCTACCAGTTTAGTTACAGCTGTGGTAGCAGGAAAAGTTGTTATAAGGCAGGACACTTACCCTGCAACTTGTATGCTTCCATTGGGAGCCCACAGAATCAAGTTCTCATTATGAACTCTATTTTCACCTCCCACATTGTGAGCACTAAAATAGGGGGGAAAAAAAAGGGCTTCAGGCCTGTAAAAATATCGAATTTCTTCCTTAGGAGAAATGAATTGAAAACTAATTTTCAAGGAAGCAAAGCTTTCTATCAGCAGTACTGTAATTTCTTATTATTGGTTTGAATGGCTTTAGCACCTGGAACCTTCATCGATGCTGAGGATTGTGTATTGCTGCCTGCTGCAGGCTAATCCAGGGGCAAAAATCCCTCTCTAAATCAGCAAAGGAAAGGAACATGGTTTGCTCCCATTTTACAGATGGAGACCTAGTAAAAGAAGATGTTAAGGCACTTGCCCACATTTATTCTGCCAGCAGTGCAACCCAGATCACTTGAGTTTGAGTCCAATATTTTAACCACAAAACCCTCCTCTTTCCAGTTTCAGTGTTTAATTAATGATGATGATGTCTGCAGCTTCCTCTTATCGAGCCATCCTTTCATCAATGATGGTATTGTGGTTATTTCCCTGCCATGTGTATGGCTGTCTTCCAGTTATTTTACCAGCTCCTGAAACCGTGTTCACAAGTGTAGAATTTGCTAATCTTTCCCAAGTCCCTTCTTAAATGTGAAGCTGAACTCTGCTTTCAATGCACACCAATTTTATGCTACTGATGAGTGCAAAGCAGTGATGGTAAAACCTCCTGGGATACGTGGATTAGCTGAGGTTTCCTAGACCATCTGTGCTACCACCTGAAGTGTGAAGTATGGTTCTTTCTTCCTACCACCAGTTAAGCACCTTAAATGATTTTACCAAGGAATTTGAACATCATTAAAGCAGCCTGTGAATATCATCAAAATGGTCCTTCATGCCATTTCTGATTGAATTTGGAAATAAATGTCACTTGGTTCTGGATTTTCAGGCGTGGGGTCTTCAGATTTTGTTTTCTCTTATGGCAAGTCCCCTTATTCCATGGTTCCATATTTACCCTTCTCCTTTGTGAGTATCAAGGGAAGAGCTTTGAAGGGTTTATTTGCCACTGGCACCGCTTTCCTCTTGTTAAAACAGGACTAGGTTCATAATGACAGAGACCTGACTTAGCACCAGTTGTAGACCCTTCCATCAGCTCTGCATCAAGCTGAATGAACTATACAGCATGTCAACAACATTGTTTCTACTGATCTTATTTGGAGGTGATCAAAAGATATGACATTATCATGAGAGGCTTTGTTTCATTATCCACTTTATCTTACTTTAGCTGACCTTTCCTTGGATAAATCTGCAGTCTGGGGATCTAGTAAGAACATGCCTCTGTCAGGCAGTTGGATGAGAGGATTGCTGTAGATCCCTTCTAAGTGAAGTATTCTATTCTATTCTATTCTATTCTATTCTATTCTATTCTATTCTATTCTATTCTATTCTGTTCTGTTCTGTTCTATTCTGTTCTGTTCTGTTCTGTTCTGTTCCGTTCCGTTCCGTTCCGTTCCGTTCCATTCCATTCCATTCCATCATTTCTTGATAAAATTTAAAACAAAATGAGCAAGCTTCATTCTCACTTATGATAAGATGTGTGTTCACAGGAATGCTTTAGCTTGTAGCTGACATTAACTTCATGAGCATTGCCAAGATGTTATTGTCCATGCTCTGTGATTAAAAAGAAGCAGAAGAGGATCTAAAATTATTGAGTGAAGTCTCCACGGCTGCTGTATGAATAAATAAAACAGGCCAGGACTCAAGTGCAGTGGGAGATGGGATAATGACACAGTTCAACTCACCTCCAGAGCAGGGTGGACACAACCATACAGTCTGTTGGGACACATCTTGGATCCACACCAAGAACCAGACCTGAATGCTCCTTGGCATGATGTAGGTGGCCTGGACAGAAGTAATTCTGTGTTATACACTAACAATTTATCAGTCTAAAAAGTCACATGCCAGGGCTTGTGCCCATTCCCTGGCTCTTTCTATTTACTTTAAGATTAAATTAACCATGATATAGAAAGATCTGTTTTATTGTCCACTGATGGTTAGTTTATGCAGTTAACTCAGATGGAGCCATATGGATCATGCTGCCCTTTGTGCCTGGCTTACAGGTAGAGTGAAAGCAGCAAAATGTGTGATATCAAACAATAAACCAAGATGGGGAGAAGTAAAGAAAAGAGGCAAGTAGCACTCTGTGGAGACATTTGTCCTCTGGAGATCTTTGGATCCATTCTGAGGTCTCCTGGCCAAGATAGTGACAAATACAGTGTTTTCTTTATCAACTCATGACTAGTTGGTTGGTTTTTTTTTCCTGAATGAATGCCATTTAATTATTAGATTCTATGTTTATGAATGGCAAATACTGGCTAGGGTATCTGTGGAAAGTGTTTGGTTTCTTAAGGTTTCTGGGCTATTTTTTCTGAGCAATTTGATGTTGTAATTTTAAGAAAAAAATTAGATACTTAGCATGGCCTTCACTGCTGCCAACAACACCTGGCAGGCTGGTAACACATACAGAAAATCTCATCTGTCATCAGCAAAAAGTCAATCCTGCAGTCCATGCTGGGGCAGAATTTCCACAGAAGGCATTATATAACCATCAGGAATAAGGAAGACTGAACTAGAATCTTATTTTGTTCAGGTTCATCTCTTATTGTGTTTTGATTTTCACTCCTTTTGACAGAAAATAAAATTCACTGCAGTTGACCATTTGAGCATCAGCCTTTGTTTAGGTCTGAGACTGGCACACACCCAATGTTTCAATCAAAGCCAGAAGACTAAAGGAGAGGGAGATAAAGAGCAATCGTTGTAAAGACCCTGTCATCCAATTTTGCAATGTTCCAGAGAAGGAAAAAGTTCCTTACAGACCCCCGTGGTTACAAGCTTATACCTTGACACATGACATTTTATTACCTTTCTCCTCTAACTGGTCATGAAATAATCCTACTGTTTTTTAACTCCTCATCTACAGAATGAATCCATCAGCCTTGCTTTGTCCTTCATAAGCTTTTTTGCACTTTCTTTTGCATTTTTTAAGAGTCTCAGCTTAGACTTAATGCACTGCTGCTTAGCAGTGCTCATAACACTCAGACATGCATTAATTGATCTTTGGATATGCTCTCCTTCCCTATCTGCTTCACTGATTTGTTCCGTTCAATTTCATCCAACACGTCTCGCATCAAATTGTGCTGTAATTTCCTCTGCTGAAGTTCAGCATCCTTTGTGTTTAACTCCTGGGTCTCTCCATAGTTCTAATTACAAACCTGGAGGATTTAGTTGGAATTTTAATGGCAATATAATAGTAAGCCTAGAGCCAAAACAAGTACTCAGTATTTTGGGACTGCCATGAACTGAGAGGCAGACCAGGCTTTAAACACAAATGTGCAAAAAACATTTAAGGAGACTTAACTTGAATTCCTTCTTTTCTCCTTGACCAACTCATTTTAGTAGGGAAAGTTTAATTTGTTAAATTGAAATGCTCAGACATTTTAAAGAGAAAATACTCCAAAAATTTAGCATGTATTTCATGCCAAAATGTTATTCCAGAGTTTGCCACCCATTTGTGTTTCAGCAGAAATACTTGCCTCCCACTCCTTGGCACTGGCTCAAAACTCCTTTTTCTCAAAGGAGGCGCTGAAAAAGCATCTGAGTATTAATTTGTCTTTTGTGGGAGGTTTTAGTGTTGTTATAAATTGCTATAAATCACAAATCAGGCTTTAAATGGGAGACTTCATAAGCCGGTCTCACTGAGTAAGACTGTGAAAATGAAAAGCTTAAAGCAAATGTTATCTTGGTGTGTTTTATTTAAATTGCCTCTAGCAGACTTAGTGGCCTGGTTTTGCCAGTGTCTGACCTGCTCTTCTAAATGGTGAAGGGAAGTGTGGTGGGCACCTCCTCTTACAGTGATTAATGTCATTCAAAGCTCCATTTGTCAAAGGAATCTGCTTCAAGTCCCACTTTTGAATTTGTGGATGGATTTTCTCTAAGGATCTCATATCTTTGCAAGCATTACTGGTAATTTACCCAGTGCACAATCTGAATTAAAGATCTTAAGCACCAAGACAGCACTTCTTGTTCTGATAAAAAATATATGTAACTCCTTACGTACAGTTCTGAGTGTTTGAAAACCCCAGCCAGAGACTTAGTAACACACTATATTTACATGACATTTTTCATTCTGAGGTATTTCTCTGAGTCTGGTACACCAACCATGTGTAGGTAATTATCAGTAATCATCGCTAATTGTTTTTACAATTCTTTTTCCATTTTGGCATCAACTTTGAAACGGCAGCTTAACATGAGCTCATCTAAATGTAGACTTTGTGAAGACAACATTTCTGAATAGGAGCTGTATAGGGAGTCCAATGAGACAAAGCGTTCCAAGTTGGAGCATGGCCAGGACACCAAAGTCATAGCTAGAAGTCATGGGATCACTAATGCCCACAAAGTGGTCAGGACCTCCACTGAGTTTTATGAGTGTAATGTCTCACCCAAAGAACAACTTCTTCAGCAGCACAGTACCCCATTGTACTGCACTGGACTGGTTCATGTGCAGGGAGAAGAGTCCCATTCACTGAACCCCTCATGCCAGGCTGACCAGACTGTCTCAGTGTGTCTCCCAGCCCAGCAGACCACCTGTCTTGGCTCACCACAGGTGGCTGGGCGCCAGCAGGACGTGGGAAAACTCTCAGCTTCCTCAGATAAAGACATTTTTGGGGCCTCATGGGATTTGTCCATCTCTACTGAACTCTCTTCACACCTTCGTGCTTCAGCTCCACAGTTTGCTAAGCAGAGGGGAATCAGTTTGGAAAGTTCTTCCTTTGGTTGTTCAGCAGCCGGGGTTGGTGTCCCAGCGCTCCGGGCGGTCCATAATGATAATAGGCTACTGAGAAAACTCACTGAATCCACTCATCCTAACACTGCCCAGGACAAACTGCCTTTTACCACATGGGCCCATACTTCAGATGACTTAAATACACTTGAAAAGCTGTTGGAATTACAACTGCCTTCCCACCTTCTCTGGTAACACAAATCCATCTCTTTCTGTCAATGTGTGGACCCTGCTGTGGGTTTAGCCAAGCAATGCTGAACAGGCACAATTTCCATAGGACAAGAACTCTGTGCAGCCCAGTATAAATTAAAATGTAGGCTTTCTTAGTTTCCTTTGCCATTTACAGTTAGCCGCAGGACCCTGCTGCTTGGTCCTGTGGCTTTTGAACATTTCCTTGGCTTCATCCACTAGCCTTACAGCAGTTCTCTGCAGAAAAGAGGAAGACAAATTGAAAGCTTTGGGTATGTGGTGGATCTGTAGAGTTGTTTTCAGATGCCAAGGCAACTGCAATAATTGTGAGACCAAATTCACCACTGAAAGTTCAACTCACTTACGCAAGTCACTGCTCATGTAGCTTGTCTACACACACCATCAGTTGGTGGGACAAAGAGTGAAGGATGTGCCACCGTTTTCTGCAAACAAAAGGGTGAAAGATTACCTTTTATTTGTCTAAATAAAAACAGTTTTTAAAGATTCTCTGGGGGATTACATGAAGGCTAGAGGACTGTGCACATAACTGAGTTATCACTGACACCCAGCCAGAGACAGGGCCTGAGAACATGAATATCTGAGTAGCTGCAGTTAAAAGCCAAGGAAATTTTGGGCTACAAAGGTGTGGACAGTAGAAGGAGTAAAAAACATAAGCAGATAGGATGATAGCTTGGTCTGAAATTGGAATTTAGATATCTAAGTCTTCCTATGGCTGGGATTTAAACCAACTCAATCCTACCCAAAGAATATAAACATCGTAAAACATGGATAGATCTGTCTTAGCAGGCATTGCTTCCACATAAGGTCTGGAAATCACAGAGAAACATCTGAACATGAGCTAACCATGATGCAACACAAAGAACAGACTCAGAGCTTGGATTTAAATAAGAAAATTGTGAGTAATAATGGAAAGTGTACTCACTGTGGTTCAAAACATGGTAGAAATCTTGCAGGTTGCCTTGGCTTTTTGTGCCTGGATCTGGTCTCCAGCCTTCCACAGCAAAATAGAATCTCAAGAAAGAATCATATGTGACATATGATTAGCTTTTAGGACCTGTGATGAAACTTCTTCACTGGGAAATCAACATTTGAGTATTATTTTTTTCAAAGAAAATCCTTACCTCAAATACAGGTCTGAATTAAAAAGATGACTAAAAACTCAAGGGGCATTATAGGATGTAGAGATAATTACAGATTACATGTCTACAAAGTCCATGGAAAAGGGAAATCTTGGGTTTTGCGCTGTCAGATGACTATACAGAAGTTATGTAGAAGTCTTTTGTATAGTTATGTACTTCACTAGAATGAAAAAGAGAATTATTAGCATGAAAAAGGGAATCTGCCTTGGACACATTGTCAATGGTATGAAAACAGGTCCAAAATTATGGATTTGCAGCATCAACTGAACATCCATGCTGCATGTTATCCATTTATCCAAGCATTTGGAAAGAAATCCTGGTAGTTTGTGGGAAGGAGGGAGTAGAGAATAGAGAGAAGAAGAAAGGGAGGGAGGGAAGTAAAATATTGTTGATTTTAATTTTTGCTATGGTTTGTTAATTTTGGCATGTGGGAGGTGGAATAGCTCCTGGCTTTCCTTTTATTGTGATTATACTTTTTAATGTTGGCAAACACACCTGGAGCTGACAATAGGCATTTTTCAGCAGCACATTGTTATGAATAAAACTAAAAATAAAATAATGAAGCTAAACAGAAAACTGAGTGTGTGGTTATCTTAAAGTGACACCCTAAGGCCCTACTGTTGTATTCTCAAACTGCATAAGCCTGTCACCCTGGCAACAAACAGATAAAAGAACAAAGATGTATATTTACCTCTTGGAAGGGGGGAAGCCATTTGTAGGGCTAATTCCTGTGGTCTTTCTGCAGGTAGGAGTCCTGAGCAGTTTTATCTGAGTAAGATCTAAGTAAAGACATCAGGGTTTGGCCTGCCATTATATCCTGATTATTTTCTTCTACCACTTAAAAAACAAGTCAAAAATAAATGTCTATGGAATTATGACTGCCTGAAATTATGTACAGGAAGTAAGAGTGTAAAACAAGGAATGCTTTTGGGTGATAAATATGCTCTTGAATGGTACACATCAACTAAATGCTGACATATGTTCAGAGATACAACACTGAGGCTACTGTTTTTAATTCCATAAACTTATGTCTTTATAAGAAGCATTTGTATAATAGTTGTCTATACTTTTATTCATATATGCATGCACACGCTAACATACACAAGCATGCACATCAATAAAATGTCATTCCTCAGAGGCTAAGGCGTCTTTGCTTAAGGATTTTCAAAGGCAAAAAAACTCTGAGTGTTTAACCCATAGACAGATTTGAAAGCAATTTCAAAGACCACATTGTTTTTTGCACTGGTTTGTTAAAATCTATGGGTCTCAGTTGGTTATTTCATGGTTGTAACTCAAAAAGCAAGACAAAACTGAGTGCATGTACTCATTGATTTGGAAGCTGTCCCAGATTTGATGAGTATAAAAGATGAAAGCGACTTTTCTTCTTGCTTTCTCTCAGATTACTATTTCTACAAAAATTCCAGGTTCACTCATAAGTCCCAGAGATGTGGGGGCACTTCAACTCAACAGACCCACATTGCATGGGCTGTGGCAGTGTGGAAGAGGTGAGTATTTTCTTTGTGAATCTTTGGTTAGAAGTTACAACTATGAGAATTTTGGACAAATGCAAATTACCAACTGCTGATGCTATGCCAGCTGTCTTTTCCAAGTGTGCAGGCTGTCACAATTTCATGGTTTCAGTCATTGCTTCAGCAAATAATTCAGAATATGAATAAAGGAGTTAGAGTGACACTGGAGATGGAAGCCAGTCTTCCACTGGACATACTTAGACTGCTGAGTTTGGGAGGGTCTTATATAAGGCAGAAAATGTACCTGAATACACATTGTTAAAGATGAATTTGAAAGTTATTTAACTCTTTTGAACAACAAAAAATTAATATGTGGTTTTTCCTTAAAATAGATTTTATTTCACCAGAGGTGAGTAACAGCAGTGGTTAGGCATCTGTGAAGGGAATAAATTTCAGAATTTTGGGACTCCTGAGAAGTGGGCACTCATATTTTTGCTATTTATTTCTTTTCCAAAGGAAATTAATCCTATAGAAAGAGTGTCTGATTCTGAGAAATATCCTGAAGACTTCTATCTTCATTCATTATTAGCAGGTGGCATCTGGCTCAAGACCACAGGAGAAGAATGTAGCAGGTGGTCTTTGAGGGGACTCCCATCACTTCTGCTTTCTGTTTGTAAGAAGAAGGAGGGAGGTTCAGCAGAAGAACAGCTCCTGCCAGGAGGGCTGTGCCAACAGGAAGCAGTACCAGTGACTCAGTGGGTGGCACACTCTCCATCTGAGCTGGTGCTGCTCCCAGTCATCACCTCAACTGACAATAGGAGAGGTTGAGAGGTAAAGATAGCATCTTTCAGACACAGGAGACAGATAGTAACCTGAGTTCTCATGGTCTGTTTTCCTCTCATTATGATTTTTCATCTTATTTTACTGTTAATTTTGGGAACTGAGGCTTTCTAGACTTAGCAGATCACTGACAAAATCAAGTTTGGCTACAGGAGTCTACCAGGCTACACTGTGAACATCCCAGAATCACAGGATGGTTTGGGTTGGAAGGGTCCTTAAAGATCACCTCTTTCCACAACCCTGCCATGTCCCTTGTCCTGGGCAGGGACACCTTCCACTATCCCAGGTTCCTCCAAGCCCTGTCCAACCTGACCTTGGGCACTTCCTGGGATGGAGCAGCCACAGCTTCTCTGGGAAACTTATTCCAGTGTCTTCTATCACAGTAAAGAATTTCTCCCTAAATCTATTCTAAATCTATTCAAAATCTATTCTAAAAACTCTCTAAGTTTAAAGCCATTACCCCTTGTACTGTCACGACACACCCTTGTACATACCTGCAACTAGACCAGGTTGCTCAGAATCCTTTCCACTCTGATTTTGAATGTTTCCAGGCACAAGACATCTGCCATCTCTCTGGGAAAGCTGTTCACAGATATCCAGATATTCCTTTGTATTCAAGAGGCCTCTACTCAGTATCGTGACTATTTACATGTATATACACACAACAATGGAAAAATAAAGATATACCTTTCAGAGCCTTGTTGAGATCTCTTACAAGAAGGAGATCAAATTGAAGCTTGTCTTTTCTCCTGCCCTTTTATTCCATTAAGGGCCTTTCAATACTTAAAGGGGGTTTAAAGAAAGATGGGGGCAGTAGCAATACAAGGGGTAATGGTTTTAAAATAAAAGAGGGCAGATCCAAATAAAATGTAAGAAAGAAATTATTTTTATGAGGAAGGTGGTGAATCACTGAACAGATTGCCCAGAAAGGTGGTGGAGGCCCTGTCCCTGGAAACACTGAAGGTCAGGTTGGACAGGGCTCTGAGCATATATGTATATATATATATATATGTATATGAATTATTGTGCTGGAATATATCCAAAGTGTTTTTTCTTTCCAGAATGCATATCTGGGATATTTTTGTTCACATCTTGATAGTTTTTATTGGGAGATAATTTATAGGCCAGCTGATGTCAGCATAATCAGAGTTTAGTACGATTTCTTCTTTTTGCTCAGCAGTGCTGTATTTATTGGCCTGTTAAGTTTCATTTCAGTTAGGTTCAGCCTGAGCCAACAGAATATAACTTTGAAAAACTCTGCAAACATGGTCTCTCCCTGTATTTTATACTCCCCCTGATGCTTTATATTCTCATAATATATTAAAGGATTCTAGTGTCACCTTCCAAGAAATATCCAACTTTTGCTCATAAATAATTTTTAACAGTTTTGACTTTTCTAAATATTTGTGGGTTTTATTTTTTTTTATTCCCACTTTGCCTGACAAAATGACAAGTTCAGGGGCAAAGCCTGATGGACCGCCCCACATTAGACATTTCACAACTGTCTAAGCATAGTTCAGATGTCACCAAATCCAGCCAAGAGGCCTCTACAGAGTTCAGCAGGTTATCATTTTCCTACTGTTTGATTTGTGGTTACTCTGCTTCAGTAACTGTAAAGAAATTAGTTCCTGGCTAGACAGGAACTGGTAAAATGAAAGTGGTGTTGATAGAGGTGTTACTGACATGGACAGGTTTTTTTCTCCTGTAAGTGATATTTGTCCTGTCTTGTCCCAGTCCATTTTCTAAACTCATTAATTCTGTCTCTATTTTTTTTTCAACACGTAGAAGTAATCACTTTGTTTAGAATCTTTTTCAGCCATTTCTTCTTTGCATTTTCATATCTATTTTTATGGTCTTCAGTCAGCTCTCAGTGAATACAGAGCTGGTTTGCTCTTCTCTTGCCTGAAGCTGCTCTTTCATTGTTAGATGTCCCTGCATTCGTGTACACATCTCGCACAGAGAGGAAATAGATGTGAACTGAGACTGCAGAGATAAAAACTGCTGAGGCTGATGCAAAGAAAAACTAAATCCAGCTTGCACAAATGAAGTCTGTGTCAGAAAGTTACACAGCTCCTCCAGCTTCATTCATGGTACACTGAAATTGTCTTGTAACAGGACCATTATTTTTTCAAAACATGTGTTTTCAGGGCCATATTTAAACTAAGAATAAATACAGGTTTTTCCAGCAAAGGCACAGAAAAAAAGGCCTTTCATTACCTTGCCTATACTTTCAACCAATTCCTGCTCAAACAATAAGCCAAAGAGGGAGGTATCTTTTTCTTCTGTTTATATTTATATTTTGAACTTTTTCAGGACATAAAAATACTCAGACACAAAGCTTACTGTACTTTGGGTATATTAAACCATTCTTCTGAGAAGAAATAAACATCAGCTCCCTGAATTATAGCAAAAGCTCTTTTCAATTTACACTAATTAATTAGAATTTGAAAAAGACAGTCCGCTAATGATACTTCATTTTAAAAAATGACAAGAGATGCCATTTGGAGTGTGAACACCTTGAAGCTTTGGGTGAACTTGTAATTAAACTGGCCCTTCCAGCAGAAATTTATGGCTGTTTGTGAATCAACTTATTTTAAAAGAAGATTTATCCAAAACCTTTGAAGAACTCTACCAGAAGACCATTGATTTTTAAACATACAGGATTCAAGGATAAGAAGAATAATTATTCCTCATTACTAGGAGTCACATTTGCTTTGACCAAAGTAAACCCTTTCATAGCATTCAGCTATTCCTTGGCTCATCCAGTCCAATTCAGTTGGGAAAATGAGGACCTGAGGGTTGCATTGTAAGCTGGTTTGTCATCTGAAGTTCAACTTTTTTCTCTGAAGTCTCCTGGTGTGATCCTGGGTGTCTGCTACTGTGACAGCTGTCACATGGGCATCACCAGGTGCTCAGAAAACCCACCCCTGTGTCAGGTTTCTGTGTGGCTTGAGCTTGTCTCTGAAGCAACTTAGTGATTTCTGAGCATGAAAAGCTTTATCATATAAGAGGAAGAAATCAGGGGGGAAAAAAGGCAAAGAAAACTGGAGTTGAAGAATTAAGAAGTCCAGTTAAAAATGACCTGAGTCCCTGCACCCTGTGGTCCCTGGGTAGCCAAAGGTGCCAGGAAGAGCAGCCTATGCCTGGCAGACCTCAGTGAAGTGGCCTGGAGGTCAGAGCTCTGCTGTCCTTTGCATCCTGAGGACTGGCTGTATGGGGGGGGGGGTTCCCAAGCAGCACTGATGTGGCAGAGAACAGGAGTCATATACTCTACACTCTGCCCTTGCAATGATTGAGTCAGAGAAATTAGGGATGGAAAATACACTTAGGTCACTTGGTCCATTCCCCAGCTGCTTAAAGGTTGCCCCCTGCAATGTGTTCTTCATTGCTTTGTCTAGTCAGCTTCCCCCTTTTCCCTGGGGGTACCATTCCACGTAGTAATAGACCTCGTTGTTAGGAAAATTTTCCTGATGTGCAGCCTAAATTTTCCTTGGCTCACGTTCATCCCACTACTTCAGTTAAAACCTCCTAGTCAGCTCTTAACTCCTCTCCACCTCAGGCCCTTTTCTTCCATCAGAGGAAACAAATGAGTCTGATTGAGTAAAGCCCTGTGTGCTTAAAAAATAATGACATCCTTACCTCCCAAGAGTGATAGTCAACACAGAATTAACATTAAATGTGCAAATTGCCTTATTTTATACGGAAGAAATGAATAAACCCCTGGAAGCTTTAATCAGGCGTCCGTCGGCATGGCTTGAAAAGTCCAATGTCTACCACCATTTACTAAAACACATGGAGCCAGGTCCCACCTGAAACAGATCAAACTGCCCTGGCTGGTCAATCCAAGCTCAAATCCCATGGAAATGTATATCACCCAAAGGCCTGTGAGCTCCCTTCCCAATCAAGGCTGGGAATAGAGCCCTTTACTACCTCACTGGTGGCATATGTCATGGACCATGGGACACCAGACTGGTGTCACCAACACTTCCACTACTTTGAAGAATCTGGGAGAAACTGTGGGGTTTGGATTTCCACTCACCGATAGCCAAGTTAAGCTAAGAATCCACTGTACTCTTCTAGCAGAGCCATATGAGTATCTGATGTTTTGATTCTGCTGACAAGGAGACGAAATGTCATTTTCTATCCACCCAAAATAAATATTGTCAAAAAATTTTGAGGAAATGGGTAAAGTAACAATGCAGAAGAAGCAAAATGCTTCAATTTTTTCTTGAACTACTGCCGTGGCTTGATATCTTTAATAAATATTTAGAAATAGAAAGAGTCTTTGGCATTTTTCATACATTTTCAGGAGCCTCTTATTTATGTTTTGTGACAAAAACAATTTGTTGCCATCACCATGAATCACCAAGTGTTTCAGCTGGTGGAAATCCACAATTTTCTGTTCAAAATATGTTTTGAATTACAGTTATAAGTAGTAAGCTCTTCAAGTGGGCTGTTCCAGTAAGACCTGTCTCTGAATAAAACGAGATTTCAGCCAAAGTTCAAGATAAATGGGAAGCCAGGCTGAGTGGTAGATGGGAATGATGTGGATCAAATCAGATGTTGACATTACATGATGCACAGCAATTGTCTGGGAACCACTTCCACAAGAAAAAGCAGTAGTGAGAAGTTACTGTTTCAGCCTGGCTTATTTTAGAGAGTCTGCAGCAGAACCTGGCAAGGGGTTGTGGTGCACTTCTGTCTTCAACTTCTACATAACTGAATTCCTCTTTGTTGAGAGGAAGATTTCAGTTCCATGATATTGCTTGTTATTAATAATTACCTTCTGCTGTTATGGTGTTTAAAATCCCTTTCCATGCTAAACTTTGAATGATGGCAGAACAAAAACCTAGTCCTTGCTCTGAAAATGTACAGGTTAGGTGTAAAATAGGGGGGAAGGACAGAGAGCCATCAGTGTTACAGAGGAGCAGATGGACACCTTTGCCCAATGCTGCAGTCCTGGCATGCCCAGGAGAAAGGACAGAGCCTCATCCTTTCTTGCCATGCTGGATAGGACTCTGAGCAACGTGATCTCATGGAAGGCGTCCCTGCCCACAACAGAGAGCTGGAACTGGGTGATCCTTAAGGTCCCTTCCAAGCCAAACCATTCTGTGATTCTATGACAACTGAAAGCCCACAGTATGTCACCTTTATTTCCTGTAAGACCAGTACTAATTTCCTGGTGTCCTACACCCAAACTCTTTATGCCTTAGTCAAGAGCAGGGTTTCAGTGTCTATCAAGAGGAAGAAAAATTCCATGTGGGAGATGACCAGAAACATACAAACAAGCACAAAATATGGTGCTTTTTGACTTTCAAAATCAGTCTCCCAGCTCAGCCATGGTTTGGAAAGACCCTTGTCCAGGTTTACTCAGGTCCTGTGCACTTTGGGAGCAGTGCTGCCTGCCTCAGTGTTCCTCTGGCACAGGGGGCTCCACAGCCAGCTGGGGCTGGGCAGACCCTGCATTTCTTTTGCATACTTGGGTGATGTGAGCAGAGGCTCCCCAGCCCATGGGATGAGTATGGAGTACATGGCTTTGGTCCCTGGCTGGGTGACTCACAAGCACAACCATGCACCAGCACAACCACGGCACACACAGCCCAGGACGGGGACAGTCAGGGCCACAGGATATCCTTGCCCACACTGGTGGTGCAGCACTTTCTGCCCGTAGCATCCAAAGAGGATCTCTCACCAGGCTGGCAGCCGTGGGCTCAGGATAAAGCCCTGTGGTTATGGGTGCTGGCAGTCTCTGGCACAGGTGTCCTGGTTTGTTGCTCACAGACTGAAACAAATTGAACAGAAACCCAAACAACTCTTCAAAATGCTGTAATGAAAGGTCTGGGAGGAAGCTAGAGGCACAGACCCTATGGCTTTATGGGCAGAGACGGGTGTCCACAGGGGCATCTGGCAGAGGGTACCTGCTTTGTGCTTCCCAGACAGAGCTGTGATGGAAAACCCTCTTGTCTGGAGGAGGGAGCTCACTCCCAGGCTCTGAGCTGCCAGCTCACAGCTGGGCTAATGGGAAGGAATGCACTCCCCAGCAATGCTTCTTTATAAATTATTTTTACTGGGAGATTTGAGTGTCGTTACAGTCAATGTGTGTACAAATATTGGAAGAACAATGTGTGCTAGAGAAAACAAAGTGAAAAACCACCCGGCTTCCTATTTCTCCTGGGTAAACCTGTGATTTCTCCCACCTTCTTGAGTTGCAGTCTAATACAATATTGTACAGCCTGCTGCCTCCTTAAATAATTCCTGCTGGAGTAGCAGACACTGAGTACATCACTCAAACCCCATGAAGTTGTTTAGCTTTCAGTTCCACATCCTGCGGAGTTAATTCTCTGGGAGAATGGAATGACCTGGATGTTCCTCTGGGTGCTCTCCTGGCACAGGATAACTCCTGGCATGGGGTTGGAGCTGGATATTTTGGAGGGGCTTCCAATTTTACTGTCAGTCCTATTCTCCTGAGCTCCCATTTCCCTTCTTCCTGTTCCTCACACTTCTATTGTGATTCAAATAAAAGTGATATATTAATGTTTGACTGGTTTAAAATGAACTGCAATTACGAACAGAGGATTTATTTCATTTACTTGCAGCCACCTAGAAGGCAAGCATCTGGCTTACACGAGTCATCTGTAGTCTGGGGAGAGCCATGGGCATTGCCAGAAGTCAAATGACTTCCTGCTTATTTTAAATACCTTTTTTAGGTAGAGATGAACACCACACTGAAAGCCCATGGCTGTAGAGGAATTACAAACCCAAAGTTTAGATAATTCAGGTGTGGTGACTTGAAACCCACCTTCAATATTTGTTCAGAAAGACACTGTGAAAGATGAGATTGGTGTGTTTGGGATTTTGATAGGGGGGCCCCAAGGGGTTGTGTTGATCACAATGCTGACTTTAACAACCTGGCCTCCAGCCTTTACGTTTTCTCATCCAGAGTGTTTCAGGGCTTTTCAGTAGAAAAGCAAAGCAACATCTGTCAATTTTAAAATAAATCTTTCTCTATAAATTCCTGCCTTGGAAAATAACAAGGCTGTGGAAGAGGAAGAAGGAACAACTGAAGATGTCACAAGAGAGAGAAGGCCAGCAGGGGATTTTTAATATTTTAACAGCCCCTGGAGTGTGAGATGATGAGGTTATTTCTACACAAGACTTTGAACGCTCACCAAGGCACTGTAACTTTCAGCCCCTCACACTTTGAGCTGAATTGAAATGAATAATTTAGAGAAGAAAGTCTCTTGAACTCTTTGCCATGGGTTGTGTGTCTCTGTCATGTTGGAGCAACCTGGACTTGTCATTTCCACAGGTGCTGGGGAACTGTGGGGACACAGTGCCAGCTCTACTGGGGTTTCTGTCTTTCTTCAGCTATTCTGCTGCCACTTTCAGGGGCTTTAGGAGACTTTTTTGTTGCAAGCTGCATTCCAGCTTTTGCCTGGCAGCACAGCACATGTGGAACAGAAGCTCAGCAGTGCCAGTAAAACTGCTGAGCACACACAGAGGAGCAGCAGGGCTGGGAGCACCAAGCTGGATGGGGATGGGGACGGGTGAAAGCCAGCAAGAGCAAACAAAACCTGAGACAGAGTCAAACTTTAGCCAGCAAAGCGATGCAGTCAGAACAAGCACTTGTTTCTTGCCGTGTTTAAGTGGTCTAGTGAAGCTGAGGGAGTAATTCCCAAGGGACATGAGTGTTGAACACACTGAGTAGAGAATAATGCACTTTGCTGAATGAGGAGCCTGAGGGCAGGACCCCCCTTAGCATGGCCCTTTTGTGCCATGATGGGGCTGCCCAGATGTACATGAGCTAGGTTTTAACTCACACAGGCCAGGCACAAACCCTGCAGAAGACTGCAGATGGGGCTTGTGGTATTGGAAGAGCCCTGGCCAGAGTGCAGAGACTGTCTCTGCCCACACACAGCCTCTGTCTGCCCCACTGGCCCCACAGCCAGTTGCTGTGCCCTGTGAGGCCCAGCAGTGGCTACCAAGCCAATCCAAAACTGCTGCTTCTGGCTACAGGCTCTGGTCCTGCTTTGTTATCGGGGTGCTCCAGACAGCTCAGAATCTAGACTGCAAAGGTGTTGAGCATCTAATATCTTCGACTGTTCCTTTAGGAAGAGTCTCAGGAATAACACTTTTCCCTCCCTACACTCATAACATCTTTGAGAATGAAGAACACTGCCTTCACAGCTGAATATAAGCAATTATTTTTTGCTTTTTCTGGATTTGTGTGCCGCGGAAACTGTTCCCAACTCCCTTAGACACCTAAATGAAGTCAGCTCTAACCTTAGTTGGTAAAGCATCAGCAGCTGCACAGTAAGACTTTCTGAACTTTTGGCTGCATGCCTTGCACAGATCTAGAAAACGACGGTGACATTTTCATCAACATTAGGCCATGAAAGGCTACTACTGGAAAGTAGCAGGATCAATCAAGCAAAACTATCAACAGTCAGAGACTGCTATTTATTTACTACTTATGCTAAGATGAAGGAGGGAAAGATGGTGAAAATGAAAATTAGTCCTTTTAATTTTTTTAATCATAGAGCCCCTTTCTTTCCCGTCCTATATTTATAATGAAAGGAGGAAAAGCGATAAACTTCCTTTATTTTTGCTTTTTTAGTCTAAGGAAACTGCAGTGGACAAATCAAAAGACAGAATGTTTTAAAGATACTCCTTTTATCTCCTTTAGTTGAAACACATACTTAAACACAAACTTAAAAAGCAGTGTAGGACATCTATGCAATGGCTGGGGTTTTTTTCACCTTTTTGCTAAACATAGCAGAGGAAAAAAAGTCTAATCAGACTAGGAAAAAAAACATGATTGAGCAGGAAAATTCCTTTGTCTTTCAGGCACAGACTCAAAAAATATGGATAGGTTTACATATAAATACATATGCAGTAACCAAAACCTCAAGTTCAAATACACCTGAGCTTTGGGGAAGTTTGTATATTGATTCAATCTTTGTGGCTTAGGCTCATCTGTAACAGAAATATTTGCAAGTAGACAGAATACTTCCTCTTTAATCTTATCTAGTCATCTGTCTGTTTGTCTGGGATTTTCCTAGAGATGGCCTCAGATCCTGGTATCTGAGGGCTGTGTAGCTAAATTACAGCAAGATCATACACAGCTACACAGAGACCTTTTTTTAATTCTGTTTGCCATGAGCATGTATTTTGTTTTAATCCACTGGGATGAAAGGCAGAGCAGCAGCATAGCCTGGCTCAGCTGCCACCAGGACTGTGCTTGGCCCACCTTTGGGAAAAGATATTTTGACTGATAGTTCATAAAATCATAGAATGGTTTGGGTTGGAAGGGGCCTTAAAGATCAGAGACATGGTGGACCTGGACAGCCTGGTCTGGTTGTTTGCACTATGGGCAGACCATGGCTGAGATGTACAAAACAGCTCTGCAAGAGCTGTTAGTTCTCTTTCCAGGGGCTCTTCCAGAGCTCCAAGCACATCCCAATCTTCATCTCCCGGCTCTGGTGCCTCTACCTGTCCAATGGTACCTCACCAGCTGCTCTACAGGTCACATATCTGGGAGGAGCAAATCCTGGATTCATGTCCAAGAGGAGGTTTTTCTCCATCTACCAAGATGGTTGTTTAAGGTTTCATACCTTCAATGCTACCTTTAGGCAAGCTGCTGCACCTTGGCGATAGGGAAAGATTGTGAAAAGCCAGGATTTATCCACGTGTGCCTGGCTAATTGTTGTAAATTAGCTTGGTCTGTTTATCCCCTTGAAGAACCCTGGGCACTGGCAAATAAGACAGATTGACTTGAGCTAAGCACCTTCACTTCTCTCTCTCTTGGAGGGCAGGAGGTGAATGAGGCTGTTTGGTCTCATTCAGCCCTAGTGCTGCTTAGACAACCCTGCTTTGTGTTCTGAACAATTTATCATGGCTTGTACCTGCGCTGGTACTTACAATTCCCCCTGAGATTTAGTGCACTGGGAAGGGCTCCAATTTCAACAGAGCTGTGCCATTCAATATGGATGGGGATTAACATGGAAATTTTTCAGAGTTTCATTGTGTCCTTTCCTTTCTGTGTCCCCCCACATTGGCCAGAGTGGTTTTGTCACCTCCTCTAGTATTTTCTCATGGGTAACTTCTCACCACTTCAGATTCCCAGCATTTTCTGAGTGAGACCTCACTGGCTCCTACCAGTGCTCATGTGGTGAATGGGTGAGAGGAGGGGAGCGAACGCATCTGAAAGTAACATGAGAAACATAAACAATTTTATTAACAAGACCACAAAACTATTTTTTAATATATGCAGGCATTTACAAGGGGCAAACAAAAAAACAAACAGAAAAACCCACTGGGGAGACATGGTCGGTGTCCGCGACCTCAGCAAATCTGCTCCAATGGTATGGGCAGGTTTGGGGAGGGTCCCTTTCCTCTGGCCAACACCATTCCCTGTGGAATCTGGCACTAAGGAGGTGGGGTGCCACCAGCATCCTGCTGGGGTGCCAGGGACGATGCCAGCTGGGTCAGGGCTCGGGCAATAGTGGACAGGTGGCTGTTCATGGTCCGCAGCTCTGCCAGGATGTCGCTCACGTTTGCCGACGCCTCGGAGCCCGCGGGCACAGCCTGGGCAGCCGGTGGTGGGGACGCAGCCCCTCGAGTGCTGCTTCCCATGGGTGCTGCCTGGAGATTTTCCTCTTGGGAGGGGTGTGGGGCTGGGCTGCTGCAGGGCTTCATGCCTTCCAGGGAGCCTGTGCTTATGGGTGGCTGGTCCTCCTCCTTGCCTTGAATGGTGGCGAGCGTTGCCGAGGCGAGGAAGGGCAGCCAGTTGATGAGGTGGGTGGCACCACTGGGTGGGACAACTGGCAGATAAATCCCAGGGTGCAGGGATGGAGTAGAGGCAGGTGGGGCAGGAAGGGAAGGA
This sequence comes from Rhabdornis inornatus, assembly GCA_013397075.1. Lineage (NCBI taxonomy): Eukaryota > Metazoa > Chordata > Aves > Passeriformes > Rhabdornithidae > Rhabdornis > Rhabdornis inornatus. The sequence continues at coordinate 847,434 of VWZS01003297.1, read as the reverse complement.
AGTCCAGGGTGAACAGTGGCAGCAGAAGTGGATGTTGATGGTGAAATAGGAGGTGGTTTTGGATGTAAGGCTGCAACACACGTGGGTAACGGTGGTGAAAATGATGCAGTGCCAGTGTCAGAGGAACAGGAGGGTGATGCTGGAGCTGTGAAAGGTCCAGGCTCTTCAGAAGTTGGTGGTGAAGTGGCAGCAGGTGGAGCATCAGGAGTGCAAGGATCTGAATCTGCAAGGAAGATACACCATGAGCTTTGATTCACACATGTACTTACAAACAGAATGTTGCCTGCTGTCCCCTCAATGGGACCTTCTTTGATGAAAGGGGAAGTTTCACCAGCTGGCAGTGATAGTGTCTGTAGGCCCATTAGAAAAGAACAGATGTAATCTAAGACAAGAGCCTATTGTAGGTAAGCATGAACTAAATATTATAAAAGTAAATTATCTTTCCACTCTCATTCTTCATAAAGCCTGTGGACAGGCCTGAACATATTTCTGGTTGGCATCTCATAGCTATGAATTAGCTGGTGAATTGCCTACTTGTTTTCCTGGCCAGCCATGGAACCATGGTAATATTCTAAGTGACTCAGATGTCCTGTGTAGATGGGAGGGCTGTACAACTTCTGCCAGAGCTAAAATTAATTGCTGCTTTACAGAGGGTCCCAATTTTCAGCATTTTGGTTTGACAGACACAATAAGAGCTACCTGGTGGCTTACACCCTTCATTTTTTTTTAATGTGTGGAAACATGGCAGAGTTCACAGAATCAAAGTTTGATGTATATCCCTGCCTAGATCCCTTCAGCAACTTCAGATACAAGAATCGAAAAAGGAGACAGAAAGAAATTGTTGACTCTGTGCATCCTAGCCTGACATTTGTGCCCTCTTGGAAGTAGTTCACTGGACCTCATCTGATGTCCCCTAAGGTCATTAGAAACATTCTTGCTTGGACTGAGTCCATCAGATACAGCATAGGAAGAAAGATCAGCCTCTGGACCACATAAAGAAGCTTGGAGAGCCACATGATGTTCTAAGGTGCTGTACCCACTATGCCCAGTTGCTAAATACCATATGGTAAGGATGATCCTATTTTTACAATCATTCTGAAAGCCAGAAATAGAATCAGAAATTTTACCTTTTCAACAACCTCAAAGATTTGTTTAGGTGGAATTACTATATCATGCTGTACATCTTTATTTTAGCATTGGGAACACATTATATGAAAGGTGGTGAGATGCTACAGGAGTGGTCAGTGTAAGACAGATGGATTTTAAAACAACTTTTGCTGCAATTAACTGAAAATTTTAAGGCACTGCTGTGGATACAAAGACACAAATTAATAAATTTATCTAGGTTAAAACAACCTAGAGAAGGCCAAGTACTGAGGTGTTAACACTATGCTATTATTATTTCTGGCATCTAAAAAATCTGATGTGAGAAATCTATTTTCGTTACTGGCTGCTTTGGTATTCCAGATAGAAAACTGAAATTCTGACTCAAAAGCAAAGGTTTTCCCCTGTCATTCCTAATACCAAACCAGCTGGACATGCAGCCAGGAAAAGTCCATCTTTGTCCCACATGGGTCTACTATGTTGTTCTTAACCAGACACACATGTTGCTTGGAGAGGATTATGACACAAAATTGAGTCTGCCTTTATGTTCCTGAGATTTTTATGGAGAGATACTGCAGGGTCCTTGAAATGGTTTCCTTCCTTTGTGTATTGGCTTTCTTCCCAATACAAAGTCCCTGCCTACACAGGCGCTCGACCCCTGTGCACTGGAGGTGGGCTGAGGATGCTGGATTTTGGGCTTACAAAGTGCTATTGATTTGCCTTTGGTTTTTCAAAACAAAAACAAAAATAAAGCACAGCTCAACTACAGGTTCTTTTTCCATCCAAACCACCAAAGTTTGCAAGGACTGAGATGAAAGTTTCGGGTTTGGCTGCACCGTGGTGTTAACCAGAACAGTGTTTATGGTCCATATATAGTGTGGCTAATCCCTGTCCACACTGCCCAAGCAAACCAAATTAAGCGTAATGTTTTTCCATACATTAGAGAGCAGAGGAAGCTCGACAAACCTTGATGTAATCTGGTTTAGCACTGTGGCAAATAACTGTCACAAAAGATTCTTAAATAGTCAGAGATACTGGGGTTAATATACAAAGAGCAGCAATTTACACAGACAAAAATAGAGGCAAAAATCTGGACACCAAAGGCCCTTCCATTTAGCTGAAACCTTTCCAAACAGTGTGGTTTCCCTATCAGAAGCCACAGCTTTGTCATTCCCCTAATCCCCCTTTAAGATTTATTTATGCCATGCAGCTTTTAAGCACAACTTGCGCAGCTTGATCAGGCTCCCATACTTCCATCTAAGAAATTCCACATGGGTGTCTGGACACCTGCACACAGATCCTTGTGTATCCAGGACATGTGGGAGCTGTTGCAATGCTCAGATCGTAGAAGCCAGAGTGACTGATGGTTGGGATGGGTCTGACCCAGCTGCTCAGACTCCAAAGACTGCAGAATCACAGCATCACTGAGGCTGGGAGGGATCTCTGCAGACTGCCTAGTCACAAACCCTGCTCAAAGCAGCATCAACAATTTTTTCTCCAAGGTCAAAATTGCTGGGGTGTGTTTGGGAAAGCCCAATTATATGGAAGTTCCAAGTAGGATGAAGCATGGAGCAAGCAACTACTGTTATGTATCAGATACAAACAGATGATTCTCTTTATTTTCTTCCTCTCTTATTCAGGTTGTTTTTGATTTTTTTCTCTCATTGCAACTCATCATAACTTTAGTGCTGGGTTATTTCCACTTCTTTTGTACAGCCCTCACAGAAAGAGTCTTAACTGGAGCATCCAGGTGCATTGTCACTGCTGGGGGTGTTCAATCCACACCTAGACAGAGCTGGAGCTAAGTGGGGTTGGATAGATGCCTGCAGAGAAGAGAGATGTTGAACTCAGAGTGCTCAGACAAGTATAGTTACCGTCCCTAAAGATATCAGCCCACCTGTTCCTTGTGATTCAGCATCTCCCAGTACACCCAGTCCACAGAAGCTGGGGGGATGCTGTAGCCTAGTCCCACATGCAAAGACAAGGCAAGATTGTAGCTTAGAAGAAAATTTATATCACCAGTTGGGGGAGTGAATCCAGGGCTCAGAAAACCTGGGTTAGGATCAACTTCATGTAAACAACTGAATTAAAGTGCTTGGTGAAGAAATTCCTTGGAAGTCCCTGCATTTTCCATGTTGTATATAGAAGGAAAGTCCCTCAAATGAAGGCTTAGACACATAAGATGTATCTCTCTGAGCAGCCTCAAGGGTCACTTCTTTCAGATTGAATGCACAGGCAGCTTTGCCTCATCCTTCAGGAGGATTATTTTACTGAGATGGGATTCCAGTCACAGAAGCACAGAATATCCAGAGTTGGAAGTGACTTACAAGGCTCATTGAGTTCAAATCCTGGTCCTTTAAAGGTCCACTGCAAAAATCACACCATGTCTATGAGAGTGTACTGAAGTTTTTTTTGAGATCTGCCAGGCTTGGTGCCATGACCACTTCCCTGGGGAGCTGTTCCAGTGCCCAGCCACCCTCTGGGTGAAGAAACCTTTCCTAATATCCAATATAAACCTCCCCTGATACAGTTTCATGCCATTCCTTCAAGTCACCTTTGGCTTTTCTGTCTAGACACAGTCACAGTCTACAGCATAGTTGTCTACATCTTATCTAATTCCTAAGCTTTTCTATGCATTCAGTGGATAAAAGAAGTTGAGCATCATTTCTTTATTGCTATAATGAGAGATTTATCCTTATCACTTTGCTGGGAATAATGTTGGATAATGAACTTGGTTATGTATGTCATGATCTGAAAATGCCTACATTGCAAAAGAGAACTGTACCAATGCATGAAAACGACTGGTCAGCTTCTCTACCCTCCTGATCTACTATGGATCTCCCAAAGGGAAAGCCATTGTACATCCTTATTTTACCTATTTGCAAATAGGAGGGAACCCTTCTGCTCTGCCACCTCCAAGAGGATCTCAGGGTGTCCAAAACTCATGGAACTGTAAATAGGGCAGGTAATTCAGTAATGAGAGGTACCAGAGGAGCACCTCCAGTAGGGGATTTCCTGGTACTTGTCCTGCTCATGATGATAGATGTTACCAAAAGATTAATGGTCTGCCCTGTGAGAATGGCAAACTAAAGTTATTTTAAATGCATTCAGCTGTATGAGAAGATCATGTATTCAACATTAGAGTCAGCCTTGGCTATCTAAGCTGCTTTTGTTTGACTACTGATTTTATCTGCCTTGGAGCCAAATTGCTGCAAACTCTGATTTCTTAGTCTATTGTCAACTAACAAGGGAAAGGTCTGTGAAGAAGAAACCTTGAGGGAAAAGCAAGAACATGACTTTCCACAGATTCAGCTCATCTAACATTAGCCCTTTAGCTGGCATCTAGCGTGAGGCAGTCCTCTTGGCTCCAGTCAGGAAAGAAGCACCTCTGGGGTAAAGCCATTCCAAGCTGTCAAGTCCCTAAGTGGGTGAAGGATTGTGCTCTGAAGTGTCCTTCCCCTCCCAGAACTTCTGGTAAGTCAACCACCTTAGATGGGCTGAGTATCTTCTAAAAGACTGAAGCTGGGTGAGCTGGATTCCTCACTTTTTAGGTAGATGTAGCAAGTAATTTCACAGAATCACAGATTGGATCAGGCTGGAAGGGACCACAGAGGATCATCTTGTCCATGCCCCTTGCTCAAACAGGGCCATTCCAGAACTCAGGGCACAGGAATGTGTCCAGACATTTCTGGAATATCCCCAATGAGGCAGTCTCCCCACCATTTTTGGACAATCTGTCCAGTGCTTGGTCACTGCCCAGGAAAGAAGTTCTTCCTCACGGTCAGGTGGAACTTTCTGGGCATCAGTTTCTGCCCATTGCCACTTGTCCTATTGCTGGGCACCACAGATTAGAGCTTGGCTCCATCCTCTTGGCACCACCAATTTCCTCACAAACCTCAATAGCAGATGGATAATGCTGCCTCTGTGTTCCTGTGGAAAGCACAAAACCATAGAGATAAGGTTTAAGATGCAGGAGGATAGAACCTGAAGCCCCTAGAGTGCTTCAAGGAATGAGATTGTGGTTGAGAAGGTGAATCAGGACTAAACAAGCAATCTATTTCAATAGTACCAGTACTTTATTTATTTAAATAACCAATACTTCAAGGAGGCTTATGAAAGTGAGGGAGAACAACTTTTAGAAAGGGAAGATAGTGATAGGAAAAGGGGGAATGATTTTAAACTAAAAGAAGAGAGATTCAGACTCAGCATCCGAAGAAAGTTTTTACTCAGAGGGTAGTGAGGCACTGGAACAGGTTGCTCAGGGAAAATGTGCCTTCCCTGGAAGTGTTCAAAGCCAGATTGGATGTGGCTGGTGGAAGGTCTGGTGGAAGGTGTGCCTTCAATGAGCAGAGAGGTTGGAATGAGAAAATCTTTGACATTCCCTCAATCCCAAACTGTTCTATGATCCTGTGATACTGTGATTCAATGATAAGGATACTGAGATGCAGAAATGAGCCTCTCTGGTGAGGCAGTGACCTGCAGGAGGCCTCTGTGCCGTGTCCTTTCTGCTCAGGTTTGTGCAGCTGCTCTAAAGCTGTCGGTGTCTGTGTGTGCCTGTGGGACCAAGTGCGTGTGCACTCCCCCTGCGCTTCACAGCTGCTTCCCAAGAAAGTCTAAATATACTCCTGCCTCCGCTTTCTGGTGAGAAGTGAAACTCCAGTCCCAACAGCTTGTGGTAAATGAAAGCCCAAGAGCAGCCTGTGTGTCACTGAGGGCGGTGCTGCTTTTGCACGGACAAAATCCATCTTTGGGACCTGAATCTGAAGCCAACCCTCCTGCTCTGCTCAGGTTTGATTCAGATGGAGTGCCATTGCTTCCCACTGCCAGGCTGAGTCAAGCTTAGAAGGACTTCAACCAAGTTTAGAAGGAATTAAATCACCATCTTGGGTGAAGAGGCCACAAGACATGATAGCAGAGTAGGTCTGAAGAGAAGCATCAGTGTGAGCACTCCAGGATCAGTGTTGGCATACAATTGATTTCAGAAATAGAATTTGGCTCTAGATATTATTTTGGCTCTAGTCTAGCCTTTAATTAATTAATAACCTAATCTAGCTCTGAACACTCTCTTTTGGGTGAGCAGCTTAGAAATGCATAGAAAATTCATAAAAGCATTAGGCAAGTTATTGTTAATTACTTTTAAGATAAAGCAAATCACATATGTGTCCTAGAAACCCAGTCCTCTCTTCATAGGTTGAAAAGTCCCAAAATATTTTCTATATCAAGATGCTGCTCCCTTTAATGACAAAAGTGTTTTTATGTAATTAAATATGTCTGTTCAAGTCAGGAGATTTGTGCAAAATATTGATTTGAAAAAAAAGAGATCAGAGTATTCCAAATCAACCCTATTCCTCTGGTTTGTGGCTTATTTTTAGAGGGATTTTGCAAATAATTGCAAATAATTGTAGGTTGCGAGAACAATGCTCTAATGGAGCACATGGCAAAGTCTCTTCCAGGGTCCATGACATTTCACCAAAAACACCCAAACTCTGTCTCTGTGCTGTCAAACTGGTTGAGTCATTTCAGCAAGGCTTCTTCCTTCGGCTTCTTGCTTTTTAAGCAGCCTAATAACAATCCATGACCTACTCTACAGATTTTAATTCACTTAAAAGTTTTTCTGACTTCATAAACTTGTGCATCTCTTTGGAATTTGTTTCTTTTTTTTTTTTTTCTTTTTTCCCAATTGTGGTCTGTTTTGGGGTCTGTTTCTCTTCTTTCAGGTACAGTACACCAGGCTTAGCTGGACTGAGCTTTATGTGACTAATCCCATTATGACTCCTGTGGAGTTGTGCTCTTTCAAAATTTCTTGAGTAATAGTCTGTTATGAGTACATACTTATTCCCATGTCATGCGAACAAATTCGTTCTCACAGTTTGTCATGGGCCATCTGCTTTTTCATCTTTGTCCCTGGCTTAATTTCAGTGAGATTTTATTCACTTCCTGACAAAATGTGTGTTTTAACACTCATTTGGGACCAGATTTTCCAGGAACCTGAGGTCCTTCTTTGACACCTAAGGGACAGGGCCAGACTTTTTGAAGTGCTCTGCAGCTCCTGTTATTTCCGAAAACAGAAGAGTCCCCGAGGATGCCCTGACATCTCAGTGTGGGGAGCGAATGGGAAAAGAGGAGGTAGGCACGTTGGAGAGGTAATACTGTTGGGCAGCAGGCAATTCCTCACGACAGTGCTCATTGCCTAACACATTTGTCTTGCTGCGCTCAAAGCACTGCACAGACAAGTCCCACACTGGCTGCACTTTTTGGGAGCCAGACTGAAGCATGTGGAAAATGAAATGCCTTGACAGAAGTCCATCACAGAGCCAGGAGCAAAGGCCGCTCTCATCTTCCCCATCAACCAGCACTGCCAGTGCAGCCCTCTGATAGCTCCTTTGCCCTATGATTCTACTGACACAACTTCTTAAATTGGGGAAAGATTCTTTCCCTCTCCTTTGCAGCACAGAAAAAAAGGCACAGCAGAAAAATCTGTTGTGCGTAAGGAGACTGCCAGCCCAGCCCTCCCATGGCCACACAAGAACATCTCCTCCACCCACATATGTTCCCTTCTCAGCAACTTAGTGAGGATGGCAAAGTGGCTTGGGAGACTTTTTAGGTCCTCTGAAACTAAAATAAGACTGACAACTACTCCTGGAGAGCCAAAAGAAACAGGAAGAAGAAGGAAGTGGTATAATTGTTCAGACCATTTTGTTCAGACTGCCTTGTATTTTGCCTCTGTCAATGGTCAGTAAATGATGTCTCCAAGGATGTATCAAAAAATCTTCAATGACAGCTATACCTTAGTCCATTGTAGGAAATTTTCCTGATGTTCCATTAACGAATCAGGTTTTTGACCTAAGACAGATGTTTACACTATCACCTTTGATGGGGGCCAAGAGATTTGATTCAAGATCAGGCTCAAAATGAACTGCAATTACATGGACTGCATCTGAAAGAGCTTGTGTATAATTAACTCTCTGGATCTGGCCATTAGCTACAACAAAGGGTTTTTCCTGTTTTGAAACAGACAGCTTTTCCAACACGTGTAATTCTCTGAGAGCCTTGTTTTCTTTTCCTAATAAGTACTATTGTCTTTCTAAATGCCCCTATTATGGTCTTATTGGCATTGTAAACATCACATAATTTTTTTATTATTTTTCTTTTTTCTGTTTCTTTTTTCCTTTTTCTTCTTGTTCTTTTTTTTGTTTTGTTTTGTTTTGTTTTGTTTTTTGTTTTGTTTTTTGTTTCTCATCCTTTGGCAAGGTTTTGGCAATTAACTCCTACAGCAATGAGTTTCTCAGCTTGGTTTTGCATTGTGTGAGGAAATTTTTCCATTTATGTGGGGAATTTTTGATACTGATCAGCCAGGAGGATTTTCTCTAAAACCACCTGTGAACCTACTCTTTGTACCTTTCTCAATTGCACTTCCTGACAAAAATGGCCTTAGAATAAATCCATGATCCCATAAAATTCAGCAAGTACTAAGAGATACAAAAGAGACTAGACAGGATGTGTATATTTTACCTTTAAACCAAAGGACCATAGAACGATCAAGGTTAGAAAAGACATCCAAGATCATCAAGTCCAGCCATTAACCTAAGAGTGCCTGGTCCATCACTAAACCATGTCCCCAAGTGCCACAGTTAAACATTTTTTGAATATTTCCAGGAATGATGATTCCACCACTTCCCTGGGCAATGTTCCAATTCTGGACAACCCTTTTAGTGAAGAAATTTTTCTTAATATCCAATATAAACGTCCCCTAGCAGAACTTGAGGCCATTTCCTCTCATCTTACTCCTTGTTACCTGGAAGAGTACCCTCATTTGGCTACAACCTATTTCAGATGGTTGTAGAGAATGAGAAGGTCCCCCCTGAGCCTCCTTTTCTCCAGGTTGAGTCCCCCCAGCTCCCTCAGCTGTTCCTCATCAGACTTGTGCTCCAGACCCTTCACCAGCTCCATTGTCCTGTCCTGGACATGCTCCAGCATCTCAGGATAAGGCAACCAGGAACGTTTATAGAAACAAATCTTGATGGTCCAGATATTTTAGGTTTATTTTTCTTTGCTGGTTTGAGATTAGTTTAATTTCTTAACATATATTCTCTGGAGGCTTCAAAGCAGATTCAGATGTTAATTAACCAAAGATAGATAGTTATATTTTCCTGCTGGCTTTTTTCCCAGGAAAAATATGAGACACACCATGCAATCTTATGGTTTTAGTAGCCAATGAGTCAAGTCTGGAAATTTGGCTCACATGAGTCAACGAGATTTCAGGTTGCTACAGAGAGTCCAGCAAGGACAAGGTCCAGCCAGCAGTGGACAGGCCTCTTTTGCAGACACCATATGGCTTTTCTTGGGCTGATTAATGAAACAATCTACATCCAGGCTGGATTATCTTGAACCTCTTCCATGCTGTGTTTTTGGATGGTTTATCTCTCTCAAAGGCTATGCTCCCCACTGAAACACAGGAATTCTGAATTTTCTTGGGCATTTACCGTCCAACTGCCCCAGTACAAGGCTTCTGCTAAGCCTTAGAGTCTCCAGAGCAGAGCAGTGCTCTAGCAGTCCTTATCTTGTACCATCTTTCAGCTGTGTGAACTCATTACTTAAATGGAGGAGATGGTGAAAAAGAGTTAAGAAAGTCCCCTGTCCCATCTAGAGCAGAACCAAGGTTGTTGGTTCTCCTCAGTGAGCAACTTTTAGGTGAAATGAAGGAATAGGAGTAGGAGGCCATGATTAGACACACCACAAAAGACTCTCTTGGCTGCTCTGCGTAAGAGTTTGAAGGCCAAAACCTGCTTGTCAAGCTAGAAGTGGGCACCTTGACTGTACAATAAAGAGCCCCTCAGTGATCTGAGGATGACAAGGGAATGAGCTTGCCATAAGTATGCAAGAAAAGTCGGAACTAACTCATGTAATTGATTAAATTTTCATATATTTCCCAGTTTGTTTCATCCCCAGAGGCACGGTGCCATTTTTAGGAAAATAATCTTGTAACGAAAATCCCCTGAAACTGCACAGCCTGAGGTGATTTTTATCGTCTTCATACACCTAGGAACCACAGAGACCATATCTTTTCTGCAGAGTTAATCTGGGTGGGAGACAGCCATATCTGAACACCTCAGTTATGCCAGTCTGGACATGAATTATTTCCCTGAATGACCCTATGACTCCTTTGCTGTTTGTGAACTTTCCCAAGTGTACCAGGAGTTTCAGACTGGAGGAGGAATATCTCATAGATTTTTGTGTTTAGGTACTCTGGGACGCTTTCCCAATCTCTTGTGTCAGATGTGGGAGAACTTGTTTACTCCAAGGAAAGGCCTTTCGGGAAAGTCCTGAAAGATTCAACTCACTCGTGATCAAATCTGAATCCTTACTACAAAAAGGGTGAGCGCCAGCCCATGGCCAGACAGGACCCAGGCTGCTTATCCCCTCCTCAGAGCTCCCAGCCTGGACTGAAACCACTTCCCAAGCCTGAAAGGAGTTTTAAATGCCCATGGAGTCAATGCCTTGGAGACGTACCTTTTATCCTCTTTCACTTCAACTGCTCGATATGCCCAGGCAATTGTGGCAGGCATCATGGAAATGCTGTCTTCACAAAGACATTTTGTCTCCAATAACATTTTCATTTTACACCCAAGTCTAGCCGGAGGTGAATTCTTTTGTTTATTGAAGAGCCACAGCTCCTTTGGAACAAAATGTTCTCCTGTAAGCCGGGTGAGACGCTGGTTTTATTGAAGAACAGTCCTGCAGACCAAGACAATGCTGTACTTCACTACCCCTTTTGAATTACCACTCTGTCATTTCCCAGAGGAGCATGATCGGCCGACCACTAAACTCTGCTTTAAGATCTTATGCCCGATCTAAATGAGACAGAATGAAGCCCTGGAGAGATTTCAACCCTTGCTTTGTTGAAACAACATTGCTTTGTTTGGAATGTATTTGCCTTTGTACTGGGGAATGAAAATTACCCAGTGCCCAGTTTTGAAATACATAAATACAACACTTTTGGTAACGTAGTGTATATAAAGTGATCCATAATACATGCTTTTTTTTACACATCCATTTTCTGGGAGATCTTCATCCTGTTTTTAAACCATCAAATCCTGAACTCTGTAACATCTCAGTGGAGAAGGAACATATCTCGCCTGTGTTCCAGGCTAGCATGGTGACCCAGTTAGGAAATCTGTAGCAGACATGAAATGAAATCCAGACCTGAGCTTGCAACAATGAACTCAGGCTTCCCTTGTATCCAGTTAGATTACACAAGCTAGCAGCCACCCAAAAGTTCATGACACCCATTCACGGCTACAGTCAGTGGTCACCATCATTTGGCTCCCAGGTCTTTCCGGAGCTTTACTTTAATACCCTTAGACTATGAACTGAAGAGATTTAAAGTTATGATCCAAATCACCCAACCCAGGTTGAATCCTGAGCTGGAAACAGCCAGACAACTGTGACAGTTGGACTTTTTCATACCCCTTTCTACAAGTTCACTCTTACTTCAGTGCATCTTGAGGTAGAGATTTCATGAACACAGGCCTTTGCTGTACCATTAACTAGTGTATGAAACCACACCATCAGCAGCTGTGGAATAGCAGTCAGAGAATTTGAGGGGCGTTGCATGTGATGAGAACAGAAGAACTGCAGCAGGAGGTTCCAAGTTCCTCAACTCTCCACTTATCCATCATTGCCACCATGTGTCCTCCTGAATAACTAAATGGACAAGGCATTTGCCCACTCTGAGAGCAAACAAACACATCAGTCCTGCCCAAACAGAGGTGCTCTGTCTCTCTGTCTGAGCCCATGTCCTTTGATCACCATGGGCACCAACTCCTGTCTGATATTTTGGGCTGTGCAGGGTGGGCTTGTTCACTCGCTGGGCAGAGGGAAACACCTTGTTAGGATAGGAAGGAGTGATTCAGCCACTCCTCGCTCTGAGTCAATATTTACCCAGTGGCTTGGGGTTTGGAGGAGGGATGATCTCCCTCCAGGGCCACATTCTCACCCTCCTGAGTGAGGTGGCTTGAGCCACGAGTTTAAGAGGGTGCTAGCAACCTTCTCCTGGGAGCACAACTGCTTTTTCTAGGCTGCATTTGGATGCAAACTGGCACGCTGTGGCTATGTCTCTTTTTCTTGTTTTTTTTCTAATTGTAGTCTGAAGCTTTCCTTAATGGGACAGAGAAGTCTTTGAGACTGGAAATGTGCTCTTCTCTTTGTTTCTGGTAAGACATAACACTGTCCTCATGGGACCGCACTCCAACAGGGATATTTTAGTTCTGCCTGGCTCCACTTCTCGCTGGCCCGCGGTCTGATTGCTGTTTGTCACTGGGACTGCGAGCGCTGGGGAACAGAGACTGCCCTCACTGCAGCTGCCCTACTAGGCTGGAGCCCTGAATTTGGCTGGGCTTCCCAAGCATTTCCACAAGGCAAATAGTAACACTAATTTCAGCTGGACACTGTATTCCTTGGGCCCATTCCTAAGGGGCCGTGTTGTGCTGCCTTTGCCTTTTCTTCATGTTAAATGCATTGCTAGATTTCACCCTGGGGGTTGTTGTGTCCTGCTGGTGGATGACTATATTCCTCTCTTTGAGACATTGAAGATGAAAGAGCAGTTTGAGATCCCTTTAGATACATGGAGATACCCTTCTGCCCGTTCTCTGATATGATTTTGTGAAGATGTTGATTATGTCCCATCTTTCAGAACTTGGTCTCTTTTATACTGGTGTAAAACAGGAATAATTCCATTGGCACCAGTGTCATTTACACCAGTGTAATCATGGGAGAAGGAGAAGAAATAGGCCTGCAGGGATTTTTTGTTTCTTTTGGGGGGAACCATGCTGACTGTAAAACCACAGCAAAATTATTTTTAAATGAGAAAAATTTCTTTAAGACAGATCAGCCTCTTAAAAAGAGAGACAAATGGAATGAAATGCTGCAGTTCAGAAAGTCCTGCGGTATTTGGGAAATGGGGCAGTTTGCTGTAAAGGAGTAATAAACAGCCCAAACCAGGAGAGTTGCAAAAAGAGAAAGACACAGAAAATAAAGCTGCTTATGAATTACATTATCAAAATTTCTCAGAGCACAAGAGATGAGATTGTAGAGGCAAGTTTATTCTCAGCACATGCGTGGAAAAATGTAAGCCTCAGTAAGAACCACTGAGTAAACCTGAGAAAAGAAAATGACTGTTCCTGGCAATGTTATGGGGATGGTGTTTGTCAATTAATGAACTGAGAGGCCACCGTTTGCAGCTCACTACACAGCAAAGGCATGCACAAACTAAGACCAAACAAGGAGATTTTTTCTTTTTCCCCAGTAAGAGGAATGCAGGGACATTTTGCTCTGTGCTTCATCTGCAATTCGCTTTTTTCTTCCATAAAACCTGGCGATTATTGAGAAGAGAAAGTTTGCTCCAAGTGGCTGGGCGAGGGGTAACTCACGATTACTCACACCACCGTTCCCATTTGCCTTCAGGTTTGTTGATTTTGATGACAAGTCTTTACCACTCAGTTTCTCAGTTGTGCCAGCAGCTTCCCCAACAGCCCAGCGATGCTTTTTGTGTTAGGCTGTGCAGACAGGAGAGCAGCTCCAGCCAAAAAGCACACATCGAGTTCGTACTCCCTACTGTAGGAAACCTCAAAGTTTGACTAAGTTTAAATCCAGCCTCATGGCTTGGATTCATCTCTAACAGAAATACAGACATCCCCAACAACATGTTTAAATGGGAAGTTTTCCAAGGACACAATACATGTACCTTGTTAGGGAACAGCTCTTCTCCAGCCAAAAAGCTTCTCTCTATCCTGGGGGAAACCTGGCAGCATTGGGAATCTTCAGCATGCTGAAAGGAAGAAATGCCAAAGGTTCTGCTGCCTTGTAAAAGGAAGGCTTCTTGATTAACTTTATGGGAAGAAACTGAGCTGTAAAAAGACAGCATTTTGTCTTTAACACAGACTGGAAGCTGGGAGCACAGCCACCTGGGTAGTCTGAGCTACACCAGCACTACCAGGAGACCAAGATCAGAAGGAGCCTGGATGCCACCAGGAATGTGAGGAGGGACAGGCTGGTGAAGGGGGGATGTGGAGGAGCCAAGGTGCAGTTGCTAGAATTCATAAATGACTCAACAGGGAAACAAACTCATGCAGAATCCTGACTTACAAGGGAAAGCATTAAGTCTTGCAAGGAAAAAAAACTAGAGCAAACCAACACAAAACCACTGTGTGTCCAACTATACATTTGTTCCATAGGCTGAACTGAATCATCACAGAGAAAGAAGCCCATTTCAAGACAGCATCTCTGCTCAAGCTTTCTGGGTCTTGGGAAAGTGGTTATGCCATCAGAAATGACCAGAAGAGCCCCACATCATCCCTGCAAAGCTCACACTGCAGCTAATGCTCTCATTGTAATAGCAGTAGAGGCTTGGACTGAATTACACAGCCCTACACACTCTGTACAACATCACAAAGAGGTCCTGCACTTGGCCAGTCCTTGTGACATTATAATTAGAGAAGGGACTTGAATCAGCATCCAAATGTCTAGCGGTGCTGTGAGTCAGTTATGTCCACCAACATTGTCATTATCCTGAATTCTGTAATTTATAAAAAAATTCAAGCACTGCAATCTTGAGGGCCTTCACAATTTAGTGGAATGAATAACCCAAATTTGGTACTAATCTCAGCTCTCCAAGGCCCAAAGTCAATAAATCGTTTAAAAACATTGCTGGGACACATGGAATTTTGGGAGCTGCCCCTGTGAAAGAGCTGTCTGAAATTGAGCTTTCCAGAATAGAGATGGACCTTAATTTTTAGGACACCTGAAATGAGCACATGACCCTAATTAAAGCATCCCTAACTTGTCCTTAATAAAAAATAATCAAAGGTCCATGTCTATCTCTGACTAGAATGGCTCTGATTAGAGAAGGAAAGTTAATGTGTCACAGAAAAAATACCAAACAACCAAAAAGCAAACAAAAATCTCAAAGAGGAAATTGCTTAAAGTGATTTAAAAATACATGACTGCACCAGGACAGATGCCAGTGAAACCAAGCATTTTGAGGTAAGATCTGCCAGTCCTGTTGAGCACATCATGTACTAACAGCTCCCTTTTTCATGTTGACGGAGTATTCCCTAAACATCAGCATGAGTTAAAAGTGAGTTTTGAATTGTCATCTGAAATGTCCTGTTTCAAGCTTCCCAGCTTCTTATTCCAGGTCTAGCAAATCTTTGGGTTTCATGCTTCTCAGTGCAAAACAGGTGCATCAGCATTTGGCACTTGCACTTCTTTATCCTGAATTTTGCCTCCTCCTTTGAATCCTCAACTCCAACTGTTTCATAGACAAATTTGGAAGCACAGTTTTACTAACTTTTGCCAATATAGAATCTGCACAGGAGATAAGGGGAGCATGCGTTCCCTCTTTCACTGTTAAATTAGATTCATTTAGAGAACTTGCAAGTCAATTTAAATGCTTAGTAAAATCTACAAAAATATAGATTTTTATCCCCTGTACAGTAGGAGTGGAAGCAGCTGTTAAAGTAACAAAATTTAAGAAAATCCTAAAAGATGTGTTGATCAAAGATGGACCCAAACAATAATCTTAGCACCAATAACCTGAAACAGTGGTGCTTCAAGGTTGTGGGGACTATTTTTCCACTTACTAATGCTGTTAATATTCCTGACAATTCTGCCATCATCTGCTGATTTATAAACAGCTCCAGGGCCATACTTAGCCATCAACTACACTTACAAGTTTAAAAAATGTGCTAGAAAATCAGAAGGGACAAATTCAACTGAGAGTCAATGAGACTGAGGGTAGCATTTGGCTTCAAGATGAAGGCAAAACATTTCCACAGAACCCAGTGCATTGCCCAGAATTCATTCTCTCTGAATGTGTGTTCTCATGAGTTTGAGGATAAACTCAGTTTCATCTTTCTGGTGATGTGATAATGCAGAAAGGTCATTTCTCTATGTTGATTCACTCATATTTTCTATAGATCAAAAAAAAATCCTAAAATCTGCTGCTGATACTCCTCTTTGTTGTAACAGAACCTCCCACCAAGTTGGAGTACACTTAACCACGGAATTACAGAATAGTTTGAGTTGAAATGGGCCTTTTAAAGGTCATCTGGCCCAATGCTCCTACAATGAGCAGGGACATCCTCACTAGATGAGGTTGCTCAGAGCCCTGTCCAACCTGATCTTGAATGCTTCAGGGATGGAAAGATGTTCATGTTATTTCACAGAAGAAGAAGGAGGATGTAGTATCCATTTCTTCTGGAAGAAATAGTGAGGCTAACAGGTGGAAAATCTTGAGCTATTGTACACTTCAGTGCTTAAAAGGCAGATAAAAAGACAGTCAGGAACACGGATTTTAATTCCCAGCTGTCTAATTGATTTGGTTGGATGGTCTTGGCTATCTCCATTGGAGCCAACGTCCTTAAGCCACTAAGAGCTTTGTCTGAATGAGAATGGGGATTTGCTTCATAATTTCATTGTCTTTCAAATTCTTCATCAAATACAGTAATGATAATTGATAATTTTTCCCTCCCACTGGTATGGCAATTCTTAACTCCATGTTTGCGAAACTCATTACAAGTTTTGGATGAAAGGTGTTAGAGGGGTGACAAACAGATTTGACACCTTTTTTATACAGAGAGCTTTTGAGGTTTCCTGTGATTGTTCATGTTTTTGAAGGTTAGTCAGCTTTTCTACAAGATTATGCAAAGTGAAAGCCTGCAGCAGCAGGAGTTTGGGATCAGTGACCCAGAAGGCCCTTCCAGTCCTGTGGAGGATTTTCCAAGCTGTACCTAAGATGTTAAAGCCTATTTGTGTGGTCTGAACTTAACACCTTCAGCACATGAGCCCCATTGAAATTTTTTGTTGCATCTTTTTAGCAGGGTAGAAGCTGGTCTGGCACTGGGCACCTGTGTGAAGGTAACAGAAAGCACCTGCCACAACAATGATAGAGAGCACCACACAAGCTCACTGACAGCTCAGGAAATGGGAGGGGTCAAGATGCACCTAAAGAGACACAAACAGCCTCATCTCTCTGGCCCTGAGATGCCACCTCTGGAACCATCATTTGTGTTATTGCCCAGTCAGTGCTGGACCTCCCTTTTGAAATCCACCAGTAACTGGCAGCAGTTGTGACTGTGGTTTTGTGGTGCAGACACCTGTCCATGTGAAACTAATCTAGGACCACCAAGCTCATTTTCTTGTGGCAACTTACCAGCTTCCCATATGGTAATAATTTTTGACAGTCATGGTCTTGGGCTGGAATAGAATCAGTGATCCAGTGATGGAAGCTGCTTTGGTCATGCTCTAAGCCAAGACTGTATTTTACCTCACTGGAAGGTGGGCAGTGGTGTTGCTTTCCCGTGTTGGGGCAGGTATGTGTTAGAGGTTAACTCAGATAGTCTCAACCCTCCACACCTCCAAGCCTTTCTGAGGAAACCAGCAGTTTCTGATGTTCAAATGTGCTTTGCTAGCCAAAATGTCAACCGCATGCCACCTCCAAGGCAGCCACAGTTCAGTGGTTGCACATCAGAGCCACTGGTCCATATTTATAAAGTGCTTTGATATCCCAGATGAAAAGACAGTATATAAATGCCCCATTCATTTAGGTGACATACAGTAGCAGCAAGCAGAAAAATCATTACCCACAGGTTTAGAAAGGCGTATTCCTGTTTATTAATTGAAGACCACATAAAGAATGCTTGGTTAAAGTGTTCCTCTTGGAGTGGACATTTCAGTGCTGGTCCAGAGAATGAAAATAATCCGCATGGGCAAATGGCATAAATACCAAGTTTGCACAACTCAAAACAAAATTCGCCTTAAAAATGCAGCGAAAATCTTTTTATATGGAACTATCCTTATGCCTACAGACCAATGAAGAGTAAGGCGATCAGTCCTTTGCCAGGCCAGGACTACACTAAAATTATTATCCTAGTGAAAATTAATCTAAGTTGGAAAAGGAATAATTGTTACAATGTGAGCACAAGCTGTTCTGCAGCTTAGTATGTGTCAAATTAAACCACCTATGGCTTCACTAGTTCTCTCTCTTTTATGCATATAACAGAGTCTTTGGATTTCTAGACCTGTATTCCTCAGTTCTTTCTTTATCTTTGAGATACATGACCCCATCGCTTCATTTGGGAAGTTATGTTAAACAAAACCTTTTCTGTCTGTCATCTCAGTATTCCAAGTGCTGGGCAGATACCCATTCACATGCTCCCTGAGAGCCTGCAGAGTCTTTCATATATCATAACCATAAAAATAAATAAATTACAAAGCAGAAAGGAGATAAGGCACAGGTTTAGGCTGCCTTTTGAAGATTTATTAAAACAAACTGATATTTCTTATAATGTGCATGTAACCAGAATATATAATTGACAATGATAATGATTAACAGGTACTAATGTTATTTCAGAACAGAGGATGGAACGAGACAGACTAAACCTCCATGCATGCAGTAGAGGAAATCCAAACTGTGATAATTGAATGCAAATAAAGCCTGGGGGCAAAAATTCCTGGTCTCTCTAAGATAAGAGAAATGTATTTCTACCATCTATAGTTCATTTATTTCTCTTGAAGACTCTAATTTGTTTTTAAGCTAATAGATCAAACATTCTTGTCACAGTTCGTACAACTGTCTCAAATATGTGAGAAGTACCCGCCAGGCGAGGACCACCAGCAATTTTTATGATTTCTTTACACTACAAATATTTGGCAGAACTGAAATCACCCAATAAAATAAACCTGTGGATTCATCTGCAGTTTTAGACTCTCTCCAAGTATTTTTTGGACTCCTTCCCAAAATAACTGATGCTCGTGATATTCCAATATCAAATGAAAATATGTCCTAATTTTCATGTCTCACTACCACCATCTGTTATTAAAGAGAAAGTCGTCTTTTTCCTAGTGGGGCAGGTGGTTTGGAAACACCCATGTGGTGATGAGAAGAGCTCTCATCCAGCAGCTCTTCTGGTCCTTCACATTGCTGGGTTGGTGGGATTTGGACATAACAAAGGGCAGAACAATGGAGCACTGTTGGTGGAATATAATTTTGTCCAGTACCAGCATCATCTGCCAACTGGTTCCCAAGGAGCACCATAACTCCCCATATCTCCAGGGAAGAGAAGATTGAATTCAATTGTGTGCAAGAATGGCATAAGGGAAGGGTTCAGGATCCTCTTTGGGAAATCCTTTAGCAAAAAGGAATAGATTGAAAATACCAGGTTTGAAAAGTCAGCTCAGCTGTACTGACATGGCATGTCTTCAGTGAAAGCCACTCAGCAGTACACAAATGTTGCAGTCATTTCTGTGAGGTTCAGATCAGCTGGCACTTCAGAAAGTCAGTCACTGAGCTTTGTATACATTCAGCCCTTCTTAATATCACATCCATGCTTCAACTATAAAAGTGAAGTCTTTCTCCTCCAAAGATGAATTAAGTTATAAACCACCCCAACCTTCTGCCTCTAGTGCTGCATTTGACAACCAAACCACATCACCGCTTATTCACCCCACCAAGGCATCCCAGAGAGCCCTTCCCAAACAGCTGACACTGCTCTTCCCCTTTCCTGCACGTATTTTTCTTTCCAGACATCTTGAGCTGTAGTTTTAGCAAGTGCTACTTGCAGTATGTCTTGTAAATCCTACAAACCACTATAAAATTGCACAGTGTCAAATTTACATGTCTTCCGACAGAAAGATCCATGTTTTTTGTTTCTACCAGTCTCTCAGCTGTACAGTGCCTTGTAAGTATTAATTTTTAGGGTCATCACCCACTCTGATTTTTGTAAAGCTCTCCAGTTTTACAAGGTTTGTCTCACACCATGCCAGACTAGCTGGCAGCTGGCTAATATTGACTAGGTGGTGGAAGACAAACCTCTTTATTAGTGTAATGCTGAATTCAAACACTCCTGTTTCTGTGGATTGAAATCATATCCTTTTAGATATAGTAGTGTAGCAAGTAGAGCCACTGAAAAATTTCCATTTTATTTGTTTCTTTTTTAATACCAAATTTGTGTTTTACAAAGACAGAGCTGCCCCCAGGAAAAGCTTGATTTTCCTGAATTGTCTCCATTTCCCCTCAAGAAAGCTGAAGCAAAACATTTAACTCAGGGTCAACATGATCTGAAAATTGTTCAGGTCAGGTCTAAACAAATAAAAACTATTGTAGGTCAAGTCAGCCTGACATGGATCTGCTTTAGCTGGAGTTACACATACATGTTGGGATCTGCATATCTGTTGTGAAGCAATGGAGATTCTCTCTAACAAGGAAAGCCAGCCAGCAAGAAAACAACAGGAAAAAAACAACTTCACAAGGTGAATGGAGAAAAACCGTAAATACAGCTGAGTGTTGAAACTGCCCAAAACCCCAAAATATTTCAAAATACTTCCCGCATTCACAACAAAAGATTTTTCTACAAGTATCTCATTGTACTGGAAGTTTCCAACAGTTCAGCTTGGTATCCAAATCCAAGATGAAAATGAATGTTTAAAGGCAGGACAGAAATCTAGATCTTAGTAGGGACATCATGTCTGCTCAGAGACATAAAACTATTTTGTTAACTGGCAGAGAATACTGGATCATGGTGGGATTTGCTTTGCTTCATAATTCCATATGTATTATAAGGTATCATACACTATAATTCCCATTCCACAGACAGGAAGCTGGGACTGTGTGAGCACTGCTACATGAGCAATACAGAAAACAGGGTGAGGACATAGGAGGGTCTCTAAGTATTAGAACTGAAAACCAATCAAGAAAACCTCCCTTAGAGGTAAGCTGTCTTCTGGGACAAGACCACAAGGCTCCACATGAATCTACAAAGTGGAAAATTTGAAAAAAAAGGAAATACATGGTTCTTCACAAAATATGTGGTCGGCCTATGGGGCTTGTGCAGAGAGACGCTGCACAACAGAAAGTTTTGCATGAGGTCAGAAGGTGATCAGCTATTGGCAGCTTGTGTAGGCAGGGGATGAAGAAGGTGGGGGACAATTTTTAAAACCAGGTTGTTCTTCATGATCCTCTGGCTGAACAAGGATATGTTCAGAGAGGGGAAGGCTGCCTGAGAATCCCATCTGAGGATCCCATCTCTCTAGATCTGCCCAGTCTCACCACTTCTGTGCTGTTCTTGACCCAGGCCACTTGGCAGACCATTGAGTCTTTCTTGCTCTCCATCTGTGACATGTTTCATCTGCTACTCTTGATCTTTAATTACAGGTCTGTGGATGGCTGTAGGGGGCTGGGAGAGAGGATGTGTTGTGGCCTGGGCTGCAACATTCTGCAGACACATTTGAACTTAACAGCAGTGTACATTTGCCTGTGATATGGAGGACTGGAAGTTATGACTAAAACAGTCTTTTCTAAATTTATATTTCTACTCTCCTGAACCCAAAAACCCAGTATCATTCACAGAGGTCCACATCAAGACAGTACTTGCTGAAAAAGGGCCCTTCTCAGGCCTGGCTAAATCCTGAAGGACCTACTTCCTAGGGGATGTTGTTTTTCAGGGGAAAAACATCTCACTGTTCCCTCATCCACTGTCTACACAAGCTGTCTGTGTTTTCTTCCTCATGTGACTCAAATAATATGTAACAGAAGTTTGACTCTACTGTATGTAAAAGCAAATGGCTTTATAATAGAGGAAAAACTCAGCCATGAAGGAACAGTGTAGAAACACACTTTCAGCTTTCCTTCAGCTGAGGAAAGCTGAAGAAGTACAGAAAGGGACAATATGAGCTGAGTATCCTGCAGGTCCAGAACAAAGCAAGCCTACACATTTCTAAACAACATCCCAGTCCATCTACTGAGTTTTGAGGAACATCATTTATTTCAGTGCCAGAACCAAGTCAGACTTTTCTCCATGACATCGCAGGGGGAGATGAACCCACCAAGTGCCCACGTGGACCAGCTCACTAAAGACTGCAGATTATCTGAATAGACAAAACCTGCTGAGTGGTTTTGGAGCTGTGTGAAGTCTCATATACTCAACACGGCTCCAGTAAGCCACTCACCATTGGGTTAAGCTCCTATTGAACAAGAGCAGAGCTCCTTACATGTTGTGCAACACAATGGAAAATTGAGACCATACCATAGATGAGGACATAGGAGTTACGTGGTTTGCCTGAGGCCACACAGTGAGTCAGCGGCTAAATTATAAACTTGGGAGTCCCTGGCTCCAAGTCACTTATTCAATCTATGCTGCCTCTAAGGCATATTACATTGGGGGTATTGTATGGAAATGACATTAACTTTAAAGAGCAGTGTACAGTAGAAACAAGCAAAATAAGTGGGCTTTATTGTGGGCTGATTTAAAAAAAAAAAGTATGAAAAAAGTGACACGAGCAGTTTTGCAAGCATACAGTGTAAATTAATTTTGCACAATTTGATTTTGAAACCACCCTTCTGCATTAAAAACCTAAACACCAAGTTTCATCCCATAATGGATCCTTCTTTTCCACTCTTTTAGAATTTTTTCTTTTTCTGGCAATTCTGTTAACCCCTGAAAATAGTGGTTTAATATGGAAATGCTGACAGCTCCTTAAAGCAGAGCATCGCATTTGCAACACTGTAATTATGCCTACTTCAAAATGCTCCAAAGAAAACAAGATTTCCCTGTTCAAACAAATCTTGAATGGCTTTAGCCCCAGAATTAAATCATTTAGACCAAAAAGGGCTGTGTTAAGCATGCTGAACCAGGGCTGTACCAAGGACATGTGGAAAGAGATAAATGCAAACTGATTTTACAATATTTACATAATTAGATCCACATCTCTGCTTTTCTCTATTGAATGAGTAAAGACCAGATTAACCTTATTATTATGATGTTTTTTTGATTGACTTAGGAATTCCATCTGGATAAAAGAGAGCCTAGATGTCTTTCTCCATGCGTGCCCAGCGTGAAGCCAATCAACATGCCTCTCTAAGTAACAAATTTGGTTTATGTCATCTATCAGCCAGATACTGTAATACTGGATATAGCTTTAGTTCAATGGATGACTGCTCCTTAAAGACCAGACAACTTAGAGGTTTCCATCCTGCTTTTTTTATGTCCCCACAGAAAATTACTTGTCAGATTTTCCACTCTTGTGATGAGGGTGGTAAGGAAATGTGTGGTGCAGAATGTGTGCATGGCACATTTAAACAGGAACACAACCAATAGCTCAGCACTGCCTTTTTGGTGGAGGATGTTTGCCTGTTTTGCAGGACTTCCTTGCATCCCTTTTCTGCCCTGTAGAACAAAGGCAAAGATGTGGGTAGATACAGGATTCCTGTGCCAGTGGTGAGAGAGCAAGAGAAAAGGGAAAGGTTTCCTCTACTGCTCATACCTTTGATTGTTAGGACTGCTTCATGCAAATTTTCCTTCCTAACAATATTTAATACATCTCCATTTAGCATAAGTAATGTTAGACCAAAAATTAGGAGGAATTTGGTGTAAGTCTTGTTGTGTCTGTATGGGGAGAAGCAAAGTTTTGAGTTAATAGAAGTCCCTGCTGATGGATTCTTGCTTCCTTTGACAGCTATCACACCAGCTAATTAAAACCCACTGTTAGGGACCTTCTCGTGGTAGGAACCCTCACTTTCCAGACAAGAGAATAACACAGCAAGCTGAGGCTGGGACAGGTTGGATTTATTTTCCAGCTTTGCATAACCAAGACAGACCCACACAGTCAATCTTTACCATCTCCAACCATCAAAACAAAAATATTAATTTATTCTCCATTTTGTATCAGTCTTGTTTACTCAGGTTGCCATCATTTCTGGGCAGAGTCTTCTTTTGACTTCATGCAGGCACAACATCCAGATTTCAGACTGACCAGTGCAACTCAGGGGCGAGCAACTAATCCAGAGAGAACACAGAATCACAGAAGCACAGGATGGGTCAGATTGGAAGGAACCACAGTGAATCATCTGGTCCAATATCTCTGCTCAAGCAGGGTCATCCCAGAGCCCATGGCACAGGATTGTGTCCAGTGAGTTTGGAATATCCCCAGTGAGGGAAACTGCACACCCTCTCTGGACAACCTTGCCACTTGAATCTGACCAAGAACATCTCTGTCATCAAAGTGGCCATCTTGTAAATGTAAATGTATATCTTGCAAATGTTTCTGTTTTATCTGATTTCCCACTTCTTGCTCTAATAGACACACAGGAATTTGCCATCAGGCTGCAATCTGACACGGTTGGGGTACAGGAGACTCTTCCTCTTATCTCACTCGCACCACACAGACTTGCTCTTGACTTCCTCCAGTGCATTATCACAACTGACTCTAACTTGTGCTTCACTTTTCTGTTGGGAAAAGATTGTGCAACCTCCAACACTCACCCAGAAACCCTTCCCCCACAGGGAAGGAAGCCTCCAGCCAAACGAAAGCTTTGATATTAAGAGCACAGTGATGTGTAAACCCATAATAATGTGCTTGGATGGCAGCTCTCCTTCAGGAAAAAAACAAAACAAAACACTCCTAATTAAGGTATTGGCTCGGAGGAGGTACCGAGTCCAAAATTATTTTGACTCCATATGGAATTTATATGGAATGCAACATGCAATAAAAACACCAGCGCGCCCAGATGTGGATGTTCCCCAGCTGTCTGTCTGCCCCCTTTGATGGCAAGCTACAAAGATCCTTCCTGATACAGCCATCTCCATGGGAAGCAAGAGGTGACTCCTCCGTCCTCTCACATCAAATTGAGCAGTGGAAGGGAAATTTTAGAAAGAGAAGGTTTGAGTTTACAAATACACGTTGCTTTCAGCTTTTATTTTCTGTGTGTTCACAACAGTGGGCTAGCTCAGAATATTCTGTGATTCTGTGGCTCCTCCCAAACTCAAGGATGGGTCACACAATGCCAAAGGAATCTTTTGGGAAGCACAGCCTGAGGCTCCCCAGGGTTTCTGCTTGGGGCTGTGGATTAAGATGTTGTATTTCCCTGCAGCTGTTGGGGGCAGTAGACAATCAATCCTGGGTTTCTGTAATCTGTATGACCTGGGTGTGGATCACAAAAAGTCCTGGTGCCAAACAGATTTGCAAGCCACCTGGCATGTCTGAGAATATAGGCAAAATGTAAGACCTGCCTTGAGAAATGGCTGTTTTGGTGGGCCTTGAGACTATTGTTCTCCTGATCAGGGCCAAATTCTGCTATCATAAATTGCAGTATGATTTAGCAAATGCCAATTGATTTTGGCTAGAATTTTCCCATTTTCATACCATGAGTATACTTATTTTAGATGTAGCTGAATTTCCAAACAAGTTCCAGGAAATGAGTAGTTTAAGCCTGAGAATCAGTAAAACAGATTTTCTTTGGACAGAGGCAGGAGGCAGATTACAGACAGAGGCCAGCAAGACAAAATTCTGGAGGTTTTTTTTATACCAATGGTTACCAAAGGTCATGTTTTACCCAAACAATCCCCTCAACAGCCATAGGCATGCCAGGCATTGATATTACCACAGTATGTACTGAGGTGCATGTTTGGCTGCCTGATGTGGGAAGGCCACAGCACTACTTGGAACTAAATTATCTTTAAGGTCCCTTCCAACCCCAGGCATTCTGTGATTCTGTGATATGCAGCAGGAGCGAGAGGCTGGGTTCAATCCATGCACCAGCCATTAATTATTTCACATTTTAGCCCATTGTAGGATTCCCTTTTCTGCACTGATTACCTCATAAACTTTAAAATCATCCAGAAGCCCAAAAGCAGAACCTCCACCTTAAACCCCAGAAATTAAGAGCCTTGTCTCCACCACGAACCCTCCGTAATCCATGGGGAGGGGGCAGCATCCTAGTGGACAGCTCAACACAAAATCTGAAGGTGTCAGAAAAAGCAGCTTCTTGTTCCATTGCTGAAGGACGCCAGGCAACTCAATAAAAAAAAGTTTCCCTGGAAGAGTGGTTGGACAGTGGAATAAGTTGCCCTGGGAGGTGGTAGAATCACTGTCTCTGGAATTTTTCAAGAGATGTCTGGATGTGGCACCTGGGGATGTGGCTTCGGGGGGATTATGGGGGTGAAGGGTTGACAGCTAGACGGGATGATCTTTAAGATCTCTTCCAACCTTGACAGTTTAGTGATTCCGTGATCCTGTTCGTGATGTTCCAGGTGCTGCTTCTTGCAGCCAGCCAGCTTAACGAAATGAACAGAGGAGATCTGCAGTGCAGCTGTAGCAGGCTTTAGTTCAGGTTTACCATCAGTGGGAAGAAACATGAACATTTAGGCTACAACTCAACTTTCCTAAAATAAGTAGCTAAAATAACTCAGGTTTCGTGAAATTTTCATGGTTTTTAATAAAGCATTAAATCCATGTGCCTCAGCCTCACATCTGTTCGAAAGCTCAGGGATGGGATTTTTATTTTTATCTCCAGGCTACTCTTATTCTGAAAAGTGAGTGCTCTGTGGCATACTGGTCCCTGCCATACTGGGGACCTGCCAGAACAGCTCCAGCTGTCTTCTGGCCTGGGTAGGGACAGGGAAGTTGCTGGTGCACACCAGAGTCTTTCCCCATGTGAACTGTGCCATGGTCAGGTAATTGTAGATGTCTGGTACAACAGGTGCCAGAATGCTCCTTTAATAAAATCATTGCTTTTAATAAGAATGAGGAGGAATGCCCAGTAGCTAAAAGGCTAAGCCTTGATCCTGAAAATACATGCTCACATACATAATTATGTGTACTTAGCAGTCGTCCTGCAGTGCTCTGAGAACTTTGGAATGGGCTGCTCCAGTTCCCATGCGCTGTAGCAGGGACAGGACACTCCTGATCTCACCACATAAGAAGTGGCCAGTGTTCCTGGGTGTACTGGGACGAGACCCCCTGCCAAACTGTACCTTAGATATACCCCTTTTTCAGTAGCAAAAATGGGCTTCTGTGGGGGCCAGATGCCCAAATCAGAATTTTATCAGCTAACATGGTTCAAGATTTTTGCATCCCCAGCTTGCCAGGTTTCACTGACCTGTGTGATGCTGTGAGGATCAGCCATTTCTCAGATTTAACAGGGATTAGTGGTTCCCATGTTAGAGCTATAAACACAGTCCTGCCAATCACTTTCACCCTCTCTATTCATGCCAGGAGAATAATACAAGGCCCTGCTCATTTTCCTCTTAAATTTCACATTCTCATTTAGAATATTTTTCCTTTTTGAAAGATCATCCAGGGATAAGCAGATAGGGGATTATTTTAACAACTGAGCTCCGATACTGGACCACTTACATTGCTTGTTTCTCCCCGGCCTTCTTGTTTACAACAGACTGAAATAGTTAATTAAAATAGTAACATATGATATACCCAGGTGTTTCATACAGTGGCCAGATATTTTCCCTTGTAATTATTATGTTACTACAACCAGCACTGAAACGGTTGGATATCTGTATCAGAGAACTTTGAAGAAAAGAGAGATTTGACTGAAGGAAAATACTCTAACAAAGGTTTTCCTGTACAGGCAGTTGCCCTCTGACACTAACACAGCTCTTTATAACTTAACATTTTTAATGATGAGTTTGTGAGCAAAGCTAAGGAAAACTCCAGCCTGGAGAACTAATATTGTAAGGAAGCTCACAGGGTGGTTTCTCCATTCCACCCTGGAGGTAGCTGTATTTCCACTCAGTGAGTAAGTGGATGATACATATTCAGGACTAGATGGGTTTATTTTTCACTCTTATAATGTCAGAGGAATTCCTCAGCCTGCAGTGGAGGTACCAGACAGTACAGGAGAGTAAGTGGCTCACAGTGGGTAAAGGTTTTTTCTCTTGACTTAGTAAATACATATAATTATATATAGATACATATGCTGCAGCCTGGTCCTTCTGTTTCTCTGCTAAACAGGGTATTTTCATAATTCTTTCTCCGTCCTCAGGATGGTGACAGGATGGATGAGGGATATGAGAACTTTTTGTGAGTAAAATGTACCCATCCTCTTATTCTCCCAGCTCAGTTAATAATAATCAGAATTCAAAAGAAAAACAAAACAAAATAAACCAAAAATCTCCACGATACTACAGAGTCTGAGGGGTGTTTCTGCAAGTGAAGGATGTGAGTCCATGGATTCCATCTCTTCTTCTCCTTGTGCCTCAGGTTGCCAAATGGTTGAGAGAAGCCCAGATGGACTCCAGCACAAGAAGACAACCTTTCCACTATGAATAATGCTGCTGGCCAAGTGTACAACCAGTTCTCCTGCTAATTAGGGCCTGAAGTAGAAATGATCATATGTTTTCATTACAAAAAGCAGGAACTCCTGGCTTGTACCAGCTCTGCAGTACTGACAGAGAATTCCCCTGTAGAGGCAGCTCATAGCAGCCACATTTCTTGCACACACACATACACATACTTATCCATCTTATAATCAATACCAAGAACGAGTTGCCACTTTAAATAATTTCATTCCCATTTTCAGAGCTGCCCAGCATGAAGAATTTCTCGGGAGCAGCAGGCAGTGACCCCCACGATTGCACTGCACTTGGAATCTCAGCAAATGCTTTTGCAGCATCCCTTCCCCACGGGACTAAGCTCTCACTGGTGAGGGATGTTTGCTCTTGAGTGAGTACATGTGGGACAGATTTCCAGCTTGCTGCAACTCCCTTTATAATTCATCACACCCTAGAGATCTGCACACACATCAGCATCCTGCTGAATGGGTGACTGCAATGGCCACGTGCTTTTAAGACCCTTCAGCACAAATCACTTTAGGAGAAGCCTTGATATTTAGTAATATTTTTGTTTGGTTAGTTCCACCTGAGGATTCCTACAGTGTTTCTAAGTCCTCCTTTGGCAAATATCCACTTCCACATGTCACTGCCTATTGATTTCAATTTGTGCCAACTGACACAAATACTACAGGTGTCAGAAATGGTACCTATAACTTAATTACATTGAGTGAAAGGAATAGGAATGGCCCCACTGCATATCCATTATCTTGTTGGGACATTTTATACAGAAAAAGTCTATGTCTCCCTACCCATTCATATAATATAGTTAGAATTGCTCTTCTTCACATTTCTCTGCTCTTGGTGTCAAAATTGCCATCAGAGAAGGTTTGGTTTACCTTCCCAGCAGGGGTGTAGAAGGGCTGAGGAGAGAGAACAGGGAAGTGACATGGACCAATATTTCTCCCTGAATATGAAGACTCAGGACTGGTTGGTTAAGGTCTGTGTTTCTGTGAAATGCCAGCTATAAAGACATTTTTCTTCTTCTTTACTCAGAGCCTGGAGGTGAGGGCTCGAAGTACTGTAGAAAGTCAGACCTACAAGGAGGGACAAACCCTTGTACCGGGGGCATTTTACACTTTTGGATTTACTCAGCAAACCAAAAACGTCTTTTTCCACCATTTCGCAGTGTACAGCCATTGCCTAGTCACTCTCAACCATCACTGCTCACTCTTTTAGAACATAAGTGGGGTTTTTTTTCCGATCCCTAACCCTCCTATTAAATATCTGTGTTTTGGATTATTCTTCTCAGAATTATTAGTTTGCCTTTTCCCAGACAGAATCTCATTCTGTTTCCTGCTCATATTTCTAGCCCCTGGTTCCATTAGTGTTATTTCTCTGTCTTCACTTGGTTTACAGTTCTTTCCAGCACAGTGTCATGTGCAGATCTATTTAATGTACTTGGTTACACCTCCTTCCAGACCATTAATAAAAGTATTAAATAATGTTGTTGCTAGTACAAATCCATGAAGCACCCTGCTGTTCACCTCCATCATCCTCAAGACCACAGCCATCCATCATGAGCACCATTTATCATGGGCAAACACACTTTGCAAGCTAAAGTTGTTCTGTTTGAATTGTGTTACTAGCTCTGGGTGAGGGAAAAAAGGGAAGAAATGTCAAGTGTTAGTTGTGGAATGAGGTGGAACAAGGGCTGATGATGTCACTCAAAGTCACTCCTTTATCAAGGAATCCAAATGGACCAATGGAGAGAAATGTGATCCCTCTCTGCATCCTGCCATGTCCTGTAGCAGAGGTTTGCCTGATGCACTGGTCTGGCAGTGCCAGAGACCACATACTATATTATCCCAAGAGTTGCTCCACCAGCCAGTGCACAACAGGAATAGCAGTCATTGGCAGAGGGGAGATAATCTTTGTTCCCACATAACTATTTCCGGTAAGAAATAATCCCCTATCCAGACATGAACTAAAACAAGGAGAATTTCAGAGCCCCTCTGCTTGCTGCTAGGATCTGCGACAAGCTGGTAAAGCTGAATATAAAAAATCCTGGGCTAGAACAGGCAATTAACTGAGAGCTTCTCTCATTTCTGGGCATCTACACCAAGAAGAAGGTTGGAAGGCAGGAGAGGTTCTTTCCATCCAGGCTTCCTCCTCAGGAAAGGAACCTATTTCCTGTGTGCTTGTCTAGACATGTGGCACACCAAATTGAAGATCTGAGGTCCAAGAAGCTCAAAATCCTGCGTCAGAGAGTGGCCACCATCAGGTGCCTCTGGGATGGGGTGATGCTCTCCTGAAGCACACAGAGCTGGCTCCTGAAAGCTGCCCCATCCTCTTGTAGGGATTCAAGAGGCTTCAAAAAGCAAATAGTGTTTTAATCCCTGAAGCATGAAGTGTAGTAGTTTTTCAAACTGTTTCATGCAGCTGCAAGAACTCTGAATTTACCAGCTAAACCAGAGAAATGTCCCAACCTCATGTGTAGGATAACAAGCCTTCAGAAGTCCTGACAAATCCAGTGGGAACAATGGGGACAAAGCAAGTGAGAAAATCCCATCCAAGGACAACAAGTGTTAACTGGGATGGCTGCTCTGGCCTGACCAGTTAGTTGACATCTTAACTCCTGCAGAATAGTTTCTATTAGAAGAAACTTTTCTGTTTCTCAAGTGTAATCCTGCTTAAGTAAGAAATGGGCCCAAAAAAACCCCTGTTCCATTAAATGCAGTAGAAAAAAAACGGAAAAGAAAGCATCTGTTTTGCTTTGAAATACCCAAACCTGCTCCTGTAGCAATATGTGTGTCCCTAAGCCCATTTTATTGAAGAAATCATTTAACAAATGCGAGTGAAATAAAGAAGAGTATTAGGTAATGGAATTAGGTAATGGAATTTCACTGTGTCTGGACAACAGGTAGCAAAAAGCACTTAAAGAGAATACCAAGTGACATTATAGTTGAATGTACACATGTCTTTAGCTCTTAAGTTGAATACACTGATGAATTTTAAAGGAATTGGCTCAGCAGCTTACGAAAGCACTGGAAGTTCAGTTTTGAATAGTTATGGGAAATAGAAATCAAAGGACATTCATCAGTGGAAATAGGAGAGAAAAATATTGTAATTTTTTTGTGTTTTTAATTAAAAACAGCAGCTTAAACAACTTACAATTCACTGCTCAGATATTGTAATTATGGTTATAATAAGCAAGTCTGAACAAAAAAGCAAAAGAGTAGGATAGGTGGCAGAGCCTAAGGTTGAAAAGGGGATAATAAAAATATGAGCTGTAGAGAATATAATTTCAGACAGAGAACAAGAGAATTTCTTCACTAAAACTTCAGAATTACTGAGTACAGAGAAACAGAGATTAGAATAAATATAACTAACTTTAGCACAACAATTTCAAAGAAATAGATAATTTATCACTAAGTTTCCTGCAGCAGGTCAGACTCTACAATTCACTACTACAAGACTCTACAACACACTACTTGAACCAGTCCTTATGTCTTTCACAGTGTCAGGCCTTCTGTCTGCCTGCAGATCCTGTGCTGTGATAACATCAGGTCCCAGGGACTGGTGTGCCACACTATTCACATTTCACTAGAAATCCTTATCCCACATTATATGAAGTGGCACTCATCTCCTGGAGTCTGCTTGCAGCTTTTGTGCACCCCAGAATGGTGCCTCTGATGGCTCAGTGCTTTTGGATTTTGGATTGGGCACGATGGCTTAATAATCAAATAATGATTTTTATCTTTAAATATTTCCTTTGCTCACAGTGCTGAGCAACAATTAAAAAGAAAAAAAAAAAGGTAAACCGTTTATTTCATCATTTTAGGTATTGAAACTGCCTGTGAGAGAAAAGTGTTAAGTCTGATGGGCTGCCTGAATTCCAGAGGCTCCTTCACCTGCCTGACAACTGCTTCCAATTGCCATATGATTTAATGTGCCGAGGGAGCAAGCCACTCACTCAGCCCACCCTGGGATGCCGAACCATCAAGTGCCAAGAGCAGAGAGAAACATTTTGTCGTGTTTTTGCACAATACAAGGTTGTGGCTATGGTTTGCTGGTGCTGCTATCAGTGATGGGCACAACAACTGTTCTTCAGGAGTGAAACTGCTGTGGAGTTTAGATGCAGAAGCATTTGTTTGCATTAGGACAGACACCAGGGCTGGGCAGGCAGGGTAAAATGAGTAAGCGCTTCCTGTGTTTTCTGGTGTTTTTCTGTTTAAACAGGCCAGTACACAGGTGTGACAAACAACAGTGTTTTAACCACTGGCAAAAGGAATCATTTCATGCTGCCCATCTGCCCGGGATATGGTTTTCTTCCATGCAAAATTGTTTGCAGAATGTGAATGCTTTGTGCAGGGAATCATGAATAAGTCCGCTCCTTAATTCAGGTCATGCAAAGTGAGATGTGAGTGAAAGGGCCCGTGCAGTTGTGTGAAGAGGAGAGAAGGTAAAATAACATTTCCTAAAGTCAGAAGAAAATCACTGCTGTCCTCCCCCAAGGAAGCAGGGAAGCCAGGGACACCCTAACCATCCAAACTGAAAATGTTGTACAGACAGAAAGGTTGTGTCCTGTTCAATCAACAGCTCAACGAGAGGAAATTGGATTTCTTTAACCAGAAAGCTGCCTGGACCTCTTCTCACTGTTAGGAAATGTAAGGAAGGGTGTGAACACACAATCTAATACAGAATTTCCTGTTCTTTTCTTTATTCCTGACTCCTTTTGGTGAAAGGCAGGGTTAAAATTATAAACTGAGACACACC
Source organism: Rhabdornis inornatus (assembly GCA_013397075.1). NCBI lineage: Eukaryota > Metazoa > Chordata > Aves > Passeriformes > Rhabdornithidae > Rhabdornis > Rhabdornis inornatus. The sequence goes on along the minus strand of VWZS01003297.1, from coordinate 814,435 downwards.
AAAATTTTACACTCTAGAGCAGCTGCAGCTGGCTTGCACTAGTGTGCATACAAATTCTCATTTGCACAACTCACATTGAATTCACTGTGACTGTTCAGGAAAATCCATTAACAATTCATAAGATGTAAGATCTGGCTGCCACATAGGGTGTTTGCTCCAGCATGTTCCAAGTCAGAGTTACACAAGGTTATTTACAAATACACATTATAATTTCTACTCTTAAGATATACTGCCTTTGAAGTTTCAGAAGCTGCACAGGACCAGATCCAGAATTATGTGGGCACCTAATTCCCATTTAGATCCCAATTGATATAACTGGAGCTCAGTGCCTGGGTGCTACTGAAGTATGAACCTTGACAGTAGTAGTATAAATTTCATGGTAACAAATCCTAGAATCACAGAGTCAGAGGTCATTAAAGCTGAAAAAGCTCCCTAAGATCATCAAGTCCAATGATTATTCCTGCCATGTCAATCCACACCTAAACCATGTCCCCAGGTACCACATCTAAATATCTTTTTAATACCTCCAAGTATGGTGAGTCGAACATTTCCCTGGACAGCCTGTGTCAGTGCCTGCCCACCTTTCCTTGAGCAAATTTTTCCTCATATGTAATTTAAACCTCTCCTGGTGCAACATGATGCATTTTCTTTCATTTTTTCTTGTTACCTGGAGGCAGAGCTTGACCTATACCTGGCTGTATCCCTCTGTCAGGGAGTTGTAGAGACTGATAAAGTCATCCTTGAGCCTCCTTTTCTCTTTTAGGCTGAGCTCCCCCAGCTCCCTCAGCTGTTCCTGGTGCTCCACCACCAGCTCCATTGCCCTTCTCTGGACATGCTGGTAGTGTAAATGTCATCTCACTGCAGTGCAATCTTTAGCCCCAGTCATTTCAGACCCTTTTTTTTTCAGATAGTGGAGAGAAGCTGGCAATGCCCAATTTACCTTATCCTAAAGTAGACATCTACGTTAGGTAGAAAGTTCCATCCAAAAGTGATTGCTTTATTCCACAGATTATTCAGGCAGCCTGGGATCACCAGCTCAGCTGTCCCCACCTGGGCACAGCCTCAATCCAACATTGCCAGTTTAATATCAACCCAGGACAGAAAAGCTGGTTTTGGGGAAACAACGATATTTTTAAATAACTCCAAAAACACACATGACACAAAAAGCTCCCAGAGATATGGTTGTGTAAATGCAAGCATATGTTTCTGCATTTGTTTTCATATTAATGTTATTTTAGTATCTATTTCATTACTAGCATTCAAAAGGACTTAATGATACACTGATAGTGCACATTACAGTCCTCCCACATGAATTGTTCCTGAACACAGCGATAATGTTCTTCCAGCATCATACGCATCAGAAATATTTATTCATTTGCCTTCATGGGAATATAAGGCAAAGCCTATTAAATCAATAGCTATGCAGAGGGTTTTGTTTTTCCATTAAGTCTCCAAAATAAAACTGACAAACTGATTAAACGGATCACATCTTGCAGTTCCCAAAGTCTGCTTTATGGGCTGGTCTGTGATATTAATCAAAAGCTGAGCCAGAGGAAAACATTGATCAAACTCTTTCAGAGAGTAATAGAGTCAGACCCTTCAGTGGTGTAAAGGGGAATAATTCAGTATCTCTATCTCAGTTTATATTGGCTGAATGTCTAGTCCACAGGCTTTACGTCGACAGTTATTTTGAAAAAATCAGTGTATCAGACACTGTGTATTTTCACTTTTCTATGCACATCGTAGTAAAAGATTTAGACAGCAAGTTCTTTGAGGCAAAGATTTCCCCAGCTGTCTACCACAGGCTCTGTGAATATGTAACATCCATACATTGGAGGAGAAGGAGGTTTCCCCACCCCCAAAAGGGTCATTCTTCCTGAAGAGTCCCTGCACCTGTTTTCCATTGTGCTCTCAGCGCGATGTGCTCATCGCTGACTGTAAAAACACAACTCTGGGCTCCTCAGAGTGAAACTCTGCATCAGAGCTGTGGCTCGGGAGGAATTTCCCGGAGGTCACAATGATGGGGCTTTTTTTTCTCTTCCTTTGTGGTAAGTGGCATGGTCTGCTTCGAGGATCACCTGAGATTTTGCTGATCTCACCAGCTCACAAGCACCTGCATTCACCCAGCTCCTGTTCCCCACCACCCCTGACTGTCCCAGACCACAGTGCATTTCCCCAAAACCTAAAATATAGAATAAAACCCACAAATGCAATGCACCAACAGGAAGAAAATAAGAGATGCAAGGAGCCTAACAGGTAGGAACTCTTTTTTTTCCAGTCATGCTTACTTTCATGTCATCTCACCAAATAGGATATATATGTCCCTGATAAGCCTATTATCTATAAAAGCACAGTGATAGAATAAAAAAATTGTTTGGGCTGGAAGGGACCTTAAAGGTCATCCAGTTCCAACCCCCTTGCCATTGGCAGGGACACCTTCCACTAGACCTGGGCATACTGGAAGTGCTGGCTGGGATCTGGCAGATCACAGGTGAGGGCAGCAGCCAAGGTGAGACAAGATTCTTGTCATCTTGACTGGACATTGAATTTCAGGATGCATGTAGCCTTGTGGACAAAACCAAATCAATTACTGCCTCAAAAGAGTCCAGTGAGTAATTTCACATAAACTGGTGATTATTCTCTTATCTCAGCACAATAAGATACATCCAGTGCAATAATTAGGAAGATAGATTCCCCTTGTGAACATCTTCTGCACTTGTGTATATTTTTTTCCCTGTGGGACCATTAGCAACAGAGCAGTAAATCTACAAGATCTATTCCCCATATGAGCATGAGTCTCTGTAGCTTGCCAGGTTACAAGAAATATAATTAGGACTCCTTTACCTGACAGATTAATGAGTTGAACAGCAAAGGCCAGATAGCAGTAAATTAAGCACCTAAACACTGTGATCTCTGCATGTAATAGAATGGTGAAATAGCACATCTTTTGTAATGGCCTTGGCCATTTCAACACATAAATTCCTTATTACATATCAGTTTTATGGTACTTTTTTATTGTACATTGGTATAAATATTTATACTTTTAGCCTGCCTTGCCAATAAATATTTAGCATTTTGTTCTAAATGGTGACAGCCTCGGGTTTGTCCATACAAAATGCTGCATGGATTTGTCACGTGAATGCATTTAATGAGCCACTGAGAATGTTCATTTGGCAATAATCACCTTTTAGAAGAACTAACAAATGCTCAACAAGCTGCTTGTTAAAGACAGAACTTCCGATGTGGTGAGAACACAGACGTCTGTCCGAGGCCAGCCTGTGTGATTAGATCAGATTAACACTAACTTGGGGAGCAAAGAATAAAAGACAATGAGGAAACACATCTCTGCTACAGTGTTTAATCCTGTTTCAACAAGAAGTAGTGGGATTATGCTATTTTAGAGGAAAATTAAATAATAAAAGCCTTGATAGAGTAATTTTTTACTTACAATGAGGTTTTTTGCCTATTGGTACCATTAGCAAAACTTAAACTATTTTATTTTGGATTAGATACAAAATCCTTATTGTCTGTATAAGTTGGGAAGAAAAATGGTTATGGTTTAATTTTCATCATAATGATGCCAGAAGAACTGAGTTAGAGCAGGAGGTGAAAAACTAATGAGTTAGAGAACAAGCTGGTTTCTCACATCTCTTAACATTCCCCAATATCTTACCATTTAGGTACAAAATAAGATGCAACAATCTGGCTCAGAGAATGATCAACAGCAAAGCTGCATGGAATGGCTATAACAATACCAATAATAATAATAATAATGATAATAATAATTTTAAAAATAATTTTTAAAAATACTTGCTTGTAGCACTCATCTTTTCAGTCCTCATCTTTCAGAGCGACCCAAAGAGACTCCGGTGCGGTCACGCTCTGTGCGGGCAAGCTCTCCGCAAACACATACTCCAGCAACTCATTAGCTACCTCAATTTCCTCAGGGTGGGATTCATCTCACCTAATTAGCCATCCCCAGGCCAGCAGTCTGCACAGACCCCTGTCTGCAGGCTCCCCCCATCCACGGGAGAGCCGAGCACCTCTGGAGAGCGATTTGTTTTGCCCAAAGACGGAGCGAATGCCCCCAAGAAGGTGCCTCCATCTCCCCGGGGTCGTTAGTGGAAGGTCGAGTGATGGTTTTAGACCAGACACCTTGGCTTTAGACAGCTTAGGTTAGGTGAGAGAAACCTTACCCAGTGTGTGGGAGCTGATCCTGCTTCCCTGTGCGGCCACATTGTTCTGCTCAACAAAAGAGCCTTTCTTTGGGGTGAGGCTCAGAATGGTAGTCCCAATGAAGGGAGGCCAGGAGCACTTCCACTGGAAATTGTTTACAGGAAAAAGACCTTTTCCAGATTTCTCACGGCAAAAAAGCTCACTTCAAACTTCTCCAAAAAAAACCCCAAACTCAAGGTCAGCATTTAATTTCCCATCCACTCAGAGCCAGGTACTTCAGAGGCCTGAAAGCCCCAAGGGCTCCATGAGAAAAAAGTGAATTGATGTTCCTCCACACACAAAGTTTTGTGGTTTACTGAGGTTTTAATGCGTGTGGTGACAGTCCGTGTTGAGTAGATGCACAGCAAAGCAGTTCTTCCAGCCCTGCTGATACTATTACCATAGATCACAGAATTTAAATACAGCAATTCTAGTAAAAAGCAGGAGAGTTGCACTTGTGTCACCCTGGCATGGCATGAGCTAGCATAGAATAGAATCACCAAATGGTATGGGTTGGAAGAAACCTTTTAAAAGGTCATCTTGTCCAGCCTCCCTGCCACGGGCAGGGACATCTTCCACTAGATCAGGTGGTTCAGAACCCCATCCAACATGGCCTGGAACACTTCCAGGGATGGGGTATCCACAACTTGGATGGGCAGCACTCAACACCATAATTGTAAAATAATTTCTTCCTTATATCTAGTCTGAATCAACTCTCTTTTGGTTTGGAACAATTATTCCTTGTTTTATTTCTACAGGCCCTGCTGAAAAATCTGTTTCCATCTTTCTTATAAGCCCTTCAAGTAATGAAAGGCTGCAATAAGGTTTTCTCAGACCCTTCTCTTTCCCAGGCTGAACAACCTCAATTCTCTCAGACTGTTTTTACAAGAGAGGTCTTCAGTTCCTCTGATCATTTTCTTGGCCCTCATCTTGGCCAGCTCCAACAGGACAATGTCCTTTCTGCACTGAGACTCCAGGGCTGGACGCAGCATTGCAGGTAGGGGAGTGTCACCAGAGCAGAGCAGAGGAACAGAATCCCCTCCCTGGACCTGTTGCTCACCTATTTTGGATTCAGCCTAGGATACAATTGGTTTTCTGGGTTGTGCAACATGCACTGCCAACTCATATCATATCAATCATATCATATCATATCATATCATATCATATCATATCATATCATATATCATGCATGCTATCAGCATGAAACTTCTGTAGTCCATTCTAAATCCAGGTTACCTCTAGTATAGCGGGCAGAGAGTGTCACTCCAACATTTAAAGTAGCTGAAATAAAACCCCAAACCAATTGAGATAAAAATACAATTCAGTAATAAAAGGCCAAACCAGGAATTCCATAGTTTTCATATCTGAATTTCCATCCAGACTTAATTCAATTGAGTAGAAGCTGCCTTTCCGCTTATGAACATCAATTTTGGCTACTTCCTGTCCCTATGATGGGCACCCCTCTACAGGAAAAAGGAAATTAAATTTGATTTGTAAAGCTTATGAGGCACCTTTGAAAGTGCCAGTGGAGGGGGACACTTAAAGCACATGCAATACATTTTGTGTGTGTTTTTTGCCATTTGGGGCATGAACTTCAGAGGACTGTCCCTGCCATGCATTTGGAGCCCATGGAGCACTGCAGAAATGCTTTGCAGGTGTGTGAGGGTGTGGGAAGTGGATGGCTCGGAGCTGAATCCTCTCTGTTCAGGGATGGATGTGCCCCCATTCCCCACAGAGCAAGGCACTGCTCAGCCTTCTGGGTGTTTGCAGCACCCTTTCAGCTATAATTGGTACTTTGCTGAAACCCAGAATTCCACCTTTGGAGGTGTTTAGATGCCTGCTGAGGTTGTCTAGTACAGAAAACACCTGTCTCCCTTTGATGCCACTGGGGTTAACTCCCCACCTCCACTAACACTGGGCTCTGAGGGCAGCCTGAGGGAAGTGGGTTCCTGTTCCCGCTGCTGTGGGAAGCTCACTAACCACGAGCTAAACCATCTGCTGGAGCCTTCCCAGAGCCAGCAACCACCACACCACAGGCCAGAAGCTGTAAATGGGGGGAGAAAGGGGCCCCAAAGCCCCGGGAAGGGGGGAGAGGAGAGAAAAGCAAAACTGAAAGACAAACCCGCTGTATATGTGAGTGTTGGGGGTGGATATCTGTAAGCAAGCATGTCTCCTGAGGAACCCTTCAGGCAGGCAGTGCTGGTGGGATGGGGGTACCCTGCAGCCCAGGGGTGCTCCTGGGGCTGTGGCAATGCTGTGCCCTGATGTGCCTCCTCAGGGAATGGCAGTAAGGATGCATCCAAGGGATTCAGAGACTCCATGCCCCATCTCAGGATGCTCCCTCAGAGACACCACAGCAGCTTGCACTGCAGTGCTCTGCTGCTCATTGGCACTAACAATGTTTTCTGAGTGAAGTGGTTGGAAAAGGACTAGACTATCCTGAGAAAAGAGCAGTGTGTGCACCAAGCAGGACAGCATTGCTGCACCACATCCCTCACCTGCACCCATGCCCTGCAGAATCTGCAATGAGCATCCTCTAGCACAAAGTTCACTGGACTCTCCCCCCAGACAAACAGGGGTGATTTTTATTGCCATGACTGATGTATATAAGGCTGGCTTTAAAAACAGCCTCTTTATCCAGCTGCTAAAATTGAAAAGGGTGACCACCAGCATTTTACAATCCTGCAAAACCAGGTGTAGATGGAATGGGATTTATCCAGCATTTTGCTGAGATTTTGTGAAATAAAAACAACCAATCCCCAGACAGAGATGTAAAGGCTGGCTCCTGGAGGAGACCAGCCCTGCAAAAACCTGAGCAGCTCAGGTTGTGCTTTTCACCCCTTTGATGCCGGGATGTTTGCAGGTCGTGGTGGCGGGGGGAGGACGTGTGAGACCGAAGGGACCTGTTTTGGATGCATCCGCGTGGGCGACCGGCGGCGGCCGCCGTGGGTTTCGGTTTGTGTGAGCCCGGCCGGCGCTGGGCCCTGCTTGCGCAGGGGCTCCGGGGCAGCGTGGGTGGCACAGAGTGCCTGTGTGTGACAGACTGCGTGGGTTTCTGTGGCTGGGCTACGGCAGAGCTCGTCTGCGAGCGCGTCCCGTAAACGCTTCCACTGTTCAAGGGAACTGTTTCGTAGCGCCGAGAAAAAAAGTAAATAATAATAACAACACGCATTGTCTGCTGAGCCTTCAGGCTGGTGTCCAGGTGCTCCCCAGCCAGCCCAGACCGTGCTGCTGCAGAGGCAGAACATTGCCCAGCCATAAAGATCATCAGGTCGTGCAGTTGTTCCTCCCCAAAACCAAAAGCTTGTGTTTGGTAACAGGCAGTGCTTTGTTACATCATCTCAGACTCTGACCTCAGACAGCTTTAAAGCAAATTAGTCAGTGTGCCTTTTTTTCTTTTTTAATGAAAAAAAAAAATCAAACAAATCATCCCATCCTCATTTCCACGAATAAGAAGAAGAATATATTTTCCCCACTTCTGCTGTCATTTTTATGGACATGCCAAAGCCAAGAGGGCGCCTTGGACATTCATTGGCACAATTGATGGGTGAAGTTAAGCTTGCTTCTCCTGGGCCTGAGGGCAATAAAACCTCTGCTGGCTCTGCTGAGCAAGGGGAAAGGGAGGAAATCTTTAATTTCACAGTGTGTCCAGCTGTTGGGATGGGATTGAGATGAATAAGGAGAGGGGCAACAGCTCTGAGATGCAAACAGGCATAGCAAGATTTTCAGGGATGGCTTATCCCCAACAAACCCTCCCAATGCTGGCCCTTTTATTCACCATGAATAAACTGGGAAATCGAGTTAATTCATAGGAGCTAATGCAGATCACTGAAAACCCGAGCACTGAAATACGCCTCATTAATCAGCCTATCTCTGTCTCTGTATGATCTACATGATAGGGATGAATATTAACTTCCTTTGAAGAAAATAAAGCGAAGCAGCCACATGTTTTACCTGGCAAACATATGCAGAGGTGATTCATTCCAAGAACGCTCTGAAAAATCCCCACCTCACTTTTACCTCTAGGAAATTCCCTTTTCATGGGAATGAAAATCGCAGCTCCCACGCCCACAGATCGCAGGGCTTTGGCACTTCGAAAGGCAAGAGATGCTTCACCACAGCCTCACTCATTGAGATCTCTCTGCAATGAGTAAAGCACCAGCAATGCTTTCCCTTAACCAGATCACACATGTATTTTTTTTAACCAGCACATTTTTATGGTGGATTTAAGCAGCTTCCTATGCTCCTGTTGTTGCTTTTAATTTTTTTCACAATTTTGGGTGAAACCCCTGCAGGGGGATGAAAAAAAAATAAAAAGAGAAAAAGAATAAATAAATAATGAAGAAAATGTTTCTCTTTCCCTCTCAATGTCAGGAATGTATGGAAAGCTTTAGGCTGCAGCAGTATTTTGACACTGTGCACAGTATTGCTCCCCTCCTCTATTCCTTTGAGGTTCATCTTTCAGACCACAGCTCTGTTCCGCTGCCAACTCGTTGGAAGTGTTTAGTGACTGGAGAACTGTTGCCTGCTCTCTTCAGAACTTCACACTTCATTTTTCCAGATCCCTGCGAGCAGCAGCAAATATTTCACCAGCCTGGTTTGCTGGCTACCACCATAAATCAGACTTAGGACCCAAAAAAATATCCAGGCCTGTCAAGGCATTAAGCTTTTATTTTCAGGCTGGATCCAGTGGTAAATGAGGGCTTGTATTTTCATTTAAAACTGTAAAGGGATTTTAAGGATTGTCGTTGGACAATGGCCAGATTCAAAAGATACAATGCAGAGTGTAACCGGTTAGAGGAGATTTGAAAAAGTCTTAAGTATGAAAAATGGCTTTTCTTAAAGGTTTTTCAGTGAAATGTGAAGCCGGACTTGAATTTCATAAAGGCTTTGGCACAGGCTGTTTATGAGGAAATCAATTGGGAAAAGGAAAAGGATGATGCTCCTGAGCATTTGAGAGGGTATTTGTCCCAGCCTGCCCCTTCAGATTCACCAGGACGAGATCTGCTGCAGATATGACAGGCACAAACAGCCAGGAAAAAAAGGCTTATTGCCTTGATATGACTCACTTTAAAAATTAGAAATAAAATAGGAACCTGTATAACACTGTGGATTTGGGGATGTTTGCGATTCAGAGATGCTCAGAAAACTTGCTCCTCACTGTCCAGGCTGGAATTATATTGCAGTAGGGTTTTCATAACAGCCTCTTGAAGCAAACAACCCCAATCCCTCAGCCTGCTCTTCATTACCCTAAAGGAGCAATGAATAGGAACGAGGTGGGGAGCCGAGCAGCGGGGCTGGACTGCCAGCATTGTCACAGCCCTGCTCCGTGGCCTCACGCCGCTGCGGTTCAGCGAGCCTCGTACAAACCCTCTTCTTTTTGCATGATAATAACCACCAGACTCATTTACACAATTTAGCTTTAAAACATGCCACAAAGCTCCAGGCAGGGCAAGGTGAACATCGGCAGAGATTACCAGCTGAGGCACCGACAAGCATCCTGTGCCTCAGTTTCCCTCACGTCTGGGGAAAAAGGAGAAGAATTGGTGCAGAAAAAGTCATGATGAGTGGAAATGTAGCTTTTCCTAACTGCTCCCATCCCAGACCACCTTCTGACCTGGGGAGAGCAGAAGGTTGCTCCTATCTTTGCTGCTCCTATCTTTGCTGCATATTCCCAGGATTATCCAAAGCAGGTTGGTTTGGTATTCCTGCCCTGGAGGGAGTGGTGTGTCTTTCCCCACGGCAAGGTGTTTTAGGGACAAGCTGGTTGACTCTTGTTCGGTGACAAAGCCCCACAAAACTGCCACTAACTCAGACCTATTTGGGGTTCTTTTTTCCCCACTGTGCAACTATCCTTTTCCCAGCCTCAACATTACTCTACACCATCCCATCTACAGTTCCTGAGATAGTAATTCCAGGTCCTGGTCACAAATAAACTGAGTATAAGACAACAGCTTTTGTATATGGTGCTTCTTTGTTCCCCTTAGTACCTGCAGCATGGCTGAAGAAAAGCACTGGCATTCACAAATATCAGCTGCTCAACCCTCAGAAATGCCTTTCCTCTGGGAAATGTCAGCATCCTGCCCATGGTGTGGATGGGAAAAGTTCAAACATGTACAGGAGTGACAGTGGCTTAACAAACCTCCTCTCTGTCAGCTGAGCCTCTGTAACTGTCTGTGCATGTGCCCCTGGGCCACCTTGGAGGGGAATTAATGGGATTTAGTGTGTTAACCTGAATTGATGTGAATTAATTTAGTCAATTAATTCACTGTGGGTTGAGGCTCTGTCTCCTCGTCATACAAGCCAGGCCAGATGGAAGCGCGCTCAGGGATCATTCCCATCCACCAGCCAGCTGTGAATGCGAAGGGTTATGCTGCCAGCACTGGACTGCATGTCTGAACTATCCCTCTGTACAACCAGGCTTACACAGAGACAGGGCCTGAAGAGCAGCTCCACAGAAGCATTTCAGTAACTAAGGAATTTCCATGGGATGTCAGTCCCCAGATACTTCTGAAGAGCTGAACCTTGATATATCAGGGTAGGATGAAGTTTTGGCATACTCTGACTACAGGCATAGTCTGAGAGCTCTTTTTTTTTTTCTGCAAAGATTCATAAAATGAGGGCAAAGGCATCGAAGCCATAAGAGAAAAGCCGTGATGGAGCTGTTCCCAACCCTCGTTCCATTTTTTCTCAAGGGACTGACTCCCAAGCAGATGGCATACCTGAGATAAACTACATTATTTAAGATTTCTTTGCAGAGCAAAGATGTTTGCCCTCTGCAGTCACAGGAGATGGTCCTTAGGGTGCTTTTTTTGTGTTCTGGCTCGAGGCAAGGGGCCCCTGGAGAGCTCCCACCTCCCACAGCAAGCCAGGGGCATTCCCAGCCACAGGCACTGCAGCTCCCCCAATAAATACCAAAGCCTCCCAAGATCCCATTGCCTTGTCTCCCATGGCTGTGTGCAATCTGAATGGTTTCCTTTCACACTTTCCTGCCAGTGCCCATATTCTGCTCTGCTTATTGCTTGCTACCTGTCTTGCAAAATTTCCCACCTCCTCTGACCTTGCTACCACTGCGTCTTGGGTGTTCTGCATTTGAGGCTGCTTCAGCAGTAGGCTCCGAGTCAATTAATTTTCCAAATCACAGCTAACTCAGCAAGGCATTCATGAGTGGCAAGGTGGGGAGGCCAGCCATACACTAGGGGAAAAAAAGTTTAGTTTCCCAATTTAGCCTGGTGTGTAGCAGGGGTGGCCAGGAACTGGCGCTGGCTGAAAAGCTGGGATAATTTTCCAGGTATGTCAAGAGCACAGGCACCACGCTCAGAGTAAAACAGAAACAAAAGCACCAGCCCTTTCCCCCGTGGCAGGATCAGACCCCCAGCAAAATTACTTCCTATACTGGGAGCTGACATAAGACTCCACACTTCCAGGCAAATAAACACCTCTTCATTTCAGTGGCTATCTGACACGGGTGGAACAGAGGGCAGGGAAAAGCTTATGGCTCCTTTATATTTTTAATAGCTATGGACATACTGCTGGCTCTTAAGAAATGTGCTTGTTAATAAGCGATGAGCGTTAAAGGGCAGCTTGGTGGTTAAGGTTGGAGAAGAGCTCCAGCCTCACCTCTGCTGCAGCTTCCTGGGGTGATCCAGGGGCAAGTCTCTTTGTATAAACAACTCCCCACAGAGTGGGCTGTGAGGGGAGCTCCAACTGAGCCATCTTTGCCATCCCAAGTGCATTCCTTGGCCTCCCAACACCCTGGGAGCAGGCGCTCCTTGCAGCAGAGGGCATGAGACACGGTGCCCAGCATGCCGTCAGTACTTGGGGGTAACAAGTGCACACAGATACAGATGTGGAGGAGAAAGATCACACCCTTGTTTGGCCTGCAGCAACTTTTTTGTGTGCCCACACTCCCAGATGGGCACTGGTGTGGTTGTAGCATGAGTGGTGCATCCGCAGTGCTTAGCACGGGTCAGACCCACAGTGAAGAAGTGACACCACTGCTGTCATGCTGGGAAGCTGTGTCCTGGCTCAAGAAACCTGCAAACACTCCATTTTCAAGGTCAATGCCTCATCTTCACAATGTTCAACCTCATTAATTTTCCTGGAGCCGGTTTGGTCTGACAATGCTGCTGTGTGTTGGTGTGCAGACACTTTCATCCACCTCCGTTCCTCTCCCTTCAATAACGTTAATGGCTCTCTCCTCCCTACCAGATGGGTTGCAAAGATAAATACATCACAGATTGGGAAGCATGCAGACATGCTGAGGATAGGGCGCCTCTAAATGCTTTGGAAGGATATCAAAATGAATACACTTAGCTACAGAAAAAAAAACAAAAAAGGACCGGGGTCCATTCTTTGGACAGAAGGTCAACAGGCGTGGCTTGGCCATGTCCATCATACTCAGTTTATTTCCAAATCACAGTGATCATATCCAAACTGCCCACTGAGAACAGTCCCTCCCCTGTCCTACCTCCTGAGCAGTGCCAAGCATTTTATGGGAGAGCCTCAGCCAAAAGCTTGCTCCGGCCTCTCCTAATGATTCTGCCAGGGCAAGTCCATGCTAATAACAATAATCAATGTGTCCATTGAATTGTTAAATTTATTAGTATAAATGTCCCCTTTCAGACTGGCTTTCACTCTTGAAATTCCTTTTCTTTGGATAACATCTCCATTGTCATCTTTTCATTGTCCATCACTGCTTTGTGCTATGGACATTTGCAAGAAAATGCAACTTTGTGCTCAATGGCATCAATTACATCTTGTAATCTCCACCTTCTATCCCAGATGAACCACCTATTTTCCCCTTCTCCCCGCCTCCTTCCCCCATCTAATGAAAGCAAGAGTGATTTTAGTAGAGGATCTGAGACCTATGCACAGGTTTGCTCCACCTGATCATGTGAGGTGGGTGTAAAACCAGAAGAATTGAGGTCTGCTTTGAGAGAGTGGCAAAAGTCTGTACCACTGTGGCCCGTGGAAGTGGTGAGGAGCTTTAACTCTGCCCTTCTGATTTTGGGAGCCCCAGCACTGAACCAGTTCACAACCCAGCCCCAGAGCAAGCCAGATTCTTCACACCTGCCCCATCCACATCATTGTCACAGACCCCAAATGGCTTGTGCAGGGACAAGACAAATTATAACCTTATTTGTTCCAATTTTCAACATTGCAGAAAGTGTAAATTACATTGAGAGCAGGAATTCTGTTTCCTCTTAATTTTCTTTTGAATTGGTTTGCTTGTTGAATGTAAATGCATTGAGTTCCTTATACATGCCCAGTGCTAGACACTCTGGTATAAATATTTGATTTGGAAGAATTTCCATTTGATTTCTGGGATGGGGTGGCATTGGTCAGCAGTTTTGTCATAGTAGTAAGAAGCCCTAAGATAGAAGAAGAACTGGAACAAAATCCTATGAAAATGTCTTCCTTTCAGAAACTGGTTCAAATAGACTCACTTTTTAAAATTCCTCTGACAAGACTTTGATGAAAAAAAGACACTTTCCTGAAACAAAAGAATTTCTATCAGAAATGCCTCTTTCAGAAGACAAAATAGGACTTTATGTCATACTACATCTGCTCTTTTCTCAATAACATATTTGGGTAACTGATTTCCTAATACCTTATTGTATAAATATAACACAGCAGAGAGATGAAGTCATTTGATACTGTGGCAAGATGTCACAGAAGACCTGCTATAAGTAGATGAAATAGCCTATTTGTTTATTATAATTTCATTTTAAAAAAACACCACCCCCCAAAAAAACCATTAGAAGCAGCTGTTAGGATAAACAGCAGAGTTTATCTTATTTCTTAAATCAAACTCTAGCCTTTTGGTGATGTCATACTACAGTTTGACTCTGACATGTATTGGCATTTCCTGCTAAATGGAAATAATGAGAGCGTGGGTTTTGCTGAGCACTTCCTCCACACACACGTAGACACGTGCTTCTCCTCCTATCTCCCCACTCTCTGAAATCACTGCCCTGATGAAGTGTGACCAATCCAGAAAAAAAATACAGTGTGGGATGGTGGGCTCAATGGAAAATCCTAATTTATTTTCCACCCAGCAAAATCCTTTTTCTTCCTGCTCTTTGATAAGCCATGGTTTGCGTTCTCTCCAGGAGCCTCGACAATGGCAGCCTGTGCCTTTTCATCACTCGAGTGCTTTTGCTTTCGGTCACTCTGCTATAAATAGGAAAGTCTTTGTTCTTTTGCATCACAGGCACGACCCTTGGTGGACACTCCAGCCTTTCCATGCTTCCCGGTTGTTCTCCCGCGAGAAAGCAGCCACACAAACAAACAGGCTGCTCTGTTTGGACTTTCTCTGAAGTCCCAATTTCTTCCACTAAATGTTTATGCATTCCAAAGCCGAGTGACTGGCCTTGCATCTTGGGAACCCAGCGCTGGGGATTTGTGCTGCTTTCAGGAAGACTTGGAGATGTGTGTTTAATGGCTTCAGTTAACAAGTTAATTAGCATGCTTTTTTGGGGTTTTTCTTCAACTTCTGCTAAAATCAAAACACAGCTAGCATTTATTTTGGTGCTAATGGGAACATTTTCATAAACTCCAAATTTAGAGCCAGTAGAAGGACCCTGGCTCAGCACATTTTCAAAAGAAGGGCTTGATCCAAGGCTCTTTACAAAGTCATTTTCCCTCTGTTTCAGCAAGTTTGGAGTTAGCTGCTCAGTTTAGGTGTAAACTGTACAAGAGAGGCCAATTTTTCACTTAGGGTCCCCAGCGACCTCAAGCCTGACCTTGAGGGTGTTTCTCTAGTATTCTAAGTCAACAACAATAATAATAATGGTACCTTCAGTCCCTGATATCCCAGAACTGGATGATGTGCTGGGCATAAACAACAGGCTGAGAGGAGAGTGAGCTCCTGAGAATGCTGATGCCTGGTCATGACTGGCTTGGCCCAAGATTGACCCACAGAGCAAAAGGCAAACAATCTGTTCTTCACAAGTGTCTTCCCAGCCTGGCCAACCTCATCAGTTACTCATTTGTGAAGCTTCTCCCTTTCTTGCTTTTATTTCTGTGTCAGAGAAATAAAAGCCTGCTTCACTTCTTTTTTTTTTTTTTTTTTTTTTTTTTTTTTTTTTTTTTTTTTAANTTTTTTTTTTTTTTTTGGTACAAATGAACTAAATTCTCCAAATTCATCTGCATTGCTATCAGACATTGTTCTTTTAAAAAACCTTGGCATCATTTCTGAAGTTTCTCTGTGTACACTTTCCTGTTCTTGTATTTCCATCATCCAGGTATCATCACTCAATAACCATACTGAGGCTGTAATGCTTTTCACATGGAAGGAATTGTGTTTTATTGATGGCAAATGTTGTAATGCACTTTCATGTCAAGATGAAAATCCAAAAAAGAAACTTTTTATGGTGTATGCTACATGAAACCTCTACACTGAACCAGGCTGGAGAGAGAATAGGTTCCAGTACACATATGCTATGACTATATATAGTAAATTAAATAGTCCTGGCATGCAGGAATGGGCACAAGAACATATCCATGCTGCAAAATTTTTAGCATGGGCACAGTCAAGTAGCACTCTCTCAAGCCAATTTCAGGCACAGATGATGTGTTAGCCAAGCCAAGAACACTCTGAATAAGCATTTGGATGTGGCTCTTCCCTTTTAGGGGCTCAGGATACTTAGTGTTGTGTACCTAATGAAAAAAAAGCCAAGTGGCTTCAGGACCAGAGTGTGAACCCAGGCACGGTTTGGTTCATGCAACCACAGTGGTCAAACCTACCATGGGCATCTTGGGTATGCCATTTTCTGACCTGCCACCTGATTTCTGTGATCTAGACTCTGTGTGGGTCACTTTAATTATAGTTTTATTTGCAAAGGAATGCCTGGTGAAAACCCTGCACCTGACAGAAAGGAGGTTGGAGCAACCTGCTCCTCAGGGAGAAACCTGCTTCCAGAGGGAACAAATGCTTGGTGTGCAGCGGGAGAAGAAATGGGAAAGTAAAACCAGAGCACACATGTCCACTACTGGGTTCTTGGCCCAGGGAGATATCAGGATAACACCACAAAAAAAAATAATAAAACAACAAAACCCAAACAAACAAACAAAAAAAACAAAACAAACAAACAAACAAACAAAACCAACCCCCCAGACCAAACAAACAAACAAAAAAACAAACAAAACCCCCACTCCAATAAACAAACAAACAAAAAATCTGCAAGTGAAATAAGACAATTTTTGCTGGGGACAGTGGGAATCAGTGTCTTCAGCATTTGAAGGTTGGAGAAAATGCAAGGTCAGACTGGAGGCAGAACCAGCTGTGAGGGTTCACTGGTTCCCCAGAATCAGGGAGTTATCCCTTCCAGCATTTCCACCAGCACCACCTCAGCTCATTTCTGAGCTCAGATGGAGGAAAAGCTTTTCCTGGAAGGCACATACACTGCCCTGGGTGGTGGGGACCTGGGTGTGTGACACAGCCAGCCCATACAGACACCTGCTTGGCAACCAGGAGCTGACTACATGACACAGCTGGGGACAGCAGTGCCTCCAGGTAGTCATTACCCCACGCCCAGTGGGACTCTTTGCACAGCTGGTGGATGCCCTTTCCTCCCAGTGCTGATGGAAACATGCAGCCTGGCCAGAGCCCTTGGGTGGATGCCACCTGCACCCCAGCTGTGGCTGTTACTGCTGCCAGCACTTTGGTCTTTTTCTGGTTATTTTTTAGGTTCTCTCACTCCGGGGATGTTGTGGCTGAAATGCAGAAGACTCATCCTCAGGTTTTTTTTGTCTCAGTTCATACCCTGTTGCCACCTGCCATTGGATGCTCTCCAATTCCACCAACATGAGAGTTAAAATCCTGGAGTGATTTTAGCCCCATGAGAGCAGGAAGGTCCAGACACATCTTCAGAAAAGCTTGTTGGGTGGTTTCCAATTTTTTTTTTTTTTTTTGTAAAGGCAAAATATTTAGCTACACTTTGGGAAAGTATCCAAGTCCACAGCTCCTTGCCTGAAGGAGCCTTGAAGCTTTTTCAAGGTAGGATTGTCTCCTCAGCTCAGTCACCATGTGTGCAATGATGTTAGTGAATTTGCATCCAATTTATATACCAGAGAAACAAGATTATCACCCACCCCAAACAGAGATGAAATGGCCTTCTCTTTCTTTCTCCTTTGATTCTTGGAGCTTTTTTCTATTTGCCACTAAGAGTAAAACTAGAAAACCCAACTCAAAAGCCCAGCAGCTAATGCGTCAGGTCTTAGGTGTTGCTCACCTCTGTCAGCCACTGAGACTAAATCAAAGTCTTTCAGTATTAATAAGTGAGATTCGCTTCTGTGCCAGTGCATGGAGCTGACAATTTTTTGCAAAAATCTAATTTTTTGTTCAAAAATATAGTGCTCTCGCTAATTTTGTGCACAACTGTCAATTTAAAGAACTGAAACATTCAGACTTCCACACCCAGAACTATATTCCAGCCATGAGGCACATGAAATCTGCAGGCAAACTGGCTCCAAAGACACAGATTTTTGCACCTCTTCATGATACAGATCCAAGGGCAGATGCTTCTGAGCTTCCTTTGCAGGCAGGAAGGAGAAATCTCTTTTTGGGGTATCACATCCTAAAGTGGGCAACTCAACTGGTTCAGATCAAAGCACTATTTTCCCTCTATTGATCCTAAAGGGAGCAAACATAGGGTAACTATCCCAGATGTGGAAATCTGGTTTAGGTGAGATAACTCCTATCCTGTTTCTTTGGGCTCCATTGCACTGTTCCATTTGCAGCTGTTCTTCCCAAATAGCTCACGCCCACCTTGGGCTGGGGTTTGGGTGGGATGGCTGATATGTGTAAGCATTAATTAGTCTGGTCCTGGAAAGATTCACACCTGGAAAAACCAAGATGAAAATGCATTCCTGCCTCTTTCCAAGGGCACACCACTCTTGGTATATCTGCCTCTTTGCACTTTATTTTCTTCCAGGCTTCATAACTCCAACTCTCCTTTCTGCCACCCAGCATCAGGTGTGAACACCCCCATTTTCTCAGCTGGAAGGGGAAAATCAGATTTATACAAGATCAGCTTTGCTTAGACAAATGAGCTCTGAGTTAGGACGTCAGTGCACCAGAGTGGGGGTCCAGGTAGATGTCAAAAGTGCAAAGGACAGGCCAAAATAAGCCCAAAGTGTGCAAACACCCAGACAGACAATACTGATAAGGGAAAAGCCATCTGCAAACAAGTAGCAGAGCCAGGAGGAAAGATCTACTCTCACTCTATATTATTTTCCTATCTAGAAGTCTGGGCTACAGCAAAACCCTTTAGAAAATAGCCAAGCATACGTTGCTGTCAGTTGTTTTTCGTGGATGGAAAAAGAGAACTCGAACTTTTCTCTGAAAACACCCCCTGCTCAGGGTTCCTGGAAGAGGCTGAACTCTCTGCTTTGTGGCTGCCTGTTACTGAGGGCTCAGGCTCATATGTGACTCCAGTTTTAGCTCTGGCCTGCAGAAGATCTGAGGCAGGAGTAGGGCAGGCTGTGCATGGATGTACAATGTGGCTGTTGCTGGTCCAGGAGTATCACATTCCCCAGGATATGGAAAGTGGGAACCCAAATTGTTTTAAATGGAGCATCTTCCTACCTTGCTTCCACAGTGCTAGACTTTTCTTTTAAAATCTAAATTTTCTCCTTTTCTGGTTTCTAGGGCTTGATTGAGAAGACTCATCCTCCTATTTTTTACATGTTTATGTTCAACATCCTGAGTTTATTCATAGAGCAACAAGCCTGCCTTTAAAAATCAGGGCCAAATCTAGGTCAAATCTGATAAACATTTCATCCTTTGCTCTGCAGACTCAGAGGGCTCAGGCACTTGATTGTGTCACTGCGGGTCAATGACTGACACCACATCACCAACAGGGCATGAAGGCCAAGCCCCAAAGGTGAGGCCAAAGACTTCAGCTTGAAACCTCTTTCACTGGGTTTTCAGCAAATGCATTTTATGTCACGTTTGCCAACAGTCACCCTTTGAGTTGCAGTATTTCAGCGTTTATGAGACCAAAGCTTCTTCACAAACTCTTATTTTTCTACACAAGAACGTTTCTAGAAGTATTAAGAAGGGACTGTAGCGCAGCGTGTCTTGGTCTTTCTCTTTGCAACACAAGAAAGGTGCCATCCAAACCAATGCTTGGACAGAAACATCTCTGCTATCCATGAGACATCATCTTGAAATATATTCAGTCATTCAGGAGTTCTGAAATTACTGGAGTTCACTGACTGACCATGTGAATGAAAAGCTACAGACAAATGTTGCCCTTGTGTCCACACAGAGCACAATCCCAGTAGCTCTGTCTCATTCAAAGGGAGGCTGAAAATTAAAGTTAAATGCCCCCAAAAGCCTAGGAAAATCCTTAAACTGAAAGAAAGACACTTGCAAAATCACTCACTTTGTCTGCCCTGGGGTTCATGTTCACAGAGCCATCTTATCCATGGAACAGCTCCAAGCAGCAGTGGCTGCTCGTAGGAGCACTTCTCCTACATGAGTCAAACAAAGCAGAGCAGGATCATAGAACCATAGAACCATTGATGTTGGAAGAGGCCTCCAAGATCATTGAGTCCAATCACTAACTCAGTTCTGTGAACTCACCACTAAACCATGTCCTCCAGCACCACATCTGCACATCTTTTGAATCTCTCCAGAGAGAGTGACCCTACCACTTCCAGGACTAGCATGTTGCAATGCTTATGTTTCCAGTGAATACATTTTTCCAAATATCCAATCTAAACCTCCCCCAGCACAATTTGAGGCCATTTCCTCTCATCCTGACCCTTGTAATTCAGGAGAAAAGACCAAGCCCCACCTGGCTACAATCTCCTTTCAGGGACTTATAAAGAGCAAAAAGGTCCATCCCGAGGCTCCTTTTCTCTAGGTTAAACACCCCCAGCTTCCTGGACTTGTGCTGCAGAGCCTTCCCCAGCTCTGCTGCCCTTCTCTGGACACAGTCCAGCCCCTCAATGTCCTTCTCACACGAGGGGTACAAAACTGAACACAGCATTCGAGGTGTGGCCTCACCAGTGTCCTGATGAGGCAGAAGGACAATCCCTGCCCTGGTTCTACTGCCACACTGTTGCTGGTACAAGCCAGGGACCATTGGCCTTCTTGGCCACCTGGGCACACTGCAATCAGGATGTGACAGCCCAGACAAAGTCAGAAAAAAATAAATGCAAATAATGAAACTAGATTCATGTGGTTCAGCCCTTTTCCTCTTCACTCTTCAGCATATTTGCAACACCATGGTGATGGCTGATAAGAAAACAGGGGGTAAAAGTGTCGAGAAAACAGAGGTTGTTTCTTTCGCATTAAATATGAAAAGCAACATCTCCCAGCTTTCTCATGGCTAAGCCCAACCCAGAGAGTGGCTAAACTTCATTCAGGTGCAATTCAGAGGTACTAGCTGCATCTGTACAACAACACATCGCACACTTTCATATGTTTGAAAGCCTGGGACATCTCATTTTCCCTGGATGCTTTTCTGCCTGAGCAACAGCCCATGCACCATTTCTTTCACTCCAGGAAAAAAAAACAAAAAAACCAAAAAAACCCAAAAAACAAAACAAAACAACAACAACAACCAAAAAACTCCCAAAAAAACCAAAAAAAAACCAAAAAAAAACCAAAAAAAACCCAAAAAAACCCCAAAAAAACCCAAAACAAAAAACCCAAAACAAAACAAAGCAAAACAAAAAAAACAAAAAAACCCCCAAAAAACAACAAAAAAAACCAAAAAAAACCCCACAAAAAACCAACCAACCAACCAAAAAAAAAAAAAAACCAAACCCAAAAAAACCCAACAAACAAACAAACAAACAAACAAACTCCCAAAAAAACCACTTGTCAATAATGATCAATGCACCAGTTATGTCTTTGTGAGAAGAAGACCGATGCAAGGTGAATTTCAGAGCTGAAAATATTAACTGTACTAGATAGTAATCAATGGATACAATAGAAGTACAGTTTTTATGGCACTTAATCTTCTCCCTCATCTCTCCCACTGCAAGGTCCCTCTCCACTCTACTGTCTCAGATAATTTATAAGATTGCAGGAAACTTAGAGCAATTTTTCCTAGTTTCTCCAAGTTGTTTTTTTTATTCTTTTTTATTATTTATTTACAGTCTTAAGAATTACTTAGCCAAGAACTTGTCTTTTTTTCCAGCTGTGTTGGATGGTCTAGGAAAGATACTGCTTTGTCTCACTTATATCCAGTGGATTGATTTCTAGCACCAGCACTGGAGTTACAGAGGGGCAGTGGGATCTATTACAGCTTGAATGACCAAAGCACTGATGGAAGAAGAAGTCTTTCCCCATCTTCTGAAGTCTTCAGAACTATATGAAAACCTTCAGTCCAATCACATACACAATTTTGGAGCCAGGGAGTATGGTCTAGCCGGGGCTCTGCACACAGGAGCAGCCCACTGAGCAACAAAGACTGAAAAAATTAACAACTCTCATCATTGCCTCTACTTAATTATCCAGATGACTTTCAAATCCAGAGGCCAAAATTCTTGGTTTTCCTAAGAAACAGAAATCCTTTCAGCACAGAGAATGGGTTTTCCCATGCCAAACCAGAGGCAAATCCCACCTTTTCACTGGCACTCTCTCATCATCTGTTTTCCTTGGGAGGGCAAATTTACCCCAGCTCACACACACAGCTCCACAAACACACCCAGGTACAAGGTGCTGATCCACTCACATGCACAGAAAGCGAAGATCTCCAAAGCCAAAGGAGCATTTTAGAGTACTCTCCCAGCAAGGAAGCTGGAATTTCTTATGTTCCCCATTTAAATATTTTAATATTATGTAATACAACAACAGTGCATAAATGCATATATCAGAAAAAAAACCACACCAACCAAAACCCTCAATAAACTATTTGCCCCAACCTTTAAATCTCAGGGAATTAGCTCCTGACTTAGGGAGATCAGCTTTGAGAACATCTTTGGCTAAACTGTTTTCTTTTGGTTATCTGCATGGTGGGGGATATCCCTTCTGACACCCAGCTTCACGTTCTGAATTAACACTGTGTAATACTTCTTGTATAGTCTGTGAAGCCTTTTGATGACAATGTAGGCATTAAATTCCTGCTTTGGGAATGACTTAGCCATTGTTCCTAGACCTCAACTCCCTGGGAACTATGAACAGTCATTGGGTGAGAAGTCACAAGCCATGGTATTCAAGGCTTTGCTTCCCATTGCTACCTTTGCCTCAAACATTCAGATGGCTTTAATGACTACAAAAGGAAAACCAGCAGGGTTAAATTCTACCATTTATTACCTGAAGCAAGTAATTCCTTTGCTAATAATGTCTTTTAAACCTTTACTATGAACCCAAAGAGGGCAAAGTAGAATGCACAACTACAGCAGCTGTAGCAGAAAAAAATTCTCAAACTGCAACCCTCTTTTCCTTTTAATTTGGATTGGTATTGACCTGCTAAGGAGAAATATCTTTACTGACAAGGTACTGGACTTTTCTGGAAAAATGACATCACAGACTTTCAATTCTTTGAAATTTTCTTCATCACAAATATTAACAAATGAGTACATATTTTGTGAAGAAATACTGATTTCTTAACAGCAACTGTAAAGCAGCCAAAAACTCTTGGAAGAAAAACAGTTACTCCATTTTAAGCTATAAAAAAGCAACTAAATAAACCAGGAACTGCAGGATTCATAGCAAGATCAACTCCCTTGTTCCATACATACTTTTAGCCATATCCAATACTATTTCCCAGTGAATAATATTGACTCAACAAGGTCATAAATACAGAGGAAAAATCATATTCGTATTCATGTTCATATCCCATGCTTTCACCAGTGCTGATCTAAAACATTACACAAATTTTATTAAGTGCCCATCTCTTCTGGGCCCTTGAGAAGAGAGTGAGTTTTAGAAAACATTCTCAGAAGTGAACTCCTTCTCATTCTGGGAGACAGCTGCAAATTTTGTTGCCCCCTTTCTCATATTGCACATGGGTGTGGATGTGTTTCTGAACTTCATGTCTTCTGTCTCTGAGGTTTGTTTTCTTATTTGGAGTTGTTGTGGCAAAGAAGCACTGGAGAAATGACTTTAACACTTCATTTGCAAAGCCTGAGGTCTGTGGTCATTCTTATCTTTAGCACCAAGCCTTTGCAATTTCAGTGTCATCTTTGTCTCTGTTGGGTGCACCTCTTCACGTGTCTCCAGGACCAAGGGGCACCAGCCAGGCTGCTACAATTTTCCCTGATTTTGGTCCACAACCCCATTGTGGGGCTAAAAGGATGCAGTGGGAGGGGAGAAGCCCTGCATGTACCAGTGATGAGGCCAGTTATATACCTAGGGAAAGGATGGATCCCTTCATGCAGCTCCTTTGGGTTTATGACCAAAATGCTTTAACAGGGCAGTAACTGAAATGCCAAAGGGCCAATAGTGACATTAAATCTGGCAGTGACTTCAGCAAATCTACACTCCCTCAAAGAGCAAACTGGTTACAGGTTTAGCTCTGCTTTTTGACAGAGCCAAATGTAAGATCTGCACCTGACCCTACAAGTTCAATACCTGCTTGGGGAGCTGGAAGAGGGGGAGGTTTCAGGGCCCTTCTACTTCCAATGTAAAGCCAGGATCTGAGCATGGTGATTTGCATCTGAGATGAGTTCTGTCTATGATGTGCATTCATTTGTCCATCTTCACCCACCCCTCAGCCCCACAGGGATGACAGACCCAAGCCCCTAATGACCCCACCTGCACAGCCCTGGGGAGGTGTCACTGCTGCACACCACGGTCAGTTCAAACACCAGTGGTTTGTGTTTTCCTGTCTCTTGGTTGTCACACTGCAGGTGACCTAAATTATCTCCCTCTATTTTAAATTTTCTCCAGATGGTGAGACCTCATGCAGGCAGGTGTCTCTGAGCAGGAGAACATGCCCTCAGCCATGAGTGGAGGATCCTCTTTCCATCCTTCACTACAGGTGCTGTCAACACAGGGTGGGTGTTAGGTCTGTCCCTCTGTGCCACACACACCTGGCTCTGTAAATCCACAATAATCAGCTAATGCTGCAGAACATCAGCACATTAAATGTTGGTATTTTCTGGCATTGAGGAGCTCATGCACTGCTCAGGGCAGATGCCCACGGTAAATGCCAGTCTTGATATGACAATCCCCAGAAAAACATCCCTTATAAACAAAAGCAGTGCACAGAAAAAAAGAAAAGTCCCTGTGCCCTGTAGTATGGAACAATCAAAATAAGTTCCTAGTTGTAAACTGATGAAAATAACAATTGAGGAGATCCTTTAGGTCAGGCAGAGACAGGGAGGTTTGAAACAGCACGTACCAAACCTACCCTCGTTGGCAAGGAAAGGGGTTGCACAAGTTCGTCATAAACAATTTTATCTGCAGTCATTAGGCAGCAATCCTAAACACTGAATGAGTTCTTCTCATCATTTCACAATAGGTTTTTTTCTGGTTTCTAGGAACTGTTTGTGAGGACTGCCACTCAGCATCTGAGAAAAATGTGTGGCCGTGATACACAGTTAATACATTTTCGTGGGCATTGCCCAATTGCAGAAATACAAAATATCACGTCACCATGTACTCTACTTTTCTCTAACACTTTCTATCTGATACCTATGAGCACATTACAAACATGAGCAATTTTATTATGATTTTAAAGATCCCTGCCCAGAAGTAAAAACAGTTCCTGTGCTGAAAATAAGAAAAAGAGGATTGAAGGGCCAGTGTGAAGAGAGGCACAGGCATCTTTCTTAATGCTCAATACAATGCTTTATGTAACCCCAGTCCTGTCTTTATCTAGTACTTTGAATTAATGTCTTCCAGACAAATAAAAAATACTGAGAACAAAAACAGGGCAGAGGGGAAAGTACAAAAAAGATGGAACAAAAATGCCATTTTAAACCACTGGCCCCTACTCAGCATGGAACCATTTTCTATGGCAAGGAGCAAGTCAAGCAAATTCCTTGCTGAATTGGTATTTTCTACAGCTCCCCAAAATCTGTGAATTTTGAAGCTCTATAAAACAGAGGGTGAGATCCTTGCTAGCACTGTTCCAAATCCCCAGACAGTGCAGGAATTCCTTCTCCACACACAGTGACTGATCAGTGGAGGGACAGAAGCACAGGCTGGATTTTCAGTCCTGACTTTAAGATCCAGCTGCCAAGTGGCATTGCAAAGACAGATCTCGGGAGATTTCTCATACTTTTTTTGGCTTATTCTCCTGGTGTGCTCATCTTAACAGAAATCAGCTGTTTTCCTCACTTTTACAGCATTTGCAGAAGAGACTTTAGCATCTGGCCTGGCTATTATTAAAAGATGAGAGCATCCTGCTCTTTTGGGAGAACACCACTACTGGTAATAAACGGACAAAGATCCTTTGCATCCAGGCTTCCTGAGATCTGTCTGGATTATTTGGGTTTTTTATCCCTTCTGCTGCAGCCTGTCCTTCCTATTTTCTCATGTTTGCCAACCAGCCTCACACATCCTGGAGCAGGGATAAAAATTGTGTTTTCGTGGAAGAAGCTGTCTCAGAGTGTTTGGATGTAGCAGCATCATTTTCAGCTACCAAGGACTTCTTTGGAAATCAAAAAGTAAACAAGCTGTGGGGGGGTTGAGGAGCTGCCTTAGTGTTTAGGCTTTGATTTTGTATTTAACAGTGCCCTAAAGTCACAGGCTGGAGGAATAATCACAGCACCTTCCAGTACCTAAAGAGGCTCCAAGACAGATGGAGAGGGACTTTGGACAAGGGCATGGAATGACAGGACATGGGGAGTGGCTTCCCTCTACCAGGGGGCAGGGTTAGATGAGATACTAGGAACAAATTTTTTGCTGTGGAACAAGATGATCTTTAAGGTCTCTTCCAGCACAAACCATTCTGTGATTCCATGAATACAGCTGAGGAGGAAAGGAGAGGTCTTCGCTGGAGCAGACTAAGCAATGGAGCCTTAGAGATGTGCAACAAGATTTTAAACCCTTTTTTGCACCTTGTGTGACCAAAGTCAGAGGCAGGGACATACCAAACCCTAATGCAGATGCTGGGGAAAAAGTCATCAAATGCACTTTGGAAGGTTGGAGGTGGACATCAGGAGAAGCTAGAATGCTCCAGTGAAGCCCTGGCTTTATCTCCATGCTTAGAAGACACCAAAACTTGCTGGGCACAGCCGTGCTGAGAGGATGTGGTGGCTGTGGTCCTGCATGGAGCCTCCCTTGAGCCAGGAGACCAACAGAGACTCCTTCCCTTCACTCAACCAGCACTTCAGTGACCCTTCATTGATTACACCCACACTTATGGGTAGGAAAATGCCGCATCCAAAACCACAGGATATTAATACAGAGACTTCAGCTGATCTCTCCTGGCGTAATCACCATCTGAATTTGGCCTCGTGGCAAGCATTAATCACTGGCAAGTTGCTGCGGTGTATCAACTTTAACATGGGCTGTTTGCTTTTCTCTAAGTGTTGGGACATCCCACAAGATCCAGCTGCTCATCCCGAGCGAGCTGCTGGGAGGGAGCGGCCCAGGGCTGCCTCCACGGACTGCAGAGATCTCTGCTTTGCTTCCTCCTGCCCCACCACAAATCCTGAGTAAATCTGTTGAGGCAGCACAACTTGGCCTTAGCTCCACATTGTTATTTGACCAGATCAGCAGTCTGGAAACTGGGTCATTTTTTTCTAAACATGTGGTTTAGAATTGTGCTGCTTCAAAGGACACTATCCAATGGTGTGAGACCAAGCACAGGATTTGTAGTAAAAAAAGCTAAACAACAACAGTGACAACCACAGTTCAAATATCTTTGTAAACACGGAGTCCGTAAGACACCCTGAGACAGTAGGGAAATAACAAAATCCCTGATCTATATTTAGGGAAACTGAGGTATTAAGAGAGGATTCCCAAGCTGTTTGTAGAACCACAGATGATGCTGAAATTTCTCAGCTACAGGAGTAAAACTAATTTGTCTCATATTTAGAAGTTCTTACAAATATAGGGATTTTTTAAACTCTCACACAACTGGAGTAGGGAAATTCAAGCCTGCTTGTTATTTAGGTAACAGTCAACACTTGAAATGCAGGTTACATATTCACTAAGTAACATATGCAATAAATCTGCACAGGAATAGCAAGGCAGGCCTGAGAACTTCAATTTTAAATTATATTGTACATGTCAAGTTATTTGTTTGCACTGCATCAGATCACCAGAAGCTTTTGGAAGTTTGGGCTTTGCTCTCTCCCTATCTCATGGTTTTCTCTGTTACTGGCACCAACAGTTTCCTGTTCCCAGAGGGGTAAATGCTGAGATTCCTCCCTCCAAAGTCATACAAGTATCACAGAGTCCTCATGGGAACATCTCCACACATCCCAGGCTGACACTGCACCAGTAGATCTAAAGAGAAAAGAAGGCCCAAGCTAAATATTTAAATTTTTGCTTTAAGCTTGTGCTAAAACTTTTCTTCAAGATGTTCAGTAGAAATGCTCAACCTACTCCCCGTATTTTATGTCATAGTTGTCCCCATCACCTGTCCAAGGATTATGCATTTCTAACAGATTTGTTTATAATTTTTAACCCATCCAACAAATGTTTCTGGTGAATAATGCTCTTGGGCTGTCCTCTGTAAGCATTCATCCAAGTGGTGAGTGTCTGAGCTGGACACCCTCACTGCACCCCTACCCAAAACATGTTCTGTTGTGACCCCCCACAAACTGAAGAACGCTGATCATCTGTGAGAGGTTACCCAGGGGAGCAATTTCACCCCAAAATATCAATACATTTCCTCCTGGTGATGCAGAAGGTAAGTAGGCAGTTCATGTCAGTCCTTGGATATATAACTGAGGTTATTTCCTTCTTTTCCCCAATAAACAGCTTGATGAATGTTTTATTTGGTGTCAGAACAGGGTTTGGTGCTGAACCATAAAGTCAGACTCTGCTTCTTCTCACACCCACCTCTACCAAAGAGCTTGTTTTAGGCACAAAAAAGGCTGATTTAGGCCTATGGCTGCTCTGAGCCCTTCCAATGTTGCTCACAGCCACAGGAAATTAAAAAGTTAAGACCGAGGGCAGCAGGGAGAGGCAGTATAGGATTGCATAGGACCAGCAAGGCCAGACTCCAGTGATTCAGAGTTGGTGTTCAAGCCTCACAACCCAAACCCAATATGCTATTTATTGACACCAAAAGATGGGGAAAACAACAGTCACCACCCTTGCAGGAAACATCCCTAACTCCTAAAGTAGTTTGAGTCTTATTTGCCCCCACCAGTCCTCATGTCTCTGTACAAGGCTGTCCTCCACGTTCACCAGTGATGGTAACTTGCCTCCTGAGTGATTGATTTCTTTGCTAAGGCAAAAGAGTTGCGTTCTTTAGCCACAGGGTAAACAAATCAAAAAATCAAAACCAACATCCCCAGCATGAAGTTCAGCTGGAACTACTGTACTCGATCAGAGGGATGGCTTGGCTCTATCAGCCCTTGTGCTGACCGTGTCTGTAGATATCCCAGAGAAATGTGCAGAGGCCGACAAAAACTGAACTTTAAGGTCTCTTTCAACCCAAACCATTCTATGATTCTATGAAAAGAGAGATCACTGTAACTCCTCCTCAGTAACCTGCCTACATATGAGCTTAATCTTGTCCAGCCTCTTTATTCAAATTTCATTTAGCTCAATATGTGTTCTCCATACAGTCACACAAGCAGTTTTAATCTCAGACAGCAACCTGTAGCAGGCAGCTCCAAGTCTGCCTCACAGGCCCACAGGATAATTTGGAAAGGATCACAGGAGGTGTCCAGATCAACCTCCTGCTCAAGCAGCCTCAACTTGGAGGTCAGACCAGGTTGTTCCATGCTTTACCAGTTGAGTCCTGTAAATCTCCAGGAACAGGAGTGCCACTATCTCCCACGGCACTGTACCAGCACTTCGCCATACAAAATGGAGAAAAAAAGTTTATTTCCATTGATGAGAATCTGGATTAAGTGACCATGAAAGCAGGACCATAATGAAGGTCCCTCTGAGCAGTGAGTAGCTGAGATGAGTTAATCTGTGTGCCAGAGGGCAGCAGAAAGTCTTAGCACTAATGCTTGTAGCATGAGTCCCCCACAAAACAGTTTCTATAGTAACTACACCATGGAACATTGTTTGGTTTGCTTGGTTCCTTACTCTTGGATCAAGCTTCCCTACAATCAGAACTTGGATTATGAGCTGGAATGAAAGAGGCCTCAAGCCTTAACCCCCACACAAGAAATGTGTAGGTCCTTGGTAAAGCCAACAAGAGCTCCCAAAATCAGTATCAGTGACATTTAAACTTCAGAGTAAAAGGTTTCTCTAAACGATCAAAACCTCACACCTCTCTGTGCTACTATTTCTCTTTCACAGACTCAAGAAATAGCTAAAAAGGATAAGAACTTACTATGAGACTAGTCACAAGCTTGCACACAACTCCTGTCCTCTCCTCCTGCAGACACCCTTGGGTGAACTTAACCTCACCTTCATTAGCTGCATCTCCTCCTACACCTGACACTAAGCTGGAGGAAAAATAGCCTCCTCCTTCAGTCCCCTCCCAATCCATACATCTTCTGCTGCTTGAAAACTATTCTTGCCTCAGGCCATGCAAATCACAAGATTATCTGTGACTGCATTCCTCAGGTCTGACCAGGAAGAGGTGGGGATAGCTCAACCCCCATCATGGAAAAGCATCACAAATCCAAATCTCTCCCTCTCAGTTTAGAAAGCTATCCCAGTTTTCCCTGGGAACGTCCTAGCTAATGCCAGTTGTTTGGTTCCAGAGTTAATGACCTAGCAAGATGAACAAGAGCAGTTTGCACTCCTCTAAGAAACACAACTTTCGATAATTTGTAGTCTCAGGGAAAGAAGCGACATTTGAGATCAGGTTTAGAAGGTGTCTTTCATCACCCGAGGGCCTGGAAACATGCTTTGTATATTTAGTTGAAAATTCAAGTGATGCAGAAATTGATGGGTCAGCCACAGACGGCCTCGTCCCATGTCCTTGCTTATCCTGCCTGGTGTCAAGAAGAGACAAGGAAGAAAAAGAAGCTTAGAAGAGCATTAACAAAAAAAAAAGAAGCCATTTTATTGAAAATGAAATTAAAACTTCAAATTAATATTACAATCATGAGAAAATGCCAAACAATTCAATTTACAGTTGCAACATACAATACAAATAGTCCCTTTGAAGTTGAAGTAAACTGATCCACAATCATTGTCTGTGGCATAAAGCAGAGTGTGTTTGTACAATATGTGCATGAAAAGCAAATCTTGGGTGACAGCATTTGAAAAAATAAAAAATTAAAGCTTGTATTTACACAAAATGCTACAAATATTTTGTTCCAGCAGAAATTCAAGATTGGTAAAGCATATTTAACAACAAAAAAAATTGGAATGTCACTCATATTACCTAAAGTTACTGTAAAAGTATGGTTTTGGCTGATATACTTAAAAGTACTGCATTAAAAAAAAGCAAAGAGTTATCTGTAAACATGGAAGTAAACAAACATCTAAAAAATAGTTCTCAGAAAATGTTAAACTGAAATGCATTCTATTTAAAAACAACAAGAAATTATGGGGGGCATAGAACGGGGCTTCTTTGAGCTCATGGCTGATCCAGGTTTAATTATTGCTTTTGCTCATGGCTTGCTGCTGCTGCAGCCCAGCGCAAGGCTGAGCCTTGCTTTGCTCAGGGTGAAAGTGCAAAATTCTCCCCACTCCAGATGGTACCTGTGGAAACTGGTAAATCTTTGCTCGGGGGACTGCTGGCAACAAAGGTTCAATGCTAAGAAAGACACAGCAGCTGGGCTTTTAAAGGAAACGATAAATAGCACGTGAATTATGCTGTGGGATAAATAATTTGCTTTACTCTTCTCTCCTGACCCACTGCACCTGATCTGGTTACCCTTAGAAGGAGAGAGAAGAGGATTTAATCCTCCCTTCGGCAAAAGGGACATTGTGCCTGTTGTGCTGGAAGTAAGTCTTTGGTAGGATAAGAGAGCTGGAAGGTAAAAAAAAGGCAATTTATTTTCTTTAAATCTGTGACCAGTGCCAAAGATTGCCACTGCCCGAAGGGAAGGGCTGTCGTACCTTTGAGAAAACTTCATTTTGCGATGCCAAGCACCTCACAAAAGCTCAGATAAATTGATATGATTCACTACATAGCACCGGTTGGGTCTGAAAATCTGACTCAAGAGCATTTCCAAGTGAAATTGAAAGCATTTTCTGAAATCTCTGATGAGCATCTCTGCCTCAGCCTGTACGACTCCATGACCAGCCTGATGTACCAGGACAGATTTTCCAAAGGCACCAGGAGGGTTCAGGAGCATGGGGGTCTACTGAAAGTCAAGGGGCTGGTGCTCCTCTGTCCACAGGTACTTAGAAAATCCTTTCCTTCCTATCTCAAGCAGGCAGAGCCAGGTCAGACGAGGGCATGGATCAACTGGATCAGGCACACACACCTCGACTGGGCGGAGAAAACATTTTCAACGTTTGTCCCTAAAGGTCCAGTTGAAAAACCACGGGGACACAAACAGAGTCCTGTCGGTATTGGGCAAAACAAAAGTCTGGTCTGTGCTGGATTTATCCAGAAACAAAAACCAAGTGCTTGAATTTTACAACAAAGTCTTAAGGAAAAAAAAAAAGAAAATCTGGGTTGCTGCCTGCAGCCACTCTTAACAACATTTCAACACAAAAGCACCCTAAAAATTACTTAATATGCATACAGTAAACCTTAAAAAGCCCTTCTCAGCAATAACAAATAATGTACAAATATAGTACCTTTTATTAAATAGGAAACAGCTTGCACTGGCAGTACATCTCTTTTTCTCTTGCTTACTAAACAAAACACAAAACTGAAATGTGTAACCAGACACTGGTTTTTTAAGTGCTGCTGAGACTAACAAACGTTACTTTACAGTTACAAATAAATGGACAGTGGTATGCTTCAAGCTACCACAAACCAACAATAAATAGAATCAATTACAGCTTCCATCTTTGAAGGAAAACTAAGTATTAGAAGAAAAACAAAGTGTCTTACTTATACTTTAAGCATACTTGGTATACAACCTTTAGAAGGCAAAGACTTTATTAATTTATTATTTTTAAGAGCACGTCATCACGCAGATTGGAGGGATGTACCATGCTAATGGCAGCTCGTTTAACAGCTTCGCTGCTAGCGAGCAGTGAGGGTGGTGTCCAGCTCTGTGTGGCTGTGCCCAGAGTTGATTTACTGCCATGCTTTGGAGGTAGCCAAAGATCACCCAAGGAGCAGCTTGGAGGAGGCTGCAGGCAGCAGTGACGGAGGGAGTGGAAGGAGGGAGCTTTGGCCAAGCCCACTGGCACATGCCGAACATCCCACTAAGCCAGGCTTAATACCTGCCTGGGGAGAGTGTGGGGAGGATGGCTCAGCTCCCACCACATCCAGCCAATGCCATGTCACCCCCCTGCTTGCCATGGCAGCCCTGGGCTGGCCAAAACTGGGGCCTCTCTGCGGGGTAGTTTGGCCACAGACAGGCTGGGGTTTGGGTGCAACCTGCTCTGCTTGTACCAGCCCTGGGAGCCCCAGGGTGGCTTTGAAGATGGGTTTATGTCTTCCGTGTGGGCAGAGGTGAGAATTGCTGCCCTTGTGCTCGTCCCTCTAACACGGCAACAGCCACATCAGCTTCAGAGCCACCACAGCATCCGCACGGCTCCCGCATTTAATGCTAACGGGTGGTGACTCGCTACCAGGCAGTTTCTGTCTCAAGTTTGAAACCTTTTAATTCCACCGAGTGGGCTGAAATTGCAAGGGGAGGGGGAAATGTTTCACCATTTCTCCCTTAATCCCATTTCTGAGATACTTAACAATTCATCATTTGCAAAATACAGGCTTTGAAATGGTTTTGATTTTTCTTTGGGAAAAAAAAAACCCTGTTGAAATCTAAATTATGCTGTCAAAATAGGCCATTTTAAATATGAATCTTTTCAAATTTTGAAGTTCTGAGGAAAAATCCTTGGAGAAGAAGAAATTAGGGGAAGGGTGGAGAATATTTCATCCTTCCTACCATTTTTCCAGTGTCTCCACAACTACTGATTAAAAGGCAAGACTGTGTTGAAGGCAACCAGACGGCTAATAAAAATATTTTAAACACAATATTTCCTTCATAAGTTACATAAAAAAAGATCCTACATCCAAAGTCATTTGATGTGGATGCATTTAGGTTGGGTTTGTTGTTTTTACGTCACATTGTAAACTGGTTCACACTGGAACTGCTTTTCAGAGTTGGGTAAAGGTCTGAGGTTTACACTATTGCAGAAATGTAATAAAAAAAACCAAAACAACAAAAAACACTTTTAGAGACCGAAGTCAATATATCATTACATTAAGAAACGTTTAAAGGGTCCAAATGTCATTAAATAATTATAAATATTCTTTTAAACTTAAATGATGATTCATGTTAGCAAACAACCTCAAATTTTACACATTTATAATTTAAAAAAAAATAAAAAAAAAGAACATAGCCGAACACAAATACTATGTATACCATTTTGGCTCTAGTAATATATATTGCCATTCTCATATTTTGCATAAGTAATAACATTTTGTTTTTTTGTTTTTCAAGATTTTGGTTGTTATTTTTGGTTTTTGGCTAATCGAAGGCAAAACGAGCGGATACAAAAGCAAAAAGGAAACCCTGGGGTTGGATAACCTAACTTGAAAACTCATTCTCTCTAAGTACCCAAAAGCAAACCAAAAAAGCAATGAACACAGAGAAATTCCAACCATTATTCCCAGCAAGGCTCGGACAGAGTTTTTGGGACAGCTGTTTTTGTCTGAATGGGTCATAGCAAAATGGAAGCAACTTGCTCTTTGCTTTTTATGTGCACCAATACAAACCAGGTGAATTGCACTACAGGTGTGGAGAGGGTCCCATACGTTGTATGATTGCAACTGTATCTGGAGTTCATGGTTAGTTTTGGTGTTTTATTAAAATAAAAGGGAATGCAGCCTTTGCCTTGCATCACCATGTTTCTCCTGATAGCCGGGGAGTCCATTCTCTCCTTGTTGGCAAAAAGTACTCACTAGTTATTACAAAACTCTAGGGGAAAAAAAAGTAATTTAAAATTAAAAAAAAAAAAAGAAAAAAAAAAGAAAAAAAAAAAGGAGGCGGTGAATTTCTTTGTGTGTGTAGAAAGTACATTTTAAATATAAAACAAGGTAAAATGTTTCCAAGAGAAAAAAAAAAAGCAAATATGTGCTTTGATTTGCATAATCTGAAACATGGGTTGTGGTGTGTTGGTAACTCTTGTATTATTTATGGCCATTATCATCTCATCTACACAGTTGCACATATTGGTAAAATCTGTTTAAAAAAAAAAAATAAAACAAAAAACAGGCACTTCGTAGTTAGTCGAACGTTTGGTGGTTTGGTGTTTTTTTGGTTTTTTTTTTTGGCTTGCGGAGGTTGGGCCGGCTACGGAAGAAATCTCAGTACGGCCTCCAAACGGACTCATCCATCCTGCCACTAGAATTCAAGACGGTTGGGGAGCTGCTGTGGCTGCCATCCGCCTCCACCCCATCACTCTGGGTGGGCAAGTTAGGGTTTAGCAGTGTGCTGCCGTTGGACGTGGTGGTGCACGGCGGGAGCATCCTGGAAGGGGAGCGGTCCCCTCCCGGCACCATGGGGAACTGGTATGATCCTGACGAAGTGCCATAGTAGAGATATGGAGTGCTGCTGGTCTGGAAAGGTCCACTTTGGTTTTGGGAAGAGCCGGGGTAGGGTGGTGGTAGGTAGGTGTGGTAGTGAGTGGTTGCGGACATACCCAGTGACATGCCTGAGGTGACTGGCGGTGTATAGGTAAAGGTGGCTGGATAGTGCATTCGTGGGTTGGAGAAGCGGCTCTCAGTGAGGGATGAAATGCTTGTGAACTGCCTGGGATCTGAAAATGGGCCCAGCTCTGAAGCACCTAAAAAATTATAACAAAAGACGGGGGAAAACAATTCTGTAAATACCATTTTTTGTATCACGTGATGATAGAATTTTACTTTTCTAAGATAACCCACTTCTTTTGGCCCCCAAGAGAATAGCAGATCATATCAAGCAACACATTGCAAGGAACAGAGTCATACATCTGTCTTCTAGAAGCGCTGGGCCAAACTCATCCCTGGTCTAACTCCACCGATGCCAATGGAGGGAGCAGTATTGCCAACCTGGAGTGTTCAAAGGTCATGAGTCAGGTTGGGGAAAAAAAAAAATCTCAAAAATCAAGAGATTGAAAAAGAGCCAAGAAAAGAAGGGGGAAAAACGAAATATTGCTAAAATCAAGAGATTTAAAAAGAGCCAAAAAAAGAAATGTGGACTTGGAGTTGATTTGCCTTCTGGTTTCAGAGTTTTGAGGGTTATGTGTCTCTGTTTATTGCTTGAGCCTCTTGAGAAACTCAGGTCTGGTTGCACTCAAAATCTGAGATTCCCACCTCAGCACAGGCAGTCAGGAGCTGGGATTTCCAGAAAAGCAGAAATCACTGTGCAACTTGTAGTAAAGCTACAAGAGCTGGCAACACCAAGTTAACTGCACCACTGACACCAGGGGAGTTACACTGGGGGTGACTAAGACCCATTTCTTGCCTTAAATCAATTTATTTAGGTGAGAATCCGCTCAGCTGCTTCTTTTGGCTAAAAAACAGTTTGCTGCATCTGACGGATGGACAAGGCCATTGAGCTGATAGCAAAGATGCAGATTTTACTCTTCAGAGAAGTTGATGGAAAATTACAAGCCCAACACTCTTTTTGCCACTGAAAAAAATTTGTTTTCGCATGTAGTCTCTGCAGTCTGGTTGAAAAAAAAAAAAAGACCACACAGTTTATGACTACTGTGAACGTCTGGATGGTAACACTGTGAAATGGAGTCTAACGCAAAACAGGGATGGGTAAACTCATTTTGCCTAATTTCTAATCCCACATCAAACACCCAAAGCTTTGGAGCAGAACTGGAAAGCAAACGTTAGCTTGATGATGTGCTTAGGAGACTGTGGGATGGACAGGAGCAGAAGACAAAGATGGTGAAAGCTTGTACTGGGAGTCAGAAGAGTGGAAAACAAAGAGGGTGTGGGAAAAGGACAGAGGAAAGAGGCAAAGCCTGAAGAAGAAGTACAGACCAGGAGGGAGCAAATGCAATGGCCAGTATGCAGCAGACACATACATTTATACAGAGCTGAAAAGAGCAGGGTATAAATAAAGGGGGAAAATTATGAAATCAAATGGACCCTCCCTGCACTTCCCAGCTGACTCTCCTACAGCTTTACAGCCCTCCAGATCCATGGGTTCACTCACCTCTTTGTCAGTCTGCTGAACCTAACTAAAAGGAAAATATAGCATCTTCTAGATACCAAACCGATGTGCTAAACAGTGAAATGCTCTGTGTATCCTCAGTTTAAAATGAAGGAATTATTTCCCTTGCAGACAGGCTTCAGATATGCCCTGCTGACACTGCTGTGTAAAAGAAAGGTCTCTCCAGCCCTTCTGTTCCTCGTCCACTCTGCTGTAAGCAACAGACTCAAAATTCTCTGCCACCTTTTGTGGCACATTTTGGGATTTAAATCACTATTCTCGCCTGTTTTCCCAGCTCAGTGAACCCATGCCTACAATGATATCTAAAAGCAGCAGTGGGGCAAAGCTCAGGCACAGTTTGGGTTCAGGCTGGAGGACCTGGCCCACAGCCAGCCAAGCCTCCAAATCAGCCTGAAACCTGGGGATTATAATCCTCCATCTCTGACAATATTGAGCACAGAGCTTTAAGTGGGCAGTAAAAGCCCATTCTAAACTCTGATGACAATGTGATTACTATTATCTTTATCTGGGACTAAATCAGTGACCTATGGGTGAATGGGTCTGTCTCCATCATCAACCCCCTCCAACCACAGCGCCCTGGAATGTAATATAACTTGTACCTTTACAGCAAACACTCTACTACTTTATGCAACTTCTTTCGTTCCCAACTGCAAACAATAGCCAGAGGCAATACCACCCAGATTCAAAGCTGTAATTTTGGAACACTATCCTTTATATTGTGAACAGGTCTGATACGTATCTGGAAATATAAGGTTAGAATATAATTTCCCCAGCTGCTCAAAATACTGAGTTTCAATCTGCTAGTGCTTATTCTCTTTTTGTTTTTTGTTTTTTTGTTTTTTTAATGTATTGTTATTGCAACTCTCCCAGCATGAACAGAGTTGCTCTTAGTTTACCCTGATAGAAGCTAAACAAGACTTCTACAATCAAAGGTGGAACTGGTGTGAGTCTAAGGTGTAGAAGAACACTGGTATTTTTTATTTCTTTCAACTAATACTATTTTTTTCTTAATACAAAGGTCTCCACATGGTTTTACACATTAAAAGGCAATCGCCCTTTCAGAGCTAGATCCAAATATTATCTGCATGGGTGCTGCCAAGAGGTCATGTCTGTGTGGAATGACTGGGAATGTGCACACCACACGTAGGCATTTCAAATGTGAGGCTGCAGACCTCCTTATGTACCCTAGTAAATCCACACTTGTTTGTTTTTACTGTTGCTTGTAAAGCACAATCGTATTTACCCAAAGGCCAAACACCCATAACCCTGTCTTATCTCACTCATGGCTGTGTCTGCACAGCTCCTGCCCACTCACTTCTCCAACTCCCCTTTTGCCCAAGTGCCTTTTGCTGTCTCCATAACTCCCAGCACAGGGCTGCAATTTGTTCCCAGCTTTATTGCATATCTCCATTGTGTAAAGATATTTTTAAAGATCAGAAAAAGCTCTCTGTTCTAAAGTTTCATTTCTAAGGGAAACTTACTAAAAGGTCAGCTCTAAACCTCAGCTTCTTGCCACCCTCACTGCTGTTCAATCTTGCTGATGCATTTTTGCTCTCCTCCTCCTCCTTTCTCTGTGCTACCTCCTTATGTTAAGGTTGATTTTGGTTCTAACTTGGAAACCCCAGGCACAGATTCATTTACACATGTTAAACTCTTCGCTGGGCTGGGAAGAGAAATAGTTCGACTGGGTATGGCACCCATCTTTGTATATCTAGCTGTGCACAAACAGTGATGTGGATCAGCAATATAGTAACAGGACAGTGCAAGTATGTAAGTCATAATATAATAACTATAATATTATACTAATTTATTTATTCCTCTCCCCGGGAGGATTAAAATTTTATGCTAATTTTTCCTCCGTCAGAGCAAGAAAACCATTTGCATCTGTGAATTCCCACTCTCGTGATAACTTGCACTAAATGGGTGAAGCATAGACCCTCTGCCCTACATCATGGCCACCACATTGCAAAACAACACTTGTATAAAGAGAAGAGACTTTATTTTGTGCCACCAGAAAGAGAGACACATCAAAGAGCACAGCAAGTGATCTTCTCCTATACAGTCTCATCAGCTGACTGGGTTTAACAATAAAAAAGAAAATTAGAAAAAGGCGTATTTTTGAAAAAAAAAAACCAAAACCAAAACCCTTTACATCTGAATGAGTCCAGGTTGAACTATTTTTAAATTTTCTAGGCTGATTCCTTCCTAACATAGCCTGGCACTCCAGTTTTCTGAGAGCTAAATGTTTAGAACAGAAAAGTGGTCATGTTAATATGCCAATATATATGCTAACATCCCAGATTCAAGAATACTGCTACAGTGTGTTTCATATTTAGAATAAGAACAATTAAAATTCCATGTGGTTTCACTTATTTTGATGCAGAAGCCTCATTAAAAACCCTAGACCTGGGCATTTGCCAGCAGCCAGCTCAAATTGTTTTGCATTCGCGCTTAAAACCCAATTTTACCTGCTGCAGCTTTGCAGCTCCACCATTCACAGCTGCATGTTTGCCAAGGTAATTTCTCTTTTGCAGTTTACAGATGCCAGCTAGTGCCAATTAATGCTCAGGTCTCAATTAATAAGCTGCGCTTGTGGTTTGCAGAAAATCAGGCAACAAATTTCTGTCAGGTTTACAGCACTTTAGCCAATCATTCCCAATTATTAAAGATCATAATGTACTGTGGACAGATTAACTCCTTGTAGGTACAGCCAGCTGACATCTACTTTAAAGAGTTACAGGATATTTTTATAACTAAAAAATATTACCATTTGTTTTGTTATTTAATGCTAGAAGGTCACAAACAAAAAAAAAGTCCCCTTGGCTTATTGCATTTGTTTCATAGGGAAATTTGTAGCCCATCAAGTCAATGCAGAATCTTTTGATGCATGAAACCAGAGTATTCACTGAATGTCTGTCTCTAGGAAATTCAGCAACGTATAGTTAAATTTATTTACCAGTAGCTAAATGATTCCCTTGTGTTTCTGGGAACTTCAGTGTTAAGACATTTGCTGAAGTCTAAACTAGGTTTTGCGGGCTTTTGTTCAACAGTACAATTCAGGCTGGGACATTGTACTAATTGACCTATTAAAATAGTTTTTTCCTTCCCCAACATCTACGTTTCTGAATTATAAATGCAGCCTGGATTACTTGCAGCTGATAATATCGCCTTGGATGAAACATGCCACACACTTCACATGATGAGACAATTTCAGTCTCTTACAGCTTTGCCAGACTTTAAATGTTCTGGCTGAAATTGTCCATGCTGAGCGTCTGTCTCAGGCTAAATTTTGATTTATGCATTTATTTGTTTTTAAAATTTCAGCTGAAACTCTTCTGCTGGGAAAAATACATTGTTTTACCAATCTTAAACTCTGAGGAGCCTTCCTTTGAAAAGCTGTACCAGTTCCATGCTTTGAAGTAAGGACTTGAACTTTGGAATAGGAGTGGCTTTTTTTGTGAGAGATGTTGCCATGAAAATCCAGCCAAATATGAACAAATCATAAGCACTCTGACTAAAAATGGGCAGAAGAGTCTGTGCCCCTACAAAGACACTTGTCTAGAGACTGGAATGAAATCCAGGAGTCACAAGTCCTAGCATTTTTTCTGCAAGCATTGTTGAAACACAGGGACATTGCCACCTGTCCCCACGCCAGCCTAATAGAGGATCAGTCCATTGATGGCTCCATTCTTTGGGATGGCAGACCCT
Source organism: Rhabdornis inornatus (assembly GCA_013397075.1). NCBI lineage: Eukaryota > Metazoa > Chordata > Aves > Passeriformes > Rhabdornithidae > Rhabdornis > Rhabdornis inornatus. The sequence goes on along the minus strand of VWZS01003297.1, from coordinate 774,202 downwards.
GAGTGAAAGGAGACCATGTGGGTGTTCGAATAACATTGCAAAGTAAAATTTGGGAAGGTGGGGTTATTTGTGGTTTGATTTTTTTTTAGAAATCTGAGAAACTATAAATATAACCAGAGGCAAACAAAGGGATATTATTAAGGTTACCATGTGAAGAGTGAGAAACTTTGGAAACACCAGCATTCAAGTTACTTCTCCAAATGCACTATGACAAGCATTCAGCTACATAAGATGCTATTCCTTTCTCATTACCCTGGCCAAGGTGGCCACCTCTGGAGATGTGTCTGAGTTGAGGAATAGAGAAGACCATTGTCTATATATTCCCCAGATCCACTGCTCCAAGAAATCAGAAGGGGTGAAGTGAACAAGGCGAGAGAGACCCAATTACTTCCTGAGTTAACTGGATTTTATATGTGTTTCTGCCACATGGCTCCTACATGACTCAGTTGAAATGTCTCCAAATCCCATTTTCACTTCCCTCATTTTCAGTGTGCAGCTAAGATGTTGGCTTCTGATTTGCACGTGTGCTAAACATTCCCAGCTGCAGCTGAATCCAATGGGATCACAGGTCTGAGCACAAGGATACAGACAGAACTGAAATTGTGCTGTAGGTGACACACAGAGGGTGCACTGAACGACACAAGACCTTAAGGTCAATCTCATTTCTCTTTCTTGGGAATATCACACTGCAGTGAACTGTATACAAATGCTATGGCAGAAATATTAGAGCAAAGCCAAGCAAGAAATTAAGGATTCCTTCTTCAGAGCAGCACCTAATGCCCTGCAATAAGCAAGGCCTGAGGAAATGCAAAGAACAAGAAGCAAACAAAATATTGAAGAGCTGCTCATTAAGTTAGCACTGTCCATCCTGTGCACTGAGACAGGAATCCCGTGGGAAAAGTATCATGTGATCCTGTAATTAAAATTTTTAATATAATGCATAAGCAGAATGAGACTGATTTAAAGTTGCACAGGCAATGTAAGTACTGAGATTTTCTAATTTCTGAGCTCCTGGTTTTGCCAGTCTGAAGGACCCTTTGCAGTGTGTTTTGAAGGGGGAGTGATTATTTTCCATCTGGATCTCTTTGGGTTTTCCCCCAGCATCCTTCTGTAGCTGTAGGGGGACAGTGTTATTTTGCTCTTCATTTTGTTAAATTCTTGTTCCCTGTGTCTCCTAATAAGTGTTTATTGAATCACAGACAGCATCATCTTTCTGCTTTCTTCCAGGCAAGCCTCTGTCTCTCCAAAGCTCCTGTACCACCTACCCTCTGGATGCCACTGTAGAATGGAGCCTAGGACTGCAATTCCCAGGGATCCCAAAACACCTCCTCCTGTATCTACTCCTTGCTGTAGCTGTTAGCTCCTGATCCCACAAACCCACACTGGTGCTCAGCTTCATGCTGGAGCTCAGGGACATTCCTCCCACACATCCAGCAGCGAGTCTACCAGTCTGCCTGCTGGGAGGGTGAGGACCATACACCACCACAGAAATAATGCACCAGGCTTCTCCCTCTTTGGTTTACTTTCTGGATGAGCATGTGTCATGTTTGGAACCACTTAATGATATGATATGTTTTTAAATGCTCTTTTCCCTCCCTTTAGTTCAGGAGAAAAAAAAAATTAAAAAGCATTTGACATTATTTTTTTTCTCAATTTCCCCCCCCAGGTCACCCCGAAAAGGTCTCCTGGCAAACAATAGCTGCAAAAAAGGTGTGAACTGGCCCCCCCTCCTCTTTTCTTCACCTCAACAAGGTGTTAACTTCAAGGCCTAGTTGGGACCATTTAAACAGCAACATTATTAAGCACAGCAGTCTCACAAAAGTCGGAGGGAGGAAGGAACACTTTAACCCCTTCAGAGCCTCACACACAGCAGGCAAGACCCTAATTCCAGTGCATCCCTTCTCATAGCTCCTCAGTACCCCAGTTCACACCGTAAACTGCACACTGGTGCCTCCTGGTATTTAGGTAACAGGTCTTTGGCACCTAAAATACCACGGATTAATTTGCAGATAGATGTTTTCACTGAATTTATGGCGCTGCACCTAAGCCCTTTGCTGGGAGAAACACCCCATAAATAACATAGTTAGTAGTGATCATTAAAGTACCACTCGTGCAAATAAAGCAGAGCGTTTCTCAAACAGAGATGTTATATTGCTTAACACCGAAATTGGAGTCTCTTTGCATTTCTTCAGCCCAGGCTCTGTCATTACCTGTCCTGCTCCCTCAACAGCACTTTTCTGCTGGATGAAGCTGCTTTTCTTAAGGCACTGAGGTCTTGCTGGGTGACATTATGCACTGAAACACAAGCAGCTGCTCTCTGCACCCCTAGGTATAGCTCATCTAAAATTAAGGGAACATCAATAGGCAAAATGTCACAACCCACCTCTCCTAGATGGACTGTTGGGAGCAGAAATGAAGCTGTGGAAGCTTCAGCCATCACCATCTCATTTATAGACGCTGCCTCACTTATACAGCATTTATAAACCTTCTTAATGAGAACCACAGGAGGGGGACAAATGGTCACATTAGAGAAATAGATCCTGGGTTGGTGGTTATGACCTGCCACCCGTGGATGCCTGTTGACCTGGTGTGATGGGTGGGGAGCCTCGGAACTTCTCAGCCTTTGCTATCTCATCTCAGTGACTCCAGTCTGGAGTTGTCACGGGTGATTCGGGTGGAATGGAACTGGCAGTGTATCAAAACCCCCCTGCTTGTTTAAAGTCTCAGGCCATCTACATGCTGCACTGGAACCAAACAGTAAATAAAGTTTCCTGGAAATAAGTCCAGGAGCCCTGCAACACCGCATGGCACAAACACGCACACGAGAGTGCGGCGCTCTCCGCTCGCTTTTCCCCAACTTCTCCTGCCTCAATTTCAGCCGTCGCTGCTTTTCACCAGCCGAAAAGCATCAGCAGGAACACTCGAGGCTTTTCTTGGAGAGCAACCTCAGAGTGTTGTATACAGCAAGGGGGTGAAACCACAGGGCTGCGGAGCAGGCACGGCGATGGAGAGCAGCGGGACAGGAATCCTGAGTAAATCCAGTGAATGGGAAGATAATATACATCATGGCTCACAGGCTACTTTATGCCTTCTTTTTCTTTTTTTTTTTTCTTTTCAGAAAAATGTGCCTTAACTGTCCAGTATAAATATTTGTTTCCAATGTTGTCATGAATTGTACTTTTCCACTGCATGCTACTAACTCAGAAATACCATCTGATCCTCAAGCAGACACAAAGGAACTATGTTTTGCAGGGACAGGGAAGGGGGGGAAGCCCTTGGCATTGCTCTGCTATTTTACCCTTTAAACCCCTCCTTTTCCCTCCCCATCCAAATTTTCCTTTCGCATCTTATTCAACTAACGGACATCTCTCCTGGGGACAGAGGATTCCTTGCTGGTTCTTGATTAAGAGTTTTTAAGAAGCCGTGAAGGAAGATATTCTTTGAAACTGGATCTACTGTAGGATAGGAGCCAGCACACAGGACACCGTGTCTTTCAGAGAGGGCCACACACAGTGCCACTCCAGTCATATGACTTCTCTGTCACATCCTGAAGCCATTTCCAGCTCGTGTGCGAGTTTGTACTCCCATTTAGAAAAGGATGGGATATATTGGGAACACACATATGGAAACACTTTCAGGGAATCAGTTTCCATGAAATCCATAATAAGCCAAGTGGCTTCAGATGTGGCAGTGTGCCTCAGATTAGCCAGAATTAAAAAAAAAAAAAAAAAAAAAAAAAAAGGGGAAAAAAAAAAAAAAAAAAAAAAAAAAAAGAGAGAGGGAAAAAAGAAGGAAAATTCTTCCCTTTCAGTCCTTATTTCAGTTTCAAGGCGGGGGGGGAAAGGAAAAAAAAGAAAATTAGAAAATTAAAACCAACTAATGACTTATGGCTACCAAAACAGGGAGTCACAAAATAATATAACTAACAAGAGCACTCCTCCTCCCCCAAATAAGGACACTGCTATCAGCATTCTTGCAGCTCCCAGAAAGCTCTTCTGGCATCTACCAAGCTCACATGGGGTCGGCAGAGCCATAGCCCTGCCTGTGCCAGCCTGCATGGGTTGGGCAGGTGCCCACTGTCTGGTAACCTGTGCGAGCAATTTTTTCTTTCCCTTACAAATTTACCTTCCTTTCCTTTCATTCCTGCCCTTCCAAAAGCTGCAACTCGGTGATAAACTGTCCATTAAGTTAATCTCCTGGAAAATGCCATATTCAGAAGGGGATATGCCCTGGCTGGGGTTGGCTGTACCCAAGCCATACTAAAAGCAGGGTTTATTGTGGGATGCTGTATTTGGTTTGCCAGGCAGGGGGTGGATATCACCTGCCTGCCGTGCTTGGAGCCAAAGCTCAAGAGCAACTGCCAGGTGCCCTCACTGATGGGTACCAGAGAGAAGGAACAATCCCAAACAGCACAGAGAAGGGCTGGAGGCCACGTCGGTGCCAGGCAGGAGGGAAGCACCAGCTCATCCAAGCTACCATAGTGTTGGAATAATCTTTGCATGGCTGAGGAAGTGGGAAGTACAGATCAAGTGGCAGGAGTTCAAATGGGAACTGGAGAGATGCTACGTGCATCTCTGCCACAGATACCTGCCTTTTAATCACAAAATAACCAGGAATTTGGCTGCTAATTGGGGCCGTATCCTACAAACTCTACTTTTCCTGACAAACAAATGACTCCACAAATAGTCCCTCTGTTTCCAATAGGGTTATTTGCTGTAGGAGGGACCACCCAACATGAGAGGATCAGGCCCTCCACTCCCTCGCCCTGCCGCTCGCTTCAAACTTCCACAGCCAAATGTGAACACAAAAAAATACCCACGGACTGCAAAGGCTTTTCCTCACTGCTGCTGGAAAAGCCCTGGACTGGGATGGCTGTGGAAAGGTCTCGTGTGCTATTAATATGATGCTCTTCCTGCCTTCTGCTGCCGAAATGGGGATTTGCCATTTGTTTCTCAGGCTGGTTCTTTCCACTCAAGCCCCAGCACAGTAACTAACTGAAAACTTCTGCATCAAGGAGAAGGTCTCTTTTAAAGTTTGGCTTGGCTTTGCTTTCAAAGAGTTGTCTGTATATTTTAGAATATGTAGAACTTGCCTTTGATTTAAACCTCGCTCTTAACAATAGACAAGAGATGATTTCTCTACTGAACGATTTAAACAAAAACAAACATATTTCGGTTACTCGGCCTTGTTTCTCAAAACGTTCTGTTTCCTTTTTTTTCCCAGAGAAAAATCAAACCCTACAAATCGTTACACTTCTGGCCAAAAAAGCTTAAATTCACAAATGTAGATAATCCACTTTTTTTTGCCCTGAAAAATACCGTACACAGAGAAAGAAGAGCACCTCCCCAGCCCCCAGACATCCATAAAACACGAAACCCCCTCATCTAAACAATTAAAACCATACTTTTCTCCTCCAAAATAACTTCTCCCTTCAAAAGACATTTTCAGCCTCAGTCCCTGTCCACAAGCAGGGCCATGGTGTTGATTTCTAGTCCCCCCCAGCACGTAGTCCTGTGTCCCCAGAGGGGGAACAGCCACACCTCGTCCTGCAGAGCCACAGGAAGGCAGCTGCTTGTGTTGGGAGCCAGGGCTGCACAGGAGCAGCTGCTCCCAGGCAATGAGGGCACTTAACCCATGGGACTTCTGGCTACTGGAGAAAGAAGAGGGGAGATACCACGGAGGCATTTCCATCTTAGGTTAAGGATTTTAGCAGCAGGCACAATAATGCTGTTGGAGTGAAAACAGTGGAAAGTAACTCACCCAGTGATGGCCAGAGTTTTTTCCCTTACAGTGAGAACACATTTCCTCCAAATATCACAAACAGTAGTAACATTGGGCCCTGTGATAAAATGGTCAAACACTGCAGCATGACTCAAGACTCACCGGCCAAGGAAATTTCAGGAGGCTGAGGGTGAGAGGGAGCCCTGTGGGGAGAGCCATGGGTGAGCACCAAGCTGAATCCTGCTCCCATGTCATGGGGCAGAGTCAGAACAGCTTGGGGATGTCACAACCCTTGGCATGGCAGGAGCAAAGCTGTGGCTCTCTAGCCACAGAGTAGGACTTGCCACCATCTCCATGAGCTTCAGGAAGAAGGAGGAAAACCTTGCACACAACTGCTGGGCTGTTTTCGCTGGAGCTGCTGCTTTCATAGCTAAGAGTCAAAAATACTGAGCTGTGTAAAGATCTACAGAGGTTTCAGTCCAGGGGTTTAGGCACTCAGTGTCTGTTTAGACACAAAGCTGCCACAAAATACAGCAGAACACAGCTAAAGATAGCCATAAAGCAAGGCTAGAGGCACTGTATCCCTTCTTATATTCACTTTAACAACATACAATTTTCAATCTCGTTTAATAAAAGCTGTGTAAATCCCTCTGTATATTTTTTTCATTCCTTTCAGACCTAACCTGAGCTTCCTACTAAATTAAGGCAAACTACTGTAAGCAAAGTTTCAATCCATTATAAGATGGTCTACACAGCATCCCCATTCATCAGCTGAGCTGAAGCTAAAACCAGCCCAACTCTGAACACCTCTAAATAAATGCTTCTTCTCCATAGTGCAAAGTCTGAATATGTGTTTTATCCTCCCAGGAAGGTGGTGATGAGAAAAAGAACAGACTTGAGTCTGTAACAGCTCACATCATAAACATGCTTGAGGCTGTTTGATGTACAGCCCCTTAGGCTATACCACTAGCAGCTCTTTAGACCATCAGTAGAGATTTACCTCAGATATGGTATCTTGGATTTTAAGTTCAGATCATCAATAGTGATTAAGACTAGAAATAGAAAGCCCAGTTAACCATTAAAGCTGTTACAAGGGAAAATGTGATTCAATGCTTTCTGGGATTTGCTATTGATTTGTTTTGTGAATTTCGGCAAATAATTTGATTTTTCCCGTGTAAATTTTGCTTACTATACAATGTATATTCCAATACTTCATATTAGCCAAGCGATAAAACTTAGTAGTACAGCTTAGAAAATACTATGAAACCCTTTGTTGGAAAATGTTGTAAAGTTACAAAGACTAAAGGTAAAACCCAACAGACATTTTTTATAAGCTCTTCAATGGGTGAAGACACAGTAAAAGTGGAAGTCAGACAGAGCAAAGAGAATTTGACTTGAAATAAACTTCCATATGCAATCACAATTTCTGAGATAAAAAACACGCATACAAAGTCAGCCTGAATTAGCACCTTCAGTTGTCTTCATGTGCTTGGGAAAGCAGCAGCAGAATTGCTTTAAACCAAGCCTCCAGTGCATCTGCAGTACAGGCCACTGAGAGCAGGAGCTGGCCCGGCTGAGCACCAGGCGCCGGCTCCAGCCCCACTGTGGCTGGAATGGGCAAACAGCCTGTCCAAAAAACAGCTCCAAACCAGTCTGGCCCACCTACGTGGGCCAGGCCAAACGAGGAACTGGTTGGGTTTGGACTACCCTTAAACCCAGCTTCCTATCTAATTTTGGAATCTAATACAGTGGCTCCCAATTCGGCTCCGGTGCTGCTTAGATCCTCCCTGCGCTCCTCTTCATCCATAAAAAAGAAAACAACATGGGTTGGCTTTTAGTAGGAATCAAAATGAAAATGAAAACAAACAAAAAATCCCTTTGGAGGGAGATATTTGAGAGAGGAAGAGGGAAGAAAGGGGAAAGAGAGGTGCTTTTTTCCGATTGCCAGGATTCCTCTGTGGCTCCTCCAGCCATGCCAGCATCCACATCACAGTTCCCGGGGACTTCCTCTGAGCAGCTGCTGTGAGATGCCTCTTCCAATGAGCCATTTCATCCTGGTCTTATGTTGCGGAGATTTCAGGTCAGCAGCCCTCCTGGTGTTTTTGAGGCACTTGCTTCCCTTCCTATTTGGCCAGCCAGTTACCTTTGCAGAAGGTCTATTTTTCAGTGGTCAGTCCCTAGACTGGATCCCAGGCCTTGCAATTTGCACCCTTGAGGGTATCTCAATGTTTATGATCTTTTTCACAGAGGTCTCTATACTTTCAAGGCTGACAAACCCTATCCAGCTCTAGTCTTCTAACTGCACTCAAATTAGCTATTTCAACTGTAATTAATTTTTTTGGCTGGGATTCCTTCTTTGGGACATAGTTTTATTTTTGTTTTCGGCGGCGAGAACACACATAACTAGTTGGCTCCACTCAACAGGAATAAACTGCAGAAGTTTGATCCTATTTCTCCAAACAGGAGCACAGATCATATGATCTCCCAGGGTCTCTCTCAGTCCCTATAAGACTGTGACACTACAGACCCATAGGAAATATAATTGATCAAGCAGCTCCTCTAGGTTATTCCCATCTACCTAAGGGTAAGCAGATTCACAGAGCTGTGTCAACAGCCATTAAATACAGTGATCCTGATGGAAACCTTCAGCAATACTTATTTATTTATTTTTTTATACATATACATATACATATACATATATTCTGATTTTGAACTCCAGGGGAACTGAGTGCCCACTTTTGTCCAAGCTGAGAAGGTGATGGGTCCTGGATGTCCCTTGGCATAACCTGACTGACACTGTTTGCTTCTTATTACAAGCTGTGACAAGCAGGTTTATCCTTTCTTTCCTGCTTGTTCTGAAGCCTGGAAGGAGGTGAAGAGCTACCTCAGTACCCTCCTTCAATTTCATTTTGCACTCCCTTCTGACCCACACTCACTACCTGGATCTAGTAGGGTTGTAGCCACTGCCACCACCTCGCTGGTTCCCTCCATGTTATGATTCCCTCTTGTACTCCATTGCACATCTTGTAACCAGATGTACTGCACCTAAGACTGCAAATTCATAGGGGACAGGCTGATTTCCCTTTTTTCCTCCTCCTCTTTCACTGTATAGACCTTAGCACAAGGGGGATGAGACCTCCAGACACCATCACAATATAAACACTCTCAGCAGCCACCAATGATTCCAACAGAGGTCCATTAGCTATTCCCAAATACAACTATTACTTTGATCACTGAACTGCACTGCTTGCAGGAGCCAAACCTGGATGCTCCAGCTAAAGCCAAAACCTCAGCTGATGCCTTGACAAGGGCACTGATTTCCAGTTTGTGGAAATTTTTCAATCCCACGTTCAGCTTTCAACACAACACAAAACATCATTTCAGTGCAAAATTAAATATGGCAAGCTGTGTTTTTACAGACTTCTATCCAATAAAAATGATGTGCCTCATAGATTTGGTCCTGTACCTGTGCTTCAAACTGGTTTTCCAAGCAAGCCCATTGTGCAGCCTAATTAATAAACTTAACCAAGATGGACATGCCTTTAACTGCTGGCTTCATAATATTCTGCCAATTCTAACCAGTATCTGTTTAATAGGAAAGGGCATTAAAAAGCAGTGATGCCTATGGATCAGACAGTGATAGCCCAGTTAAACATTAAAAATAGCGAGTGAAAACCACACATGTGGCATCGCTAGAGCTTGTGTAGGGGCTTTTCATCTCAGCTAAATGAAAGAGGCTTTGTTGGTATTGCTCTTAACTCAAGCACACCACTTTCACTGCTCACTGCCAGAGATCTGTGATGTTAAGAGATGGAAAGATTGCCATGAGATGCCCTAGCTTTCCATTTTGCTTTCAGAATTGATTCTTGGTTTAAATCCTTCAGGCTGTTTTCCCTGCTGGTGCTCCCCTTTCTCAGCATGGTTGCTTCTCTTTCTCACCGTAAGTCCAAGGAGGTTTCTTCTAGCTGCTATCCCAGCACTCCCAAATTACAAAGAAACATACTACAGCTAACACTGCTGGTTACCACAGGATAAAAGATCAAATGTATGATTAGAGAGACCTTTGGGAACAACGACTGGGAAGTTTGGAGATGATGTGGCTCAGACAGAGCTGAGCACACAGCACACTGACTCCTCCTCCAAATGCGCCTTTAAACCACCACAAAATCCCCTGCATTAAGTGTATGATACCTCTTTTGACAGAACTAAACTTCTTCATACAATGAAAACTTTGCCTGGTCCAAGTAATCCTAAGAGATTAACACAGTTTCAACTGTCTATTCGCAAATTTGCCAGTGGGATAATTAGGATTGTGGAGAGCAAAGAGGCTACTCTGGCTGGGTGTCTGTTCCCCAACAGGGCCACAGACTCAGCTCTGAGCTGTGTTTTTGACACTGGAAATGCAAACTAAACCTGGGAGGAAAAGCCCCCGTGACTATAGTTGTGTTTCTTAAAATGGAATATTAAACAGTGCAGGAAAACTAAGGGAGAACATGCATCCCACTGTTTTATTCCTTTATCTCCATCTAGGGTAGTGTGTGAGAAATTAAATTCATTTTGTTAGGACTTTGCAATTGGGTAAATACAAAGGAAGAAATATTCCTAAAGGAATTGCAGAAGCCCACAAACTCAGTGAAAATCCTTCCCCAATGCATTTTTTCAGGTGGGTTGGAAAAATAGAGTGCCACTAATAATTAAACCAAAAATAACACTTTTTCATGGGATAGGGTAGGAGTTTGGAAAGGGAACTTCCATTATCTGATAGATTATATCCAAATATAATCTACAGCAAACTGAATTGACCAAAATATTTTTTCACAGTCCCCCTTCAGATTCCTTGCAAGTCAAACCAGTTCTGTCCCACACCAGCCAGTTCCCTGTGGCTTCTGCCAACTCTCTGAGACCCACCACAGCCACCTCCTGTCCTACCCACCTCTCTGTACCTGTCACCAACACAGGAACCCACAAGAACCTCAGAAATCAAAATCGGTGCTATGTTCTGGCAGACAAAGTTATAGCAAAGTTGTAGCAAGTTCAAGTGAGTGGAAACTAAAGTTAGACAAATTCAGACTGGTAATAAGACCCAAATTTCAAAGTGAAATTAATTAGCATCTATAACCAAAGGTTGTGGTGGGTTTTGCTTCCCTGGAAATTTTTTAATGAACTGAGTGTTTGGGCTTGCTTTTTTTCTCAAAGGTTGCCCTCAAGTTCAAATGAGAGCTAATTCAGGGAAATCTTACACCGGGGTTCAAAGCAGATGTTCACATGGGCTTCACTGTACAATAATTGATGAATTTATATATCCGTGGCAATTTGCTTATGTTAAATTATTCTTCCCTGTGCCTCATAGATGAGGCTTCACCATTGCTAAAAATCCTTACACTCCACAAAAACTCCTGGACACAGTAGCACTATCAAGCACCACGTGGGTACAGGGCTGGGCTCTCCCTAAGGGGCCACTCCACCACGTGGACACTGCTCCTGTGGACATGGGGAAACTGTCCTGAGCTCAGGAAGGCATCTCCTGCTTTTGATCCCTTCCCTCACTCTCTTTCGAGTCAGTCTGAAAGCAAATATTAAGAGATTCCCAGATTAGTGTTTCCAAATACACTCCCTTTATGCATATGAAATAGTTCCTTCTCCCTTAATAACATCCTTCATGAGCCATGTGAAGGTGAGCTCCCTCATTTTATCTCATCCATCTCCCTCTCTTGTTTGCTTTTGTACAACCACAGAAAACCTGAGCTACTTGCATGGCTCTTGCCTTCCCTTTTGGTCACCAGTATCAGCCCAGTATCACCAGTATCAAAGCTCTTTGAAATCTGACAGCCAAGCTGGCAGGACACCAGGTTCTTTTCTGCTAAAACATCCATCAAGAGGGGAGATTTGGTCGTGTGTAAAATGGGGCCAACAACCATTACAAAACCACTTCAAGAAGGTGTTTGTGAAGGTCTGCTGGGATCTAACGCTCCCTTGCTGACCAAATTCAGTGTGGTCAAATTCTGCATGGCCAGAAATTAGAGGAAATTTCAATGAAAACCTAGGCAGCTCCAGCTATTTCTATCAGCAGCAGTTTTTACCTCTTGAATGGCATTTTTTTTAGTGTAAAATTTGCAGAATTTAAACCATTCAGCTCCTGAAGGGCATATGATACTCCTTTACCTTACCTTCTACCACAGCTGCAGTCTGAGGAGGACGAAATTCTCCTACATTTTATGGGACCAATTAATAAATTCATACTGGCCAATTAATCAAACCCAATTCAATGCAACAAAGGCACAAGGCCACAAAGACTGAAGGGCAACATCACAGAATGGTTTGGGTTGGAAAGGGCCTTTTAAAGTCTTCTAGTCCAACCGTCCTGCCATGGGCAGTGGCATCTTCAACTAGATCAGGTTGTTCAGAGTTCCATTCAACCTGGCCTTGAATGTTTCCAGGCATGGGTCATCCACCACCTCCCTGGGCAGCCTGTGTCAGCATTTTGCCATCCTCACAGTGATGATTTCTTCATGTCTGATCTAAATCAACTCTTTCAGTTTAAAGCCATTCCCCCCTTGCACTGCCACTCCATGCTCTTGCCAAAAGTCTTTCCCCAGGTTCTTTCTGGGACTGTGAGGGGAGGGGGGTGAATAAGTGGACCTGACCACCCTGTATGTACTGGAGAGCTCCACACATGAAGATCCATTTCCTCTCCACATCAGCACACATGTGATCCTGCCTCAGCTGCCATCGCTGGCTCCATCCTAGGTAGAAAATTAACAGCAATTCCACAAAGGGAAGGGAGAAATCATCAAACGCCTTTGCAGAAGGATGAAACAAAGAGCTCAATCCCACAGCCTTCCTGTTAGAGGCTTATTGACTTTATTGGGAACACACATCTAGGTAGTGGCTCAGAATCTGTCCCTTTGGAAGTCAGGAACTGAGGACGCAGTTGCCCCACTAACAATTAGCATTCTGTTTACAAAACCCAGCAGAGTCAGTAAGAATAATCATTACAAAACATGCTCAGACTGTGATTCCGGTTTAAGTTAATATAATTTTAATGAGTTCTTCAGAAAAAGCCTGGCACTTATGGAAAATTTCCTTAATTAATATCAGACCCTAAATTAGTAATAAAAAAAAAGCCCTGAATATCATTTGGTCTCAAGCTGGAACTAAAGTATGTTTTGGCATCATTACTAACTGTTAGCAGCAAGTTCTTGAAACAGATGCAAATCTTGATATGTGTCCTAAATATAAAACACATTTCAAAAAAAGCTCAGATAAAAATATATCTATACATCCACATATATTTGAGTGTGCTATTTCCTGCCTGTATCAGCAACAAATTTATTCCATTTCAAAACATTCCACTTGTTTCTTTTCAGTACTTTTTAAAATCCCTTATTTCAGGAATAAACTCCTTCCCTCTGCCTTCTTTTTCCTGTTTATTTCCTCTCCCAACAGCCATTTTAAGTAAATGAAAAGGGCTTAAAGACACACATTGTAACATTCAAGCATCTCAAAATCAGCCCACTTGTTTTACCACCTAAATATGGGCATAGGTGCCCAATTTGAGGCCACCCACGCTAGAAAAATTTGAGGTAGGGATCATGCAATGCATCTTCTGGACAATTACTCAATGAGAGATTCAGCCCAGTGGAGAGGCTGCTACTGAAAGCCCACAGATGAGTGCCAAGGTGCTGAGATTCCCAGGTGGCACCAAGTGGGCAGGAGACTAAAAATGGAAAACCTGTGGTAAACAAAATAAATAGAACCACTGAAAAATAATGAAAAAAAAAAAAAAAGAGGACGGCGAGTTACAAGTTTAGGCAAGGCAGCAAAATGAGCGGGTTGTTTCTGAAAACCTGAGCTCCCTCAAGTTCTTTACTTTGCCTTGACTCAGTTTCACCTCGCAGGGAAAGCACAGAACATTAGCAAGGAGAAACGGAGACAGAGACAACCTTGAGTCTTTCACCTTCCATTTAATTAAAAAGAAGAAGAAGAAGAAGAAGACAGAGTGAAAATTGTTACAGTCACCAAGAAAAACATCCCAGCATAGCAAGCACACCAGAAACCGAGCTGGCTTCTTGGGTTTGCCAAGAGCCTGAGACAATATTGCTGAAGCGTGAACTGCTCATTCATTGCAGGGCTGCTCACACCAGGGCCATGCTGGCAATAGCCACAGCATTAACTGCTTCTCTGCTTCCCACAGCACATGAAGAAAAGAATTGTGTTTTGGAGACAGTGCTAAAATGCCTTCCCTTATGAAAGGTCCCATCCTGAAATGTGCTTATTGCCCACAACACTTAATCAAGTTAGCAGGAATTAAGGGATGAAAGCATAGCTACTTCCATGGCCACAGTTTCTACTCAGTTGCTGTAAAGTTTTCTGAGCTCCTTAGGAGAAGAAACCACCTTTATTTCTAAAAGTTGTTTCAAAGACCAAATTCCCCCAAAAATGAAAAATCCTAGTTACAAAAATCATGCGGGTACATGACACTAGCAAAATCCAAGGTAATTCACACACAGGGTGAGAAACCCAAGGTGACAACCAGTACAGGACCCCAAGACAAAAAAGCACATCACAGTCAGTCTCTTTCTCATTGACATACAAATACTAAATCCAGAGGTTCATCTGGAGCTGCTTCCATTCCATGCAGTTTTTTATAATATGATTTTTAGACTAACAAGAATGAAGATTAAATTGTGTAAAAAAGCAGTATTGTGCCTGATTAGGACATGGTTGGCATTGCATTTATACTTGCCAGCCGTCACTGAGCTGGGAGAACAGGAAGGTTTCTTAAATTTCAATTTGAGATGAGGGTCCAGGATGGCTCAAAATATTGTGGTGATTTATCTACAGAGCGAGACGAATTAATGGGAAAGTTTGGCTATACACAAACTGGCAAACAGGGTCAGGGCACATTCTCTGGCTCTAAATCCAGTCAGGATGGTCTAGCCACAGACGTAATGCTAAATCCTGACTCCATAATGGGGAAGCTGACTCTGAGCTGCCCACAGGAGCAGGTTCAGGACTCTTCTCATTTCCAAACCACATCTGGGACCTGTTTGCGACGATGCTGGCCAACCCCACTCAAAACCAGCCTTGCTGACAGTTTAACAGTACTGGTATTTAACAATCCAGCCTTACCACTGTGCAATTTATCGGTGAAGATACCACTTTCAGGCCATTTTAGTTCAGAGGGATGGGTCTGCAGACTTCTTTTGTTTAGGGCCTGATCCCAGCATCTCCCTCATCTATCTCAGCATGCCCTTACTCAATGACACAGTAAATATAAAGATAGCAAAGTCTACCCTGCACCCTGTGGGGACTCCAGCTAGTGGGACAGCAATGACTGGGCATGGTGGCAAATCCCCAGCTGACAAATATCTAAAAAGGGTTCAGCCCAGGCCTGGAAAAGGTAGGTTTCATAATTTGTCCTGCTATTTAGATTCAGTTTTAATTTTCTCATTTGTCATGTGGATCTGTCAAACACAGACAGGATCTTCCACAGTCAGCACTGTGTTTGTGGTACACCTGCAGGACAGGTCCTCCAGCATCTGAAGATCTTGACCCTGCAAGTCCCTCTCAATGGTGAAGCAAAAACCAAGAGACTTCTGTTTAGGCAGAAGGGTGAGTAGGTCCAGGAAAAGCATATGGGGAGAAAAAGCCTCCTCACCTTCCCCTTCTCAGGATTCTCAACAAAATTAAAATCAAGCTTAAACCCTGCAACAGTGGAGAAGGTTGAGGTCAGGGTGAGGTAGGGTTAAACCAGGACTAGACTGTAATTAGGCTGTGATATGGATATGTTCATGGGACAGTTAAACTGTCTCTTAAATCACCTTAGCAAAGGCAGACTATCAGATCATACATGCCTGTACTTGAACTACTCACCTAGGCTCACTTCAGAGACAAGCAGGCTCTTCCCAGGCACTGCCAGGGACCAGCACAGATCACCTACAGACTGGGCAAATCCTGAAAATGCCAGTTTTTCCCCACTGACTCAAAAGGGAGTTGGGGGTGAGTGTCTTAGGAATGGATGTCTGCCCTGGGGACATCTATACCCACCCCTCCTTCACCTGCCTGAGAGCAGCCCTCTTGTGACTGCAAGAACAACCGGACCTGTACTCCCTGCTCTGAACCTTCCATGTGGGGAGGGCTTGCTGGATCAGCCCCAAAGTGTTATGTAAAACGGCTGTGATGTGTATATTTATATGAATCATATACATTAATTACATAATAGTCACCCATGCTCCCCATCCCACATGCACTTTGGTTATACATAGGACACAAAGACTGAGTGCATTCACTATGAATCATGCAATAAGACTACATCCCTCAGGCAAACTCTCTCTAAAATGACCCTTTTCTTATATTCCCATGGCTTCCACTACAATATTATTTAATTAAGAATATTAATCTGCTGGGCCACCAACTTTCACTGTCTTTTGGGGAAGTCTGAACACACAGACATTTTAATAAAATACAGGGAATCCTGCTCTTTTTATGATTGGAACATTAAGGTAAGGCAATTTCATGGCCTCCTGAACTTGTTTCTTTATTTGTTCTTGATATGAATGTGAAAATTCTGGACCAGAAAGATCATTGATTCAAAAGTTGCATGAGTGATGCCAGATAATCTCTTTTTTTACTTTGCTTTTCAGCTCATGCTGTTGAATACTGCCCAAATACCTGGGATATATCATTGATTAGTTGTAGAGCAGTGCAAACAGAGCACTGACCCCCATTTGGAGAACAGAAGATGAACACTTGCAGTCTGGCAGCCATGGGCACACACGTGCATGTGCCTGCAGCACGCATACAAACCTGCCAGTAGTCCAAAGAACTCATCCCAGACACTGACACGACCAGTTCAGCTGCATTGCAGCAGCTGCCTGAGGAACTCCTCGGGGTTGCAGCCTGCTGCCCTTTTCTCCTCTCCCGTGGGATGAGGAACTGCATGCACTGCTATGGCAGTGCCCTGCCACGTCCTGTCCTGCAGCTCCAAACCTTTTCTGATGCTCAGCCTAATCTGGGGTTGACAGGCAACCTCCTCACCAAGAATCATGGAATCATTAAGGTTGGAAAACACTATCAGGTCCAACTCAGCAGCACCATGTTCAACATTAAACTGTGTCCCTAAGGGCCACATCCATGTGCCTTTTGAACTCTTCTAGGGATAGTGACTCCACCACTGCCTTGGGAAGCCTGTTCCAATGCCTGACCACCATTTCAGTGGAGACTTTTTCCCTAATATCCAATCTAAACCTCCTCTGGTGCAACTTGAGGCCATTTCCTCTCATCCTGTCGCTTGGTTCCTGGGAGCAGAGCCCGATCCCACCTGGCTGTCCCCTCCTGTCAGGGCGTTGTGCAGGGCCAGAAGGTCCCCCCTGACCCTCCTTTTCTCCAGCTGAGCCCCTTTCCCAGCTCTCTCAGCTGCTCCTCATCATCATTGTGCTCCAGACCCTTCCTCAGCTCTGTTCCCTTCTCTGGACATGCTCCAGCCCCTCCATGTCTTCCTTGTTACGAGGGTCACAAAACTGAGCAGAGGATTCAAGGTGTGGCCTCACCAGTGCTCAGCACAAGGGGATGGTCACTGTCCTGGTTCTGCTGCCACACCATGGCTGGTGCAGGCCAGGTGCCTTTGGCCTTCTTGGCCACCTGGGCACACTGCTCGTTCATATATCCATTCCAAGATGGGGAAGAACACCACCACTTTGGAAATAGGATGAGTGCGTTTTTGGTCAAAGGAAAATGATTAAAAGTAGCTCTTGAGGGCTGCTACTGACAATAAAACCAGGAGCCACTCCTGCCTTATTGGATGGAATTTTTTCAACATCTGGCAGAGAACAACTTCAGCAGTTGTCCAGGTAACGCTGTGGAGACTCATGGAAAGGCTGAGTGATGTGAAATTAGGGCAGATAGGAAGTTCTGTGCCTGTAGGTGTGACAGCCAAGGCCTAAGGGGGAGGTTTTACTCATTTTTCCTCCTGCATGATGTTAAGCAACAGGCAGTAAATATGGCATTCATTAAAATGACCTTGTATACTTTTAACAGCCCTGATAATCAGGTTTCTGCCACTGTATCGGAAAGTGACTTTTTTATTCAAGGCCTTATAAAACTCTAATTTGTCCCTCATGCTTTAAAGATGCCTGAAGTATTCTAAGGATTTTCGTGTTTCTTTGCAGTAATTTTCTACCCTTTTCAAAGTTCTGTTCTCTTCCTAAATATGCATTAAGTAACTGAGTGGAGATTTGCATTTCTTTGAGTGTGAGGGATCAACTGCTTGCTGTACAGGGCAACTTAAAACTTGCATTTCTCTCTCTCTTTAGCTATACGAGGGCTTGGATGCTGCTTTCCCTCCCTGTGGCACTGCCAATGAGACCCTTGAGAGGCACTGTCAGGTTTGCATCTGAGGCTGCAATGTGTCTCTTTGCATCCTGAGCATCGGAGTGGGTTGTTCAGCCAGGAACGCCTCTCTCTAGCTCTGAGTAGAGCATTTCTATTCTGAATTTCTATTTCTGTCAGCAAACACTGCACACAAACTCTGGCACCTGTGGAAGATCAGAGTCCCCTTTTTCACTCTTGAATCTAACTGGAAGCAAGATCCCCACGCTGGGAAAAGGTCAGGGCACTGCAGAGGCATCGCTCGAGCCCTGGGAAGATGAAGGACAAGAAGCACGAAGGCAACTGGCCATAGAGCATGGCAGGAAAGTTCAGTCCAGGGCCACACAATGTACACAGTCAGGTCTTTCAGTCACTCTCTGCCTGTGCCCACATGCCAGGCACTCACATCTGAATACACACAGACAAGCAAGGGCTGCAGGGCAAGCATGCGGCGTGCAGCTGCCAGGTCCCAGCCGAGCCTCTCCTGCAGGTATTGCCACGGGCATGATTGCAAAAATAACCCATTCGACAGCACAGACCATCAGGAGGCTCTGACTCAAAGGGAACCTGTTTCAGGCCAAACAAAGCATTTCCTCAGCATCAAGCCGATCGAGTTTTTTGACCCGAGTCAGGGCGTTGCATGGAGAGCCCGCAGGAGCCTGCTCCAAAACCCTCCAGCCCTCGGCCCACATGGAGATCTTCGGCATCTCTGTGAAGGCAGAGTGCATTAGGGCTGCAGAGGGGTTTGCAGCTGTTTGTTTGAGAAACAAAGCTTCCCTCCTCCAAGATGAAAGAAATCAAGGAGTCTACGCTAATCAAATCCTCCACGCCTGCTGGCTGCAGTTCAGCTCGTCAGGGATGCAGCTCAGTGGAGTGATCAACATTTCCAGAGCTATGAGCTTGGTGGAAGGGGAAAACACAACAGCAAAAAATTCACCTGGCTGGGAATCAAACAGGTGTATGGCAGCAGCATCCAAGATTATAATAATATCTTGCAAACATGCAAAAAATAGATGTAATAAGACTGATTCTTTGGTTTTCATTAATGAATCATAAAGGCTCTCTTTACATTACACATGCTTTTTTGGCATATGCTGCTAATATTTCCACACTTGCAAGGCTGGAGTTTTAAGACTGAGCCTCCCTCCCCTAAGGTTCCTCATTTTTGGCAAGAGGTACAAGGTGACTGTGTGCCATGACAGGCTCTCTCTTACTTTGGGGCAATCAGATTACTTTACACAGATGGTTTTATCACTGAGACCATTAGAGGTGAATTGTGCAATATATAAATGTGTATTTGTTTGGTAAAAATAAGTCTCAGTTCCTCACTACTGTCTTGTCTATGTTCCTAAATGTATTTCCTCTCTCCTGCATCATTCCAAAGCACAATTTGTCCAATCTTTACCTTTAAGTGACTCAGCTTGTTTCTGATAGGCCTCTTAAGTACATATTAACTGAGGAAACTCTTTCTGGAGCTACTGGATTGAAATGAAGGAGAACGAACCTCAGCCTCAACTACTGAAGAAATAAAGGCATCTATCTGTCAGGATGCCTAATAACACATACACCACAAAGGTAAAGCACCAAAAAATAGAGAGCATAACATTTACCTTCAAACACAGAATCACAGAATGGTTTGGGTTGGAAGGGACCTTAAGATCATCTTGTTCCAACCCCCCTGCTATGTGCAGAGACACCTTCTACTAGACCAAGTTGCTCCAAGCCCCATTCAACCTGGCCTTGAGCCTTGAAAACTTCCAGGGATGCGGCAGCCACAGATTTTCTGGGCAACCTGTGCCAGTATCTAATTACATGCAAGCAAACATCCCTTTGTAGGGGAAATAAAATTAAAATTAAAAAAAAAAAAAAAGAAAAAAAAAGAGAGAGAGAATTTGTTCAAAGAATCAGATTTACAATTTAAAATTAATCTGATCTGAAATGATTCTAAAGTTATTCGAGAGTGACATGCTCAGAGCAACATAGCAGCTTTTCCACATTGGAAAAAAAAAGGGATTTTGAATCCTGCCTGCCATGCAGGAACCCTGGTAGCAGTGCTGAGGTTTGCTCTCCTTGCCAAGGTTTGTCTGAGGCCACGGAGGCAGCCGCTGCCAGTCCTGTTCCTCTCTGCATAATTGTTTTAGGCAAAACAGATTCTTTACCTGAGAGGCGTCTGGGCACATCGGTAATGGCTGGAAGTCCCGTGCCTCGAGTGGAGGACAGGGGAGTTGTGGAGTGAATGGACGGTGAAGTCATCTGGCTCAGGTAGGATGGGTAAGACTGGTCATAGGACCATGGCGGGGATGACTGCGCCTGCCTGGGGTCTAGGGGGAAAATAAAAACAAACAAACAAAAAAAAAAGAGAATTTTTTTTTTAAAAGGAAGAAAAGTTTTAGGGTATCAACAGTCTAATTGAAAGAAGTGGGATTACTGAACATACACACATCAATATACTACGAGGAGTGAGAATGTAATGAAACACAACTTGCTCCTCAACACTCAGCCCTTTCAGGTCTTGGTCTGTGCTTTTCCCTCCCCAGAACAATTTCTGTGGGAAATGAACAGACCAGAGAGCAGCGTTTCAAAAGATCTAGAAGCTGTGATGCAAATTCCTGGTGTCTCTCTTCCAACACGTTATACCAAGAGTTGCCAGTCCTCAAGGAATCAGAAAGAGAAGCAGACAACAAGGATGGGCCCCAGGTCTGATCTTAGGAAGTGGACTTCATGGAATCATAGAATCATAGAATCATTACAGTTGGAAAAGACCTCTAAGACCACTGAGCCCAGCACTGCCAGGTCCAGTGCTAAACCATTTCCCTAAGTGTCACAGCTACAAGTTCCTTAAACACTTCCAGGGATGGTGACTCCACCACCTCCCTGGGCAGCCTGTTCCAAAGCCTGAGCAAACTTTCAGTGAAGAAAATTTTCGTAAGATCCAATCTAAATCTCCCCTGGCACAACCTAAGGCCGTTTTCTTCAGAGGTGGGTAGACTCTACAGTCAGCACTTGGCTTGCCTGTTAAGCTGTTATCCAGTTCAAACATCACACAATAGTGTTTTCAGTGCTGAAAATACTAGCCAAGGAGAAAAATGTCATTAATCTTATCAGCATCCGTCAAAAAAAAAGTCACATTTGGATGCTGGCCCAATTACTTACAGTACCCTCAATTACAAAATAGGAAACCAAATGGTTTGGGATAATTATTGGAAGCTAATGATACCTTTCGATGTATTTGCAACAGCTCACTATAGAGGAAATTATTTTTAGGATAAACACAGTTCAGTTTTTCCTGAATCACTGGTAGAAAGAGACCTAGTTTCACACACTGATGTTTGGATTTATAAACCATTTGCTCTCAGTTAATATCTGGTGATAAAGATACCACTGAATACCTCATAAATTATGATTTTTATTTCCTTACATCTACAAAAACAAAGCACTTTCAACCCCAAAGTTTGTTTGGGGCACTGCACAATAAACAGAAAACTATCTCTGAACCAGCTCACAGAAATTGTAGCATATCCCTTCAAATCCTGTCCAGTATTTTCAGGGAAGCACATCAAGTCTATTTAATTTGGAGAACCTGCTCTATCAGAACACTGTGCTAAAATCCTGCTTTGCAGACAGCAATGTGACAGCCACATGGCATAAGCAAAGGCTCTTTTTCAGGAAATTCAACTTTTTTTTTTTTTTTAAACTCCTTTCCCTGCTCTTCCACACAGCAAAACCTTGTAGTTTCAGCTACTTCTTGTTTATTATTTCTCTTCAGACATGATTTGTTTGAAGAAATGTCTGGAAAGCAGATACTTCCTTGAAGCAAAATAACTATATAGATATATATATAAAAAAAACAACCTTCCAATTTAATTTTAAGAGGATTTTCCTGGAGTTTGCCATTTATATTAGAGCTGAGTAATATAAATGGTTAACATAAACTTCTCAGAAATCTGAAGGACACTTGATCATTAAATGTAATGAACTTCTTTGTTTTAACAGTTTCAAGGCCAGGGTTGTATAGATTGGCACAGTTTCAAATCTGACTGACTGCTCATTGTTACATCTGATATTGACATATTTCTCTGCCTCATTCCACTACGATAATTCACCATACAGTCAATGGTAAATGATCTTCAAGTGGGAACAGAAAGCTTAGGCTTGCTGGAAAAACAATCTTCAAATTAATGGTGTGTTAGGTGCACAGTCTCAAATCCAAGATCCTTCAAACTCCAAGACCTTTTCAATCTCTGCTTCTGAATTGAAAACAGGGCCCCTAAAGTTTTGGGTTTAGGTCAGCTCCAATGCTAGGAGGAAATAACATAGCAGGTAAAGGCCGGGAAAAAATCATAGTAGAGATGTTTTTACATCATTTTGGTCTAAGGTGGTGGAAAGCTCAGAAAAAGATGTGCCTTTCTGGAGGCTCATGACACTCCTGGTAGTGTAATCCTCATGCTACAAGAACTTCTTGAGCATCTCTGACACTCTCATAACTTTGAACACCCATGCTAGACTTGGTTTTACACTTAAGACCATTAATCCAGCAACTGTGAATGTCTGTGTGGACATAAGAATGATGAATAGCAAGAAGTGGTCTTTTGAAGGCTCATGTGATATTTCAAAACTGTGTCTCATACTGCACTGTCAGAAGCAGGATGTGGGACTGGATGGACCATCACTTGACCCCAAAACATACCATATATTCTTTCAACGTCTACCTCAAATACATCAGTCTTCCCAGGGAATAGGAAATAATGAAGAGGAAAATCTTCAACCAAATTGAACATTAGATGATTCATCAGAGCTCAGTGTGTGAGGAGGTCACAGTACCTCAGGCCAGAGGGTTACTGCGATTCCTCCACACCAAGGCATGGCTGAGGTCATGGTCGAGGCAGGGTGGGAAATACTGCCCTGGGGCTGACTGGGTCGAGCTATCTGTGACCCGTTAGGAAACCAGAAAGTGAAAATACAAGTTTCACCAGATCCCAGAGCAAATGCCCTAAAGCCAACCCTCGCTGCCTGATGGTGGTCAAGGTTTGCATGGACCTGAGAGAAGAGAGTGGTGAAACACTGCGGCCTTGCCAAGTCAAGGGTGACCTATGAGCCCACAGGGCAAATGTCACTGCTCAGCAGCACTGCCCAATTCCCAGTGAAAAATGCCACGAGGCAGAGCCCAGAGCTGCCCCAGAGAGTCCCTGGAGGTGGATACACGGCTCATGTGGCACCCTCTGGTTCACATGGAGATGGTCCTTGCAATGGTGCTGGAGCAGTGACTGTGGCCACTGAGGCTCACCAGACCATCTCTTCTGGTCCCACACACCATCAAACCTCCTGGGGGAAGGAGTGTACTGAGGGCACCACAGGGATATGCCAGCTGCCACAACAGCCCTTCCAGGGCAGATCCACACAGATGGCTCTGAGGCAAACACGAGGCTCTTACGAAGGTCACCTACTCCCTGCTCTGGCCCAGAAGGAGTGGGATAACTGTTTTACACAGGCTATTGGGGAAAAAGCTGTGAGGTGATTTGTGAGAGGTTTTCCTCGGCCTCCTACACCACAGGCCAGCTTCCCTACTGTCTCTGGCTGGTGGGCTCCCACGTGTCTGCAGGTTCCCTGCTAGCCAGGGACTTTGCACCATCACCCAAAGCACCACGTGCTCCACAGGCACAGCACATCTTCCCATCACAAAAAGCCCAGAGCAGATGAGAAACCTTGAAGCTCTGAGGCAGAGTGCATGTGGATTCCTCTCTAAAGGAATCCCTCCAAAACAAGGAAAAATACTTAATATAAAAATAAAATTACCTGCCCAGGAGAAAGCAACCCACATTCCCATATGGCAGCCATGGGGAAGGGCTAACAGAGCATTCAACAACAGTGAAGGAGTCAGAGGGCCACTCTGAGCTGGCATTTACACTTGAAAACTTTGGAGTGATTACTAAGAGCAGTCCTCCTTTTGTAAACATTTCTGTTATGCCTGCGTGGGTGTGAGGGGAAGTGCGGCTCTCAGCGTATTCCTTCCCAGCAGGGCACATTGTGGGTATGCTGAGACAGCCTGGGCACAGCTCAGCTGAAACAAATCAGTGAGGCGAGGCCTAAACTAATGTGCAAACAGCTCCATCCTGTTTGCACTTCCAGGTGAACCTCCACAAAGCAGGAAATACTGAGAATTGCATACTGTTTTGTGTCTAGGTTTTGCTGTCACATTTATAGTCATGGGACATATGCAGGGTTCTTGACCTTTGTTGTCTCTGACTGACTGCATTAAATGGACGGTGGATATTGATGCTTAATGGACAATCAGGAGTCCAAAAATTAGTCCAAGACTAGATGCATCACATAAAACTAAAATTATAAAGGAAAGAATGAAAAAAGCCCATCTAGTGACCCATTCTCCCACCAGTGACATTGGCTTTCCAGTATCACAACTTCTCTTCTTCCAACAGAAATCATCACAGGATCATACAACAGTTTGGGTTGGAAGGAACCCTAAAGATCATCTAGTTCCAACCCCCCTGAAATAGAGAGGGACACCTTCCGTGCTCTGAAGCGTCAATGGAGAGAGGAAAAAGCCTACAAATATCCCTGAAGAACAAGTTTTTCCACTACTTCAGCATTGGATTGTGGAGCACACTGATTTTCTATAGGAAAAAAAACAATTCCCCCTTTTCCAAGCTGAATTACATGATCAGGGTACGATCACAGGCTGGCAGTTCCTTGGTGTACTGTCTATAATACCCAGACATCACATGCATCACACTCTCATTTAAACCCAGCCATCAGCTCTAGCTCTGGCTGCTGCTGGTTGGATTAGTGCTGCTGCCAATAGTAAAAAACAAGCTGTCTGGAGCTATCTTTGGTAAACATTTAGAACAAATAACCTCACTTCTGATCTTAACAAAGCCAAGATGATTTTCTGCATGAGTAACCCAACTATTGTTGTAACACCAATCCCCTCAGCAAAACAACAACAGCAAAACACAACCTTCTTCTCTTCTCTAACTCTTTCTTAGGCATCTTTAAAAGCCCAGGGCTTCAATCAACAATGTCAAATCCAGTAGAGTTACACCCCAATGTACAGAGAAGTAATTGAGATCAGACTTTGGCCTGAAGAACCTCTAAATCCATTTCTCCTCCCACCTCTCCAAGAGTCACATTTTTGAAATGAAAAAAAAAAAAAAAAAGAATACACTCAATAAATCATGTCAGTGGACAGCTAATTTTTAAAAGGGGGTTAGAGGGAAATAAAGTTAAAAGAATAATAGGAGGGGTGCAGGCTTTGAAATGGCGGTCCAGAATGGCAACTTGCCAGCCAACCAGAGGACGCAATCAATTTGCTTAAAATACAGCAGGCTGCAGATTCAGTTTGCACTGTTCCTGAAATCAGTCCCTGTCTGCCAGTGAAGATGTATCCCCTCACCACCTTCCTGTTAAGCCAGCTCTGAAGACTTTAAATCTGCTTAAAAAATGATGAGAAATGGAAGCATAACATCCCTGAAGTGCATGGAGAAGAGGAAGAGGAAAAGGGAAAAAATGAAGGTTTCACAGGACTTGCCTTTGAGGGCTGTTATTTCAGTGATGGAAGTCACAGGTTGCCTATAGATCAGCCAGTGCCACAGTGGTGATGGAGCATGAAACCTCACTTAACTCCCACTTTGCTGTCCCCACAGCCCAGCCGAGGGGTCCTCACACTCACCACATTCCTGCCATTACACCCGTGGCTTTTCCTGGCCTACAGAAGCTAATCCTCACCAGTTGCATCTTAAAAAAAACCAAGTTTTCCTCGTCTCATACTGGAACACTGATGCAACAGCTCCGTGTCTGAACGGGAATGTAATTGGATACATGAACAAGTTGCACAAGCCCGTTAGGGAAAGGGGAAAAAAATAAAAAAAGCAAATATACCAGTGACCAAATGTGAATGGACAGGATTCCTGATTTATGGGCAGCAAGCAGGGTTCAAATTGGATCTGCACTGCCTCAGAAAAGGCAGCTGCTTATTGGACCATTTGTTTTTTAATCACCCTTCGATGTAGCTTTTGCTGAATCCTAGTTAAAATGCCATGTTGAATAAGGGCAACTCTGTGCCTTGTTCTGCCACAGCCCAGTCCTATGGTAGGTTAAGGACTGTGCTGTGGTTTGTACAACCTGTACTCTGATACTCCAGGAAAATAAACACAACATAGAGAAAAGAAATATAAGAGTGAACCCTAAAGTGCTGAGTTCTTTCAGACTCAGGTGTGGGTCAGCCAGGCTTTAAATAATATGTCTGTTTAATCATGCAATAGCTATGCAAGACCTCAAGTGGAATGAAGCAAAACATTTATGTGCTTGCTAGCAATAATATGGATTTTGTGTAGGAAACCAGTATTTACTGTTCCAGTTATTAGAAATTTATTATTTTCCCTAAATAATAACTAGGTAAAGAGATAATGAAACCATGGTATTTCTAAAGGAATGCTTGGTTAATTCCAATTAAGGTAATTAAAAATCCTGTTTTTCAGACAGAAGGGTCTATTCCCCTTTATACCCAAGGCAGTGCTTAAGTTAAGCAGCCAGTGGCATCCTGAGTATTCCACTACAACAAGGAACCTGGTGTAGAAGGACAGCCCAAGCACCTCGCTCCCTACCACCACAATGAGCAGGGGGATGTTCAGCAAATTCCCACTCAACACCTGATCAAAGGGTGCCTGGTCCATGGCATCACCTTCATCGCTCCTTGAGGTGGTTTGTGTAGCAAAGAGTACCCACTCATCCCTCAAGAAGGATCCCAGAATAGGGACTGCCTGCAAAAAAGCATCCCAGCACTTTGGTGGAACATCAGAGCATGTTGAGCTTTACAGATTACAATCAAGGTCCCAAAGAGCACCCAAAAACCTGGTGGAAAGCCAATGCAAATCTCAGAGTTTGCACCCATGTAACATTCATCAATCACCAAATTAAATGGGATGGCCACCAGAGAGCAAATGGGGAGCTGGCTGTTGGACTTTTCTAAACTGATGGGGAGGCAAGGGTGGGAAACAACATCAGAAATACTGTATCACACCACTTATCCACTACAGACTCCTCACCATTTTGAGGGAAATGCGAGCAATTCGGCATTGTAATGTATCCCATAATCTTGAATTTATCCAACAATAAAAGCACATAATCCACAAGAGATGGGAAATCTAGCCTGCATCCCTCAGCTCAGCTCAGTTCACTTCCCTCTGCCCCACCAGCACCACACCTTCCCTCTCTCGATGAAGTCTCAGCTGGTGCTCTGAGCTGCTGCCTTAGATTTGCAGAGATGGCAGGGAACGCCACACAGCTTTGTTTCCAGTCAGGCTTATTGAAAGCTCATCTGAAGTTTTCATCTCCCAGATCTGTAAATGCTGCTGCTGCCTCATAATGAGGCAGAGAAGTAGTCTATTAATCAAAGCCAGCAGAACATTTTCTACAGGAGGCATTTATGTGAAGGAGAGCAGCATATGAGGTTACACTTAGTTAGGAAGAAAATTACAAGGGGATCTCAGTTCTTGTGCTTCAGGGCATAAGCTGATCACCAGATGGGGTCAGGAAGAATTTCACCTTCTTTCGTTCCTAGATATAGTGTTGCACAGTAGGTAAACTATGGAGGTACAAGGAAGAAGGAAAGAAACTGCTTATAGCCTGGATTTTCCCCCTCCTTTCTTGGGAATTATGTGTACAAACGCTGCCAGACAGAAGACTTGGTTAGAAAAAAATATTGTGTTTTAGTTTAGCAGTTCTTACCCAGAAAATGATATGCATAAGAGCCCTGACTTCACATGTCCAATGAACAAAACATGAAGCCTAGCCGAAAAAAACCTGCTCTGGGAAGCTGGGGGGCAGCAGGTACCATGTAATGGGTACAATCAACATATTTAATATCTTATAAATATTTTTCACTAGTTTAAGTTAGACTTCTAGATCTGGGAGAATTTTGCCACAGCTCATGGGAACAATTTTTTTGTTGCAATTCCTTGAGCGCTTTGGGTTCAAATTAACTCGCTTACTTCTCTTTCTTACTGCAAATTAATAAACCGGTTGAACTTAAAAAAGAAGGAAAAGAAAGAAGAAGAAAGCCACAACACTTTGTTAAAACCGCTGAGTTTCAGCTGGTATCATGTCAAAACCACTTGAAACATGAAACTAGAAATCTTCCTAGGTTGACTCAAAGACTGTGTCTATACTAGGAGTGCTTTACCAGGAGAGGAATGCTGGTGTACAATGCTGGCAAAGGACTCTGCTGTGGATGGAACTGTAGCGGCAGAAGGGAGCATTAAATTGGTCTAGGGAATTGAGACAAGAGCTTTGTTGACAGACTTGCATCTAGGTGAAGTTCCCCAACAACTCTAATAATTGGTCGGGGTAACACCTCTTTACATCCTGGATAGACACAAACATGTCAGCACAAATTTAGAATCTAGAAATGCCCAAAGTTAGATAGAAGTTGTTTTGAAACTCTTTTGAAAAATTTAACCAGCTCTGACTTTAGAAAAACAACATTGGTTTATTTTGTAGGCTTCACAGTTTTGCTGCAAACTTCTGGCATAGCTGCAGTTAAACATCTTATTTCAGCCTTCTAATCTGTGACACATGGTGGGTGCTTTATGATTTCTCTCAGCACAATGAAATCTGTCTCTCAGCATGCAATCATAAATGTTGCATACAACCCTCACGAGCAACCTTTGGAGATTTCTCCATAACCCAGTTCGTTTATTGTAACCGTGGTCAGCACTGGTGGTGGAAGGAAACCATCATGTGAGAAGATTGTAGTATTATTCCGATAAAAAGACCATTAAGTGCTGGCTGCTTCCCTTAACATGAGTGCAAAATAACAAGGCTGAATAAAAATGTTCATTTTGTTGTATACTAAAGGTACTTTTGCAACATGGAGAAGGCAGAACAACGTGGCAGTTAGAATTTCACCAGATCCCTACTCAAATGACCTGGATTGCCTATTTTAGATTTATGGCAAAAATATATTTAAAAAAAAAAAATTACATCTTCTTCAAGCACTATAGAAAAATCCACTTCCCACCTAGCTTTGCTTGGAGAACATCCCCCACTCTGTAACAGCCTCTTTGACTACAGCTGAGACACAAATATCCATAAGCAATTACTACCAATGCCTGTGCAAGTCAAACCTATGGTTCTGTCTCTTACCTGTAATCTGACTCTGTCCTTGTGGATTAAAAGGACTTGGTGCAGAGTTCAGAGAGGGCCGTGGGCTCTGGGTCGGGACCCCTACTCTCATACTGGGATGAGGAATGCGCCCTAAATCACTGAGGCGTTCAGAGAACAAACTAGGTTTAGAGTCATCAAGCTTCTGTCTGTGCCCTGGAAACAGCAAATCATAAAATAAAAGCGTTAATAACAAGATTTAGTAATTTAACACACCCCCAAAAAAAAGCCCCAAAGTGGTCTCTAAGGACCTGTTATTAGATTTAATGGATTTACAGGTATCTCAGCTACCCCCAATAACACAGAAACATTGTGAGGGGGTTGTGTTTTGGACATGGTTGTGCTGGTGAAAGCCTTATCGAGCACAGCTGTGCCCATACATGTGTAACATCTACAATTTGGATCAAAATAAGCACTTATCAGGACACCCACACAAGGTCTTTTTTGTCTTTTTTTAAATTTTTTTTTTGCTGCTTTAACTACACAAGGTAGTTGAAGAGGTAAACCTTCCCTTCCAAAAGCAAGCCTCATATGTACATACAACTTGTCAACTGGGACAATTACTCCATGCCTGGTTTATATTGTCGATTTTTGCTAAGAAAATGCAAGCTTTTCTTCTCCTCTTATTTTTTTTTAAACTCTGTTATAGTTATTCATTAGCTTTCATTCCTCAGGGAGATTTTCCAAAAAGTAATTAGTCCCTGTCAGTTGAGAGGATCAGTATCCAAGGAAAACTCCAAGGCTGCTGACTAGGAACACCCTTGCATGGTCAGCCTTCCTCCGTGCTCCTACTGCACTCACCCAAAATAGGCCAACTGCCCCTGGATGTATTTGGAACACTCATTTAGGGGTGTTTCGCTGTCAAAATATAAAGGGGGAAAATGGAAAAAGCACTGGGATGCCCCCAATGGTCCTGCTTATGTTGTTATTGAGATGTTTCAAGAGCGAGGGCTTTGCTTCTCTAATGGTGGTATTTTTGCTCCTAGGTTTAATTTCTTCCCAAATGATGCTCCTTGTCCAATGCAAGGTGCAGAAGGTGTTATTTCTATCATTCAGCACACAGAGAAACAGGCATGCACAGAGATTAAGGATAGGACTAATTTTACTTAACTTCAGCCATTCATAAATCAGGCATCTAGTCTAAACTCTTCTAATGTAGACTTCCTCTTCAGTTAATGGAAAGAAATAGCTACTTCCAGAGGGCAATTCATCTCATTTGTCTCTGACACTCGCCTTAAAACAGCATGATTCACCTCCTGAATTTGCTTTCTCTTCCTTCTCTGATCAGAGAGGGAGCACACATGACTGGTTTAATTAGACACCCTTGCCATTAGTCAACGTTAAATGGAATGAAGCTTACCCTAAGTTACAGATCAAGGTCACACAAAAAGCCTCTGGCAGAGCTGAAAGGGGGGTCCAGACCCCCTGATTTCAACCCAGAACCACATCTGCCTCCACCCCTATAAGCAGTGCTGGGCCACTGGCACAAGCAATAACTGGGGGGAATATTTTAATGCTTTTAACAATAGGAAGGGTCCCTGGTAGGGTTTGGGTTTTAACCCTTCCAAATAATCACCAGAGTCTTGAGATGATCTGTGTTGTCCCACAGCAGTATGAATACAGTCGTCTGTCTGGAATCTACAAGAGTTCAGCCCTACAGACATGGGAAGATTGTCCCATCAGTCATTGGGCTGTAGAACCAATTCCAATTCTGTTTAATTTACTTTAGAAGCAAAAAGGCCACTGAATCTTGAGATTGAACTATCAGGCTACCACTGCTAAAAATATGCCTTTTAATAGTAATTCTCTCCACAGTACTGGGTACATGGGTTCACACCATCTAATTGGTACCACAGTGCCAACATGACACACAGGCAATGCAATACCCAAACTAAATAAATCCAAACTGGATTCAGAGAAATCATAGCTCTAGACAGAGAAAGATTCAGGTTGGGAGATGAGGGGAAACTTGATGGGATTTAACTCTCAAGAAACTTCTCTGGCAATTTTAAAAAATTAATTAGTTGACCCATAATTTGGTACTTTGAAGTCTGGGTTTTCTCCCCCGTAATGACTCAGTCTAAAAGCATGGGGTAGGCGGGAGCCTTCTCCTTAGGGAGAAAGTGGTGCTCCCTCTTAGAGCTACCATGGGTGCCTACTCCTCTCTTCAGAAAGTATCAATCACTTTAAATAGGGAATGATTTTTGGTGGGCTTGTAAAAACTCCATAATAGCAGCTTAATTAACAGGCTCTAGTCTTCAGCATTATATTCTCAATCCATTTAAACTAAGGTGTGTACAAGTTGGGTGCTGCTAAATCTGAAGAAATTACTTTCACATACACATGCAGTCAGTACTCTCTTGGGATTTCTCCCTCTTCTTTTCCTCCACAGTTTTAATTATTTGCTTTTCCCTTTGTCAGTCATATTTTCCACTCTGTTTTTCAAAGACATCTCCTTGCCTTCCCTTTTTCTCTTCTGCTCATTCCTGATCATCTTTGGCAAATTGAGAAACCTGGGATAGTGGAAGGCGTCCTTGCCCGTAGCAGGAGGTTGGAATGAGGTGATTTTTAAGTCCCCCTTCAGCCTAAACTATCCTGGGATTCTGTGAAATTCAAGAGGTCTCAAAATAAGGCAAATGTGATCAGCCTCTCTCCGGCCTCACAGACCAGAGCTGATTTTAGCTGGGAATGAATTCACTCTCAAAGTGAATTTTATTTAGAATTTCTGTAGAAAAAACCCTGTGCTATGTTCATGTAGTGACCTTTTAACTAAAGAACCACTAACAAACTGGTGCATAATCTATTTCAACTGTCCTCAGGTAACTTAATAAATAACTTATTACACAGGTCACCACCACTCCTGCACTAACCTGTGCCAGATAACCCTAAGCTTTGTTTTCATCACATTCTGTTTGGTCGTCCATAGCTTTCTCAGGAAAGAGTTTATACTTTATTATGTGTACTATAGCAGAGCTCTGGATAACAGAGCACTTTAGGATAGGCAGGGGAAAAAAGAGAGGAAAAAAAGAAGGGGTGTACAGAAAGAAGAAAAAAGATTTCCACATCTGGTTGAACTGAAATGATCTATAGATGTGTGGATTTGGGTGTTGCCACTTCCCCCCACCCGCCCAAAGGAAAAAAAAAAAGGAAAAGTGGGGAAGAGAGAGCTCTATGCACATCTGGAAGACCCCAGGCATCAATGGAACTGCAAGTCCCCAGAAACCAGCAAGGGGCCAAAGGCAGACTTGCCTTCCCCTTCTGGACATTTAAAATTTAGGGTTGTAACACGGAGTCATGTTGTGACAAAGGGATCCACAGAAGGAGCCACAGTCCCCAAGTGAAATATCCCAGGGAGACAAGATGACATTGCAGCTTTGCACGTTGTGGGTTACTCTGCTTTGATAAAGGCTGAGACGTGCTCACACTGAAAGTAAGCAGGAAGCTCAACAAAACTTTTGTATTCCGGAGGTGGTCACAAAGGCGTGTGGATGACTTAAATAAATGTCCTGCCTTGATTTCTGTGCAGGAAAAAAGAAATCCTGTTAAGTATGGAGGAGCCATGAGGTATGGCTGAAAACACTCTAAAAAGACCTTCTGAGTAGCACATAAGCAGCAGCAATGAAATATGTGATACATGTTTAAAACTCATTCCACAAGCTGCTTTTCATCTCTCATTGATATATGTGTCCGTTGACAGAGAAATTCCTGATCCCAGGGGAGTGTGCTAAGAAAAGCTGTATTCCTCAGTCTCAGTACTGAGGAGTAATTTTATTTCAGGAAAAAAGATTAGGGTAGCAAGTGTGGATAGCTGAGGGAGAATACATGATCTGCTGTGAGCACATTAAAAATAAGTATAAAAGCTATATGAAGAGTAGAATAAAATAGTGTTACAGCTACCCCAATGCCTGCAACACTGCCTTAAGTACCTGTTGCTCTGTTGCAAAGATGAATTTGTAGAATGGATTGGGCTTGGAGGGAAAAAAAAAATGCTTGTGGACATCAGCAGTCTTGAACGTGAAATGTTGTCAAAAATAAATGGAAGCTTAGTCTCTGACTAAGGATGGGACCAAGTGGCAACTGGAAAAGATCAGGCCACGGGTGAGGAGATGGGAAGGAGATGAGAAAAACTGAGAGTTCATCGTCAAGAGATAAACAAGCTGTTCTGATTTGTCTGCTGGCACAGTACAAAACAGGCTGGATATCAGAAATCCAGTGTTTCCTCCAAAATAACAAGAAATATTCTGATTCTTCACCACTACTTAGCTGTTTCAAGCCAAACACCAACCTGAGTATAAGTTTCTGGAGACAGAAACATTGTCATTAATCCTCTCCAGTGCCAATTTTGGCCATTTTACATGAATCAAACCAGGAATCATTACTGAGAGTGCTATAAGGTCAGTGAAAACTGCAGTCAGCCAGTCAGTCCTGTGCTGCTGCTTCTGCTCGCCAGCCCAGCACAGCCTCAGAACATAGTTTGTGTGGCCCATGGAAGCTGATGTTCAATTATCACATCCCAGGCATGGCAGGAGATGTGAGGAGTCTTCATCTCCAGCTTAATCATTTCAGTTTAAACTAAGCAAAGGACTGTCTCCCAGATCAAAGCAAGGCAATCTCGAGTCTGCTGGATGTGGTAACTGGAAAGGGACGTGAGCTCGTCTCTCATCACTGAACTTCCACCGCTCTGCTGGAGAAGGCAAGATGTAAATTGGGCTGTGGAAGAGGCTGACTTGCAGAATGTAAATGTGGTGTTGATGCTTGAAGATTTCTACCTCCTCAGGGAGGAGGGGTGTGCGTTTTTATCTTTCAGCTTGTGGGTGTGGAACTGAAAACTAATCAGATTATGCTACACGTGGCCTTGCCAGATGCTGACACTCAGGGACTCCCTTTCTTTGTACCATGTACACCACCCACCAGCTTTTTTGTGTGGGTTTTTTTTTTCTTGGTACCCAGGAGATCTGGTTACCAGATTTTCAGCAGATGCCTTTATCACTCTCCACTGGGTTAGCTATTTTCAGTCATCACCCAGTTCTATCTTTTTCTGCTTTTGCCTTAACAAGGAAAAGTGTTGTGGGAGTCAGGTGTCTCCATAAAAGAGCCAAGGAATGGCAGAAAGCTCATGGCAGTAAGAGCCTGGGCTGTCACCTGCTGGAGACACATTTTCAGGGATATCCCAAGCAGATTGGAGGGTGATGACCCATTGTGAAATGCCACCCTAGCTTCTGTTTGCTCTATGTCACGAATGTGCTCAGCACCAGATAGTGAAGTTTGGAGTCATTCCACGGAGTGACTACTGCTGGAAAACACAGACAAAAATTCTTTGAACTCTAGGGCTAGTAACCAAGGATTTCTACAGCTCTGGGTTCAGTGAACCCACTGGAAAAGGGACTTTTCTTCAGGTTAAGGGGTGGCAGAAAGAAGAAGAATCACCTGGTTCTGTAAATTTGTAGTCTCTGCACCTCTGTCTCTTGACTCCAAGAGAAACACAAGAGAGATCAAGAACCCAAGTTTTGATTATCCCCACTGTTCTCCAAAGGTGAAGTGCTTTAAAAAGGTAGAGAGTGAGCACATTTTTTCCTACTAATCTGTATGTCTTTGAGATAAGCCCTCTGATTTTGTCTCTTTTAACTCTGGAACACCAGCAGCATCCCAGTGTACACTGTAGTGTGTACTCTTCTGCATACACATCGTGGAAGACAATTTCACATCACAAAAAAGACAAACTACCTGTCCTCTGAATTTCATCACAAATTCTCCTTAAATTCTCATTGCAGGCCTACCTGCATTTCATCCTGTTTGGTACTGTGGATCAGGGGTAACTGGAAGATGCTGATATGGGCTTGACTGAATTCAGCTAAAGGCTGATAAAGCTGAAGTCAAGGGATCCACATTTATGCCACAGTAAAGGAGTTGAGACCTAAGCCTAAGGCTTCCTAACAGCTGTTGTGCATGGACTGAATAATGCTGAGCATTCAGCATGAAGCAAAAATATTCACTGTTCTGTTACAAATTTCAGACAATACTGCAGCAAGATGTCACTCCAAAGCAGTGTCAATCTATGCACTGAAGGTAAAAATAAGGGAGCCATAAACCAGAAGCCCAGAAGATTCATGTTAGCTCTTTCTGAGGGAAAAAACCTCTGAAGAAAGTAATGGAGGTCTCTCTTGGGTCCCTTGCCTTGTGACAAATTGTCATCCAGGGCTGGTTTCTCCCCACTCAATCCTACTGAATGCACCCAATCCAAAGCTCATGGAAAAAAACCCAAAACACAAGAGCCAAACAATTTTTACCCAGGAAAGGAGAAAGCTTGGAACCCTTCCAGTCTCTTGGTAAAGACACAATTATGAGAAGAAAAATATAATCCACCCAAGAGACATAATTACATAATTAGGCCATAGGCTGTGCATAGGAAAGGTTCTTATAGTTCATAAAACAAGGAGCTACATAGGTGCAGTAACTGTAGTTAATTCACTCAATGAAGAAAAAAAAGTTTGTTTTTTAAATAGATGAGGGCACCAGTTTGCATTAGACTAGGAGCTTATTCTCCTGACTGTACACAGAGCCCTGTCCGTGCCAACAGGAGTCACTCAGGCGCAGGCAGAAAACAAGCCCCTGTCTCTTTTTGTTCTTAAAAAAGGCATAATTTTTTACCCAAAGCAGCTAAGGCCTGTACCTGAAACTACTGCAGAGAAAAGGAAATAAATAAAGACAGACAAATGCACACTGTGGAGGGGCTCAGTTCCTGTGAAACAGATCTAATATGTATCCATTTGCCAAAATCCTAATGAGCACCTCCTCCCTGACCCCTGCTCTGCAGACTACTGGTATGGGTCCAAAAGGGGCAGATCCAGATCCTGGGGGAAACAGTGACATTACCATCTTCCCAGAGCTGTGATTCCTACCCTGTGAGTGAGAAGAGGCAGAGGGAGGTTGGAAGCTCAGCACTGAGGCCAAGCCTTGGAGCATCTCTGGTGTCCGTGGTCATGTCCCCAGTGATTTACCGGGAGCAAAGGAAAAGTCCTCTCAGCTCATCCTGTGGGCAGCCTGCCCAGCACAGGATGAAAAGAGTAGGCTGGAGGGAGGAAGGAGCAGGAAGGGTGAGAAGAAATGACCCATGGGGGTGTAACCTGTGTCCCTTTGTACCCGTGGGAATGACTCTAAAGCTTTTGAGGATACAAAGTGCTTTCTAAAATTCAGCTGGGAGCCTTGAAGAGCACAGACTGAGCTGAAAGGTAGACCCAGAGGCGGGGGGTTTTCAGCAAACTGCAACAGCTGCAAAGGAGCCTCCTGCCCACAGAACTTCTCTCTACAAAGAGGTGAAAAATGCCTCCTTGGATCGGGGCTCCAGGCTGCTCCTCTGGCAGCTGAGGGACTGATGGGGGCAGGTGGCAGGGGCCAAGCTGGCCAGGCACTGCAAAGGGAAAGGTGTGTTAAAGCAGCAAAATTTGAAGCTTTAACAAATGCTAAACAATGCTTTGAGAAAAAAGGCAGGCTGAGCAGGAAAGGTCTTGGTTGGCTTTTGCACCAGTTCCCTCCTACCCTTCAACTCATCCCAGAGCTGCAGGACTCATGCAGCCCTCTGTTCTGACTGTGTACTGCAGGTGAATGAGCCAGGTCTCCCCTTGCTGCAGTGGTGGGGTTGTCTCTTTTTCTTTTCTTTTTGAAAAACTTCTCAATTCTGATTAGGATTTTGAAGCTCGTTCTGTAAATTTGAGCAACACACAGTAGGATCATCAGCCCAAACAGGCCAGGGTTGGGGAAGGAGCAGGTGGGACAATGCTCTGCCTTCACCTTTATCCATCCTTGATGAACATAAAGGAATCTGTGTTCACGTGTGCCAGGAAACCAGCTAAACATTGCTGGCATGGCTCCTTGGAGACATTAAGACAACTCATATAAACAGAGACTGTCACGCAAGTCTTGGTCCCTGCCTTAGCTCCCTTTGCATGCTGGTATCTGTTACACTTTCCCCCTCCTCCTCCTCCCCTGTTTTTCATCAGAAGCAGGGATAAGGGAGAGCAAGGGAGTCCCAAAAAGCTCAAGAGCTCCTCGTTCTGATTTATCATCCTCATGAACACAGCAAAACCTCTGAGGAGTAAGGTTCCCCCCAACCTTGCCAAGGAGGTAGCTATCCTGCAAATACCCCACCAATTTCTGCTGCTTGCTTGCTGCAGCACCAGGCAGTAAAGATCATAGTGAAGAAGGGGGTAAAGGGGGGGAGAGAAAAAAAATCTCCTTGAACTGGCTTCCCTCCAGCTGGCAGAAGGAGATGGTTTTCTTAACGCTTGTGAAACCTGATTGCTTTTAAAGAATGAGAAGGGGGGGTGGGGGGATGATGTAAACACAGCCATTAAACCAGACTTAAGGCGCTTAGTTTAAATCTAGTGTAGAGCTCTCAGATGCTGCACTGCTCTCTAGACATCAATAGGTGCATTTTCATTTCTGGTTTTGTTTTACACCCCCAAAACCAGGAGCTCACTGCACGCTGAACGCTGCGGTTACAGCGGGAATTCAGTCATGGAAGACACAACAGTTAAGCAACAATGGATGGATGTGTGTGTGTGTTTGCTATCTTTCAACAGATTGTTTTGCTGTGTTAGAAAACTACTGTGTTTATATCCATGCAGCAGGTTTTAAGCAGACTGTTTAAACTTGAATAAAGAGGGATATTTCTAAAATAACCTTGCTAATACAATTCAGATGGCTAAAGAAACCTGAAAACGTGGTTAAAAAATAAAAAAGATGCCATTTCAATCTACACTGGAGGGTAACATGATCTAAACTCTGAAAGAAAACAGTCTTTACAAGTTCAGCTTGAAGGATTATCTTGTGTATCAGCACCCTCTGTGGCAGAGTAGCATTTATCCACGTATCCACCCATGTTAATGCTGTTGCATAATTTACTACAGCCGTGATAGACAGATAATTGCTTTATCCACCCAAGTGTAATAAACGGAGTCTGCTATGTTAATCCTTGTGTTCTTATTGTCGGCAAATGCCAAGTAAGGGAGAGACGTACACTGAAAACTCTGTCCTCTCCTTCCAAAACTACTGGAGTTTACTCACCCTCAGACCTGCTAAAGTGTTCTTACTGCATTCCACTCCCCTGCTTGCAGCGCCAAGTATTTTGAGTAGTATCAAGTTATTGTTATATAAAGAGCACCTACACTCAGGCTATATGGAGGCAGAAGCCAGGATGTAGCAGCCTTTAGGAAAATAAAAATAAAAAACACCCAACCAACCACCCTCAAACATCTTTTCCTATTCAGTAAGTAAAACAGGCCAAGTATTTTCTGTTCCTGGGCATAGCACAGAAAGTAATTACCTGTCCTTCTAAAACTGGACATCTATTCAGTTTGTGTGGAGTCTGTCTGACTGCTGAAAAATGTCATTTAGCTGCTGGCCCATCAGTGTTTTCCACAAAAATCTATAAAGATTTTTTATTTTGAATGTCAAAAACAGGCGTATCCTTTATAAGGTTTACAGATTCCTGGCGGCTCCATGAGCTTAGGTTTGTGGCATCAAATTTGTAATGACAGTTTGATGGATGCCTCCCTTTCTTCCTCCTGAAAGGTGTAAGGAATTGGTGGTTTCCCAATAAAAATTACTCTTAACACCATTCTTTGCTCTTATTTTTACTCCCAAGTGCACAAAATGTCTGGTGCTGCTGGCAATAAGTGGGTTTAGGGGGCAACTTTCATACTACACGAGGCATTCAATTTTCTGTGTACTCAGAGCTCTTGCACAAGCACCTACATGATGTGCAAGGACAGCCTTAAGCAGCACATAAACACTGCAGCTGGGCTTAAGAGAAGATTGGCCTGAAGATGTTGCCAACAATCCTGCAGGTGAGTTGCAGTTTTTAACCCTTGTTGTGCTCCACTTTTCCCTGCCAATGCCAGCAGGGGCATTTCTGGCTCAGGTAGAGGCCAAGATGGATTAACTTCTGCTTTCAGGTCCTCAGGAGAAAGAAAAAGGGTAGGTTCAGATTAGATATTAAGAAGAAATTCTTTACTGTGGGGGTGGTGATATACTAGAAAAGGTTGCCCAGAGAAGCTGTGGCTGTCCCAGTCCTGGAAGTGTTCAAAACCAGGTAGGATGGGGCTTGGAGCAACCTGGTCTACAGGAATGTGTCTCTGCCCATGGCAGGGGCTGTTGTAATGAGATTTTTTTAGGTTTTTAAGGTCCTTTTGGACCAGAACCATTCTATGATTCTATGATATAAAAGATAAAACACAGACATAGAGGATGAATAGATGAGGGTTGGGTGTGACAAAGTTGCCCACTGACTATCACTACTGATATTGAAATATAAGGCATTTTATGCATCTTTAGTCAATTAATAGCTGATACTTCCTTTAATAACTTAGATGATGCAATACAAAGCACAATTATAAAATCTTTAGCTGACTTCCAGTAAGGTGGAGTCTTTAGACTTGGAGAAATGGGTCAGAATTCAGAACGAACTTAGCAAGGAAGAGAAATTGTGCTTGACATGTCATTAGTAAGATGACATGCAGTAAAAGTTAAGTGCTTTGTGTTACACTTTGGAGCAAGAAGCCAAATGCACCACAATGACAAAGCTATTAACCAGCAGCACTACAGAGGAGATCTGGGGGTGGCAGGGAGTTGCAAGTTGAATATGAGTCAATAATGGCATTCTGTTTTTTTTTC
The DNA here is from genome assembly GCA_013397075.1 of Rhabdornis inornatus. Classification (NCBI taxonomy): domain Eukaryota; kingdom Metazoa; phylum Chordata; class Aves; order Passeriformes; family Rhabdornithidae; genus Rhabdornis; species Rhabdornis inornatus. The sequence continues at coordinate 734,266 of VWZS01003297.1, read as the reverse complement.
AAAAAAATGAAGTAAATGCATTTCTGGGAAAGATTAATGATCATGCTGCATTCAAGACATAGAAGGTATCTATTACAGGCTGCTCAGAAGTGGTGAGACATCAGCTGGACTGCTTTATCCAGCGTGGGACACCACCCTCTAAGAAAGATGCAGACAGATGAGAAAGAATCCAGAGAAGAGCAACAGGAGTGATAACAGATTCAGAAAGCATGAGCAACATGGAAAAGTTGAAGGAAATACATTTGTTTAGTCTAGAAAAGAGATGAGCAGGAAGAGACATGATAAGAGTAAAATGTTTTCTACAGAAAATTGCAATCGATTGATCTCTGTGTCAGCTGAGAACAGCACAAGAAAAAGCTGCCTTCAGCTGAGGTAGAGATTTAAGAGATTAATGTACAGTATTAGCAAATTCCTTTTTGAGTATAAAGGAAAAAAAAACACAAACTCCAGACTTGGTAAGTAAGTGGAAGGCTCAGTACTGGAGGATTTAAAAATTTGGACAGATGTCAGTGATGATCTAAGTATATCTAATACTTCCTCTGAGGAAAAATGGACTAGGTCGCCTGAGGTTTGTTTTAGCCCTACTGTTCTGGGGCTGAGTGATTGTCTGTGCTTGGTGAAGTCACGTACACAATACTTTGAACATGAGTCCATGCAGTCAGCAGCTCCTGCTGCAAAGAGCTCAGGACCTTGAGCTGCCATGAAAGGGCACAGCAAAATGCAGGCAGTGTCTGCTCAGCTATTCCTGACTACAGAGAGCCCGTGGGGGTTTGGAAATGCTGATCTTAAACCCTCTGTTCCAGGATTTCCTACAGCTCTAACTTATAATAATAATATTTATTCCTTTATAATAGTAATAATTATTATTTGTCTCACAGTGGATATTACAAGATTGACTTCACCATTAATTTAGAGAGCAGGACTCTGAGTGTCCATAGTTTTTCAGGAATACACAACAAAGTAAAACTAGAATTTCACACCCAGTTCTTGAGAGTATTCCTGCAACCTCCAGTGAAGGTCCAGATCCTAATACATGATTGGTTTTGGTTGTTGCTTTCTTATCTGTGTGTCTGCTGGTTACTCAAAGAGAGAGGGCTCCACAAAGAGTAGCCCTGGCCATTCTCTTGTTAAAACTTCTCTCCATGCCAATGTGAAGAACAAGAGACACCAAAATGACAAATTTCCTGGGGAAAAACCCCAAACACTAAACCCAGAAGCAAAGATTTTGGGCAAGCGATGTCTTCTGTGAGAGTGTAGGGAACTCCACAATACAGAGGACTATAAAATCCTGTGATTTTCCAACAAGACAGCCTCATTATTTACATTATTTCTTCCTGAAAGTGCTCAATTCATAATTAGCTCTGTTGGAGTTTTGGGTTTGTTTTTTAGGTGGAAAGGAAAGGAAAGCTCCTTTCTGCTCTGAGCTACACAAACCCAAATCCCATCCTTGCTACAGAAACTCCATCCCTGCATACATTCATCTCACACCAACCCCCTGAGCCCTAAGGACGGCTGCCTCTACCCAACACCAGCTGTTTATTAGCATCATGCCCAAAAATGATGCTAATGAGAAGCCCAAAAGTGATACTAATGAGATGCCCAAAAATGATGCTAATGAGAAGCCCAAAAATGATGCTAATGAGATGCCCGTTGCTGGCCAAAGTTAAGCCTGTCCTTGTGGGCTCTGCAGGTTGCTAATTCAGTGTCTCAGCCAGGTGTTCAACCTGCTCAGGGCTGATGCCTCTGATAAAAGCCCCAGGGGGACAGAGAGGCGGGAGGGGAGTGACACAACCGCATTTGGCCTCGAGGAATGTGAGATTTTTGTGCAGGGCTTTGGCAGGGGGCTGACCCTTCTGCCGACAGTTGTTAAAGTTTGTTTAGTGACGGGGAGCCTCCCATGAACTTAAAAACAATAGGAAAACAGAGTCCTGGAGAATAAATCTCGCCCCCTGCCCCGGTTGCCTGCGCGTTTGGCTACCAAAAGGTAACAAATCCCCAGGAATGCGGGCGGAGGGGGATGCGCCTGCTGGAGCTGGAGGGTGGCCAACACAAGCAGCGGGTGATGCCATTCACAGAGCGGAGAACACCGGGAAAAGCCTGGGAAAGGCTGTGGCTACTGCAGGGAAGATGCGCGCTCCGACAGCTCCGGCTGCTCCTGCAGGGAGCTGCTCAGGAGCTCACCCCACAGAAACCCCAAACGCCTCTTCTGCTTCCAGCCGTACCAGATGGAGGAGAAAGTGGGGGTCTCCTCAAAGCATGGCAGAGGAGATCAGTGCAAGAAGGACCTGAGTTTTATTTATGAATTTACGAGTCTCCCTTGCCCACACACCAGCACAACTCAGAGGGCATTAACTTTTGGTCACCGGGCAGGACACAGCATATGTGACAAGGAAACCACTGAAACCACTGACTTGTCACCAGATCCCTGACCTGCAAAATCCCAGCTGGATTTTTTAAAGTAGATTATAGTTCACTGGCTTTACTTTTACCCTGTTGTACCTCTTCCATGTTTTCACTGATAAAAATGATTCTGCTTGGGCATGACTGAAAAGGGACTTTAGACAAGGGCCTGGAGTGACAGGACAAGGGGAAATGGCTTTAAACTGAAAGAGAGGAAAGTTAAATTATATTTTAGGGAGAAATTCTTCCCCATGAGGGTGGTGGGGCCCTGGCACAGGTTGCCCAGAGAAGCTGTGGCTGCCCCATTCCTGGAAGTGTTCAAGGCCAGGTTGGATGGGGCTTGGAGCAACCTGGGATAGTGGAAGGTGTCCCTGCCCATGGCAGGGGCCTGGAATGAGATGGTCTTTAAGATCCCTTCCAACCCAAACAATTCAATGATTCTCTGATGCTGTGGGTGCAATTCTCTGGGAAAAAAAAAGGAAAATCTAATAAACAGAAGCTGTAAATGCATAGTTATAAAAAACACAAGTTTCCAAATGAGTAGCTGTGTACTGTATGGCTTTCAAGGGGTACACAAGCACATACATACAGCTGTGTGTGTATATATATATATATACAAATATATATATATGCTTCCAGTTTGGAAAGATGTTAGAACATATTGGATCATCACTGGCAGGTGTTTTGAATAATTTCTATTTTATTAATATTTTGGTGTGTCATTAAATTTGGACGTCCACTACAGAGCACAAATGGAAACCATCCCTGCAATGCAAGAGTGGCAAGGATATTTTATTCCGCTCTACTAAAGCAGGCAGAAATAACATTGAAGTACTTAAATTCTGGAAATACTCATTATCCCTGTGCTATTAATATCACCTCAATAGCTCGTTCTATTTAAAGCAAGTTTCTTTCTTTGGGTTTTATTGTGTGGGTGGCAAACCCTCATTTAATTCAAAGGATAAAAATATATGACCCTACAGTTGGAAATATGGGATTGTCTGGGGCCTGAGCCATCTGCCAGAGCCATGAACAGAGGCTCTGCCACTGTCTTCAGTGGGAGACAGCCTGGCCTTAAAGACTTTGCAGCTTGTACAGATTCAAATTTTAGTATTTGCTTTGATTTTAATGTCATATGACTCATTTTAAGGAATAATATAGCTGCTTCCACTGTAATGGTTACAGTTCTGTCTCTGCAGGACCAAAACTTGATCCCTCAGCTATGGAATTTAGGTATGAGCTCTCTAGTCTACCTTTTAGCCCCACTGTTTGCTTTTTTTACACAAAGAAAATAAGGCACGCTCCAGCCATTGGCTCCATGGATTAGAGGACAACGCTTTCATAGGAGAGTTTCCTTCTTCTGTAAGTACAGCCCTGATTTAATTCCCTCAAAGAATGACGGAAAATAGAAGGCAAAGTGCTCTTCCCTTTTGTCCAAGAAAAGTAAAACGAGCAACCCTGGTGATGTTGAAGAAATTGGATATCTTCTAGTGGTGCCTTGCCTTGGTTTTTTTAATAAGCAAAACTCATCTGTCTTAACCAATTTAAATGAAGTAAAAAGGCAACAACAGAAAAGAGGGATGGAAAACTTTTTCCAGCTTCAACACAAACTCTGAGGAAGTCAAAACTTAAAAAAAGAAAGTAATTTTTTCACTAAAAGTCTGCAGACAGCTCAGCACTATGAAAAAGGAAGAAATCTGGTTTTTAACTCTTCTCCAGGTAGGATGGATTATTCCTTGTCCTTTCACTCCAGCTTCCCACAAGGTCCATGGGATTATTCTTCTCCTGGCAGCACAAAGGAGTTTGGCTGTCAGTGTCCTCATCCTTGACCAGTTTTGAAATCAAAATAAGTTATTCCTCCCTTGACAAAAGATTCCATGTGCTAACGATCCCCTTTCATCAAAGGACCACTATTAAACTCGGACTGAACCCAGTTTCTAATGCCTGATGGATTTAGATGGCCAAGGTACTGCCAAGAGTATCTGCTGTCAAGTCTAACCCCCAGCAACAGGCAGCATGTCTGACATGAGACTGGCTTAAAGTTACATGTCTTATAATATACACTCCCTTCTCCATGATATTGATATTTCATGGCATCATTTGGACAGGACATCCATCCCTACCCTCACTCTCTCACCAGGGGTGGAGATAATTTGCTTCCAGCACCTCACTCAGATTTGAGGCTGAAAAGTTGTTTTTCCTGTTTTGCTTTTCTATGATAAAGTTTCTTGATACACATCTGAGAATGGCTGGTATTACTGCTTGCTAACATTTTGATTATGTTTCTTGCCTTCTTGTTGATTGGGGTATAAATGCTCATTAAAATCAATAGATGCACACAGTTGCTGGTGAATTTAAAGTGAAGGTCACGGCTCGTTCACTTGACAGTTAAGACAACTGAATTGCTACCAGACTGACATTTTCACACCTTGACATTTATAGAACCACAGAATCAACTCAGTTGGAGAAGACTTTTGAGATCATCGAGTCCAAACTATGACCTAGCACCACCTTTTAAACTAGACCAGGACACTCAGTGCCACAAGCAGTCTTTCCTTAAACACCTCAAGTGATGGTGACTCTATCACCTCCCTGGGCAGCCCATTCCAATGCCTAATCACCCGTTATGTGAAAAAATTCTTCCTAATGTCCAGCCTAAACCTCCCCTGGCACAGCTTAAGACCATGTCCTCTTGTCCTGTCTCTGTTTGCCTGTGAGAAAAGACTGACCCCCAGCTGGCTGCACCCTCCTGTCAGGGGGTTGTGGAGAACAGTAAGGTCTACCCTGAACCTCCTTTTCTCCAAGCTGAGCCTTTTCAGCTTCCTCAGCTGCTCCTCACAGGACTTGTGCTCCAAGGTGCACTGTAATTAAAACCTGCCCTTTGCATTTCCCTTCTGGAGTGCATTAAGTGGCCTCATTTAAAGCCAGGTAACATCATTTCCATTGGCTGTGGGCTCTGAAAGTCCCGTTGCCTATCCCAAATTTAAGCATAACTCATTCTGACGGCGTTTCTCAGTTATGTAGGTTTGCTGTGTACACATGACTGTACATTCCTTCCGTGGCTCTAATTTTGTTCCAAGGCAGCCCCAATTCTTGCTGCTTCAGTACACTGAAAGCAAGAGTAAATGTGTGTGTGTATGAAAACAAACACACCAGGACCCTCACACGTGCTAAAAATGACATTTTTGTGTCTGCTCACAAGGAAAAAGAAGGATTAATTATGCACAAACATAACAACTTTCTCCAGCTCTGCCTAGAGATGTGAAAGAGAAGTGGCCCTGTACTCATGTCTCTTCTGAGAATTCTGCCATATGGTTTTAACAGAGGTTTATTTCCTGCAGCAAGAGAGGGCTGCAGATTCTCAATCCAACCAAAATAATTATGCAGACAATTTCACTCCATTACTTGCAGTGGAACCCAAGCTGTGTGGTCCTCATATGCTTGCTGACACCTTTAAAGAGACATTAAACCATTTTTACATAAAATTCCCTTAATGGGTGGGATGTAGGATGAATTTCCTGGAAGATTAGCACCTGTCGTGTTGCATAAGGCTTGCATCTGACTGCTGCATGAATTCCTTTGGTTGGTAGACAGCAAAATGTGACTGAAGCCTCCAGAATACAGCAAAGAATCAACCATATCTCTACAGAGGGAAATTTATCCCCTTGCTGAGGTTTCCTACACAATTTTTTTACCTCCCACATTTGACCCTGAAATAGCACAGGACATAAGTACAATTGGGTGCCCCACATCAAGTAGAAGGAAATGGAAATACGGCTTTAAATTTCAGTGTGGGGTTGTGCTACAAGCACAACGCAGAGTTTTCTGACAATGTTTTTTTCAGAGCCACCCTGGTATGCAGATCTTTTCCCTCAGTTAGTGAGATCGCAGTATAAAACTTCCAATCTTTCAATCAATGGTGGGTAAAGAATCCAGGGAAAATGAAACTGCTTTGACTTTAAACAATAAAATGTGTATTAAAGCATCACCTATCCAACTCTGAATGCAAACCACAGAAATACTGTAAAAACAGGGATGTTAACCAAGACACACAGTGATTAAAGAACATTTTAAAGGGAGAAGGGAGACCACCCCTAAAGCATGGAAATATCCCTTTTGGACTAAAATGCAATCTGTTGTTATTTTGTTTTTGTTTTTTGTTTTTTTTTTTAACGGGCAACTGTGCCTGATTTTAGTTACAGTAGCTCATTTATGGAATTAGCAAACATACTACATTTCAGACAAGCAAATCCAATTAAATCAGAAGAAAGCACACACATACTTTTAGTGTGCCAATCCGTCTATGGTGTCAGAAAGACACAATTCCAGGCAGCAAGGGGGGTGAGGGAAGGGGAAGAAGTTTTTCACTGGATTGCAGGATTTTTCATAATGTAAAATGCTGATTGCTTCAGATCGAAAAGGCAAATGCAAAGAAATAATCAAGCAGGGCAATGAGAACAGAGCAGAAATCAGGTAAATACCAGCAGCAAGCCACAGGGCATGACTGAATGGTGCAGGGGGTTGTTTTCTGGGTGGTTTGCAAATCTTGCCACTGCTGGAGGCCACTGCACGAGCACCTTCCTGCGCCGGGCACGGGAACTCTGCAACGGTTAATGGCACACGCTGCGTGTGTGTGGCCTGAGCAGCGAGGAAACCCAGCAGGAAATATGGCTCTAATCTTTTTCTGGTGGCAATTTCAACATTATGCTACAGATAAATTATGGTAATGTAAATAGTAAAATCCATTTCTCAGTTCTTCGGCTTGGCGCCTGCAATACCTCAGGTTTCTGCAGGTGGTTTGGGCAGACGACGCTCTGCTGCGGGGCAGAGGTTTTGTCTCAGCCCTTGACAGGGCCATTTGTAGGGCAGTCTCTTCTCTGCTTTCCCTGCCATGTTTTATCCCTTTGTGTTGTAAGCTCTGGGGAATTTTCTCCTGTTTCACATCTGGGGAACGTGGTATTGAAAAGTCCTTTCCTAGCCACAGAGTCACAGAGTCACAGGATGATTTGAGTTTGAAGGGACCTTAAAAATCACACAGTTCCAACCCCTCTGCCATGGGCAGGGACATCTTCCACTAGACCAGGTTGCTCCGAGCCTCATTCAGCCTGGTCTTGAATACTTCCAGGGATGGGGCAGCCACAGCTTCTCTGGGCACCCTGTGTCAGTTCCTCACTATCTTCGGAGTAAAGAATTTTTTCCTAACGTGCAATCTACTTCTCTTCTCTTTCAGTTTAAAACTGTTCTCCCTTGTCCTATCACTACGTGCTTGTGCAAAATAGTTCCTCTCTCTCTTTTTTACAGCCCCCCTTTAAGTGCTAGGTTGCAGTGAAGTCTCCCTGGAGCCTTCTCTTCTCCAGGATGAACAACTCATCCTGCCCTCACAGCAGAGGTGCTCCAGCCCTCTGAGAGCCCTCAACATGTCCATGCCCTTCTTAGGCTGTGCACCCCTGGCTGGATGCAATATTCCAGGTGGTGTCTCACAAGAGCAGAGTTGAGAAGAAGAATCCTCTCCCTCACCTGCTGCCCAGTCCTCCCCAGGACACAGCTGGATTTCTGGGCTGTGAGTGCACATTGCTGGTTCATGTCCAGCTGTTTGTCCACCAGAGTCACACACCTTACTACAAAGCTACTGTACCTCTGATAAAATTACAGAAGTGTACTGACCATTATCAAACTGCCCTTGATAATACAACCAAATAAGGTTGGTTTGTTAAGCTCACAAACTTTCTAAGTCCCACATCTGAGCAAAATGCTCTGACTGAGCTTCTCAACACTGCAAAGAACCACTGAAGACGTCAGCGATGGCACTGTCTTTCTGTGACACACTAAAAAAAGCTACAAACATATTTTGATCCAAGCTGGATTTAACAATGCTCTCTCTCCCCCAAAATCCTCTGTTTTCAAAACAAAACCGAAATTTCAGGCCAACGTTTCCTGTGGTGATCATTGTGGTTAAACACTATTTGTCAGTTTTTCATGCTTGATAAGGTCTCTCGGCTCCGTAGCGGAAGAATTGCTGTCAACTGAGAGGGGGTTTTCACCCAGCAGGAATGGCCAGATCCAGTTCTCCTCTGAGTTTATGGCAAAACTCCCACTTCAAGACAAGCAAGATTTAGGCTGATACAGCTATTCCAGTTGGCCTTTGGTTTTGTGGGGAGAAGGGCAGCAGCTTGTGTTATTCGCCAAAACAGGAGGAAAATGTTTGAAAGGATGGGAGTGCCAGGGTTTGGCCAGCTGCACCTACTCTTCACACTACACACCACAAATGTCTAAAGTGGATCTTGGGGGGATTACCCATCGTGGTTTTGAGGTTTTAAGGAAGGACAAGGAAAAAAAAAAAAAGGGAACAGTGCACTCCAAAAGTGACTCTCTCTAAAAATTGATTTAACTTTCTGACAGTTAATTGAAAGTTCAAAGATGCAACCTGGTTTATCAAGATGCAGCTCCACTTTGAATTTATTTAGCCAAAAAAGATCCCTTCTAACAACAGCTATTCTATGAAATATTCTTTTAGCTCTCCAAAACCACTACTCATTAATTTTGGAGTATTATGACCTAATGTATTTAATGCACTTTCTCTCAGTCTGAGATAGAGAAGTGAGACCAAACCTGCACAGAGACCTGCTCAATAGGCAAGACCATGACTATCTAAAGAAATTCAACCTTAGTTTGGCAAAAAAACCGAAACACTCGTGATTTAAAAACCACCAGCAAGAACTGTTGTCCTCACCAATGAATCACGTCAGGTAATTTGGGGACTTTGCATGGAAATCAGGAACTCATCAATCAGATCAAAACATGCTAATCACATGAAGCAGCAGTGAAAACTCCTCCATATAAGGCTGCACTGGCTGGCATTCACTGCCCAACGTGAACATGCTGCTGAAAGTACAATGAGCTCTCTGACCACAAGTGATAACAGCCTTAGCTTTTGCCATGTCCTGGAGGCAAAACTCTGGGAAATGCCAGTGTTCTGTCTTTTGTGTAACGGCACAGTCCTTTGGCTCCTTATCATGATGGGGATTTCCACTCCTTCTGGTTCTTTAAAATGGAATCTCTGAAGCTTTTTCCCCATGCTTGAACACACTGGATGCCTGTTTACCTGAGGTATTGTATGCAGGTTTGGGCTTTCTTGTGCATGTCAGATCATAAAGAAAGTGTGTTAAAGACATAGAGTCATAGAATTGTTGGGGTTGGAAGGGCCCTTAAAGACCATCTCATTCCAACTCCCTGCCATGGGCAGGGACACCTTCCACTATCCCAGGTTGCTCCAAGCCCTGTCCAACCTGGCTTTGGATACTTTAGGGATGAGGCAGCCACAGCTTCTCTGGGCAACCTGTGCCAGGGCTTCAGCACCCTCACTGAGAAGAATTTCTTCCTACAGCAGAGAATCACAGACTTATCTGAGTTGGAAGGGACCCACAAGGATCACTGAGTCCGACTCCTGGCCCTGTACAAGACCAGACTAAAGACTTCTGGAATTCTGTCATGACTTGTAGCACTTCAGTATTACTGGTTAATACTTCTGGAAAGCCAAAATCCTCTCAAGCAGAGAAAAAAGTGTTTATCTGTTCTGTACTGAGGTCTTCAGAACATTATCAGCACTGAAAAAACAATTTAATTGAACATTTCATTAACTAATCTTTAAATGATAGGCTTGTTAGATATGTCTCTTTCCATCAGCACTGCTCAGAATTTATTGGTAGGTTCTAGAGCACTTCAAGTTCTGCTATGTCTCATGTCTTAGAAATGACTGAACTTAAATCAATGTGATCAAAATGATCATTCAAAACATGCTGGATCCTTGGCTTTTAATGGATCAGCTAAGAGAGAAACAATTTATCAGCTAGCAGCCCAAATAAATAATATTCACATATTCCTTTTCCTGCCTTTTTCTACATCTGATTCCCTACAAATCTAATCCATTTTAGTTCTTCCTCTATTTTATTTTCTGATGTCTTCCTGCAGAAAACAAACCAAGAGAGACCAGAAACATTGCTTCTTTAATGTCTTTAATTTATCTCAATTTTCTCTCCTTCTCCTTCCTATTTACTAAACTTTCACTGCCCTAGCCATAACAGGGCTAGACATTTAAGTCTACTTTCTCAAAAGTTAGAATTTTAATAATTTGCTCTGCTTCTCTGTGAACTCTAAGTCTTTAGAGATGGGGATGTGGAGACATCAGTTATTGCTTGGCTATACCAGGTACTCTTTATGGTTGCATCCTGGCCAACATGTGTGGAGCAGCAGGAGAGAATTCACCATTTTCTCTTCAATGTGAGCTTTTCTACACAATTTGAGTGAACAGGAGGGACAGTAACACAGAGAGCAACACACCTGGCATCCCAAATTACTCCCATGTGTTCACTGTTGCTAATGAACGACAAGGTTAGCAAATATGAGAGGCTCCATTTCAGAAATATTTATATAGGCAGCATAGAGAAGTGACAGAAAACGAAGCTATTAATTACAAAAGACAACAAAAAAGGTCATTGCAATACTGTGAGCCACAGTGAACTGGGATTTCACAGCGACCACACTGGTACCTTGCATTTAGAAATGCATCGAGCCAAACTTTTCACAAACAACTTGACAATTTATTACTGTCTGCAACACAGAAATGAAGTGGCCAAATACTGGCTAAAAAAAAGTTTTTCTCATTAATGTCAGGCTGCAGAATTCCAGATTAAAACAGCCTGGAGCCTTTCTGCCCTCTAATAGATCTCAATTATTTTTCCCCCATAAGGGAGCAATGACCAACAAGGTCTTGAAGCAGCAGGTTTATGGCCAGTACACTGTCAACTTTTCCAAGAACAGCCTCTGTTTTCAGAGATTTCTGACACTGTTGTAGCGCTCACTCAGACTAAAATTTTTCTTTGCCTAATAATCTCTATAAATTTTTAAATAATGCTTTAAAAAATAAATCTTGCTTAGGCACTCAGCTAATGGGAACTGACTTTTTTGGAGCTCACTTTCCATTCCCAAAGTAGAAGCCGATCTCAGCAGGATGTTTAATGGAAACCTGGTCAGTGTCCACTCCACAGGCCCTGCTATCCATCACACAGCTCGGACATTCCGTCAGCCTGGGGGGGTGAGAGTCCAGCCCAGCCAGGGCTGTGCTCACGTGGCCTCTCCAGGCTGCAGCTGTGCCAGCTGCTGGGGTTATCACACCCTGCCTCTCACTCACTCATCTTCCACCACAGCTGCTGCTGATCTGCAGCAGAACTCTGCTAAGCCAGCTTGTTTTGACTGATGCTGATTAGAGGGGCACTGGGGAGTGTTGTCCTCCATCCACAGACAGCACAGCCATGGCTGGCAGCAAACACCCAAGCAGCCCTCATGTACCCCAGCCCCTGGGATTCCTCCTGCTCGAGGATGTGCAAGGCAAAGCCACCTGCCTTCCCCTAGCACAGATTTATTGTCACACCAGTCTACAGGGCTCACAAATATTCCAATTTCACTGGAGAGCTGAAGTGGGGACCCTGAGGCACTTATGGCAGATGCCTCCACTGTGACCCCCTCTGCTTTTCCTGTTGTATTTGCATTAGGTCCCAATGTCAGTTTCTCCCACTGGGCATGGCCTGGAGAAATCCTGAATGCAAAGTCCACCTGAGCTCAGGAAGAAGCTGGCCTACCTTCTTCTTTTTTTTCTCCCTTATAAACATCTCATCTTCATTCACAGGAAAAAGTTGTAAGCTTTCCCATGGATATGCATATTTATAAACAACCACGGACTGCCCATATTCACACATAATAAGAACCAAATGTCATTCAGGACAAAAATCACTACAGGGACAGACACCACTTGCTAGACGACCACAGAGTAGAAAAAATACCCTGAGGATTGAGAGTTAAGGAACTGGAAATCCTGACTGTTCAAAGGAGCTGCACAAAGTGCAGAAAGCCATCGTAGAGGGCCTGGAACGAGATGATCTTTAACAGTGCTTCCAACCCAAACAATCCTATCAGTGGAAATTCCAAGTGGAAGATCCAAACTCACTACTTTCTCAAACCCCTTGTCGAAAGAGGGTCATAACCTGTTAACATAACACTGTTAAGGAATAGCAGCTTAAAGGTATGTTGCTATAAATCCAGAGGTAGAAGTTTAGATTACTCACTCTGAGTTGAAACAACTGAATGAGTTCTCATTCACACCAGAAGTCATGAGCCATATCCACAGTCTGCCCTCACACACAGAGCTCAAGATCCTGCTCATTGCCTATGTCCTGGAGAAGTGTTGCAACTTCACCCTCCTCAGCAAACAAAGGAGGCCACAGGGGATTTAAAAGAAAATGTCTTAAATCAGCTGTTGGTTGCTCTATTCTCAATATTATATACTGTGGGAATTATGGAGTTGAAGGTAACCAAATGCAAGCTCTTTTTCTGTATCCAGAATATCTAAGCAGTAAAAACTGGTAAAATTTAGGGTCTAAAATACCTGCCAAAGTGTCTCTCCAGAAGTCTGTCCCCAACCAAGCTGAGCCTGTTTCAAATGAGACCCTCAAAACACCCTTTCCTGTGAGGAACAGTGTTGTGGGGCTGCAGAGAGAAGTAGCAAACTGGGTTTATGCAAACAACAAACCCTGGGATTAAGGGAATTCAACAGGTAACTTTTAAAAGAGAATGTTAATATGAGTCAAAAAATTGGCTTGGCAATCACCAGTACAGGACCATACAGACACACAGCCACTTCCCAGAGTGGAATGGGTTACCAAGTCCTGATCCTGGATGGTGAAGATCTGCACATGTACTCCCTGCCTTGGTGAATGCACAGTGATTCTACTTACCTTAAGCCTCTTTTATTGACCCCTATGCTAAATCAAATCAACTTACATTTATGGGGGGCCAAGAACACCTTCAGGCAGCTGCTGTAGCTCAGCTGACATGGAAACAGAGACATCCCCTATAACTCAATCGTGCGACTAAGCCCTGAAATTTTCTTGGTATGGACTCAACTGGAAGCTGAAATTAAGCACAGTTTCAGGTCTACCTTCTTGCAGAGTGAAGTGGGGCACGGGTTTAGTGTTAACACTACACAGTAAGGCAAATTCCATGCATACATACCAAGCTATAATGATTCTCTAAGTTAAATATAATATAAACAGTTTTGTTTCTGTTGAAATATTTAAACATATATCTCTCTACAGGGTTGGGAGTCTGAATAAAAGAAGCACACTACTGTACAGGAATGAAAGGATGATAGTCATGGAATGGACAACAAAAACTGGTGATAGGCTGTTTCATAAGCATGCTGTACTATTATGTATATATATGTATATGTAGGAAAATAACATAAGAAAAGAAAATGCAAAAAACTCAATAGAACCCCAATAAGAAAAATTTAAACGTTAAAAGTCTGTCTCATTAAGTGAAACTGTGGTTGGAAGTACAGCAAGAGGCATTTATACAAGTCTTCAACATTTCAACTCTCTTTGCAACATAAAAACGAGGAAAAATGGTACTTTCATGAAAAGGCCAAATTCAAGCTGCAGAGAGTGCTCCTCCCCATCAAGCAGGGTATTCATTATTATTTCACATATGCTGTGTCTAAAAAGATATAAAAATATCTCAGCGTGGTGTGCATCCTTTTAATTCTGCATATACTCATCTTGTTGCTCCATTCAGCACTGGATCAAAGGTTTCCTTTATGTGCAGGTGTGAAAGGTGTGTACAAATGAAGGAATATCTCCCTGGCTATTCAGTCTGTAGGAGTACATGAAAGAACACAATTATGACAATCCAGGTGATTAATTTTTACTCTCAACTAGGATTCCTGGGCCACAGAGCTGCTTCTTCACTCTTTGCATGTCCAAGAGTCACAATGACTTCTGCAGGGTGGAAATCTGTTCAAATTTATGATTTTTTTTCATTTCAGGTGGGGAAATTGCCTTCCCCTGCAGCCCGAGGTTTGCCAAGGTTCATGCCCTCCCAGCTCCATATGGCAAAGACTTCAGGCAGATATTCTGGCCAGTAGTCTCAAGGCTGGGGTTAAACAAGCAGTTTGTTCCTCTCTTACATAAGCACCGAAAGACAATACTACATTCGAGCTCATAAAAATATTTTAATTGGTGATGATTTCCAGACAACTATGTCAAAATTAACTCAAGAGTTGATGCCCACTTGCTTAAATTTCATTCATCTGGGTTCAAATTATTTGCTTAAAAGAAGAAACATTTCCTTTCATACACACTTTGGTTTCAACCTCCAAAACCATTGCTAGAAATTAGTCCCAACCACCCAGTCAGCTGCCTCAGAAACCAAGCTCAAATCCATCACTTTAATGACATCAATAACAAATACACAACTTTAAACCCTATTGTGAACAGTGGCATACCAAGAAGCATGTGTAGCTGTCATCTCGTTAGTCACTAGAAAAACACCAATGAAACCAAAAGAGCCAAACCATGACAAATTATTCAAGAGTTTAACCTGAGACATTAATGAGTGCTAAATAGCTTGTTTTCATGCTTGCTTAAGGAGATTTGTTTAAAATCCCACCAACCTCCCCCGAATGTTCCTTGGCAAGGCCGTTCATTCTTGTCAAGCTGGTTTTCCTATTCCTGCTAAAACAGCAGGTTGCAAATGTTTGGTTAAGGATGGCTGCCCTCCCCACCCCTCAAGACACGCACCAGGGCTGGCTGTGGAGCTTCCTCCCCTCAGCTGCACAAAAGTGGCTAATTCACTTCCCCAAAGTCAAAAAACGTTCAGTTGGTAAAAGCTTGTGCACCTGAGCAAAGGCATTCAACAGTCAGTGGTACGAGATAAATATAAAAAGAATATTTATCCATCCAGGAGTTTCAACTTTCCAGACTTTCTATCTTGTCTGGTTTTCACCTCTCCAGGCTGGAAAGCTCCTAAGGAGGCACTACAAGAGCCTGGTACCTGCCATTCTCTGAAAGCAGCACCAGGTATTTAACTCTGACTGGCTGGTTTAATGACAGATTTGCTCCTACAAGCCACCTTTACCTCCAGCAATGCCTCCAAGGAGCTAAAGGAATTAGGATCTGGAGCCTAAGAAAACGACATTTTTCTGACACAGCAATATGGAGCAGCAGTGTGTGGTGAGAAATCACAGCTACCAGAAAAGGAAAAACAAAACCCATTTCTTCCCATCTGTGAAATGAAAAATATATATGTAAAGATGTTTCCATTTATGAAAGGAAAGTGAAGCTTTCTGACTCATATTGTGATGCACTTTGGATGGGAATATACCTTAAAAACACTGCTTGAGTAAACAAACACCTTGATCTTCACCATGTTCTCACATTCATGTCATTCCTGGAGTAGGGTAACGTCATTATTCATATTTCACACAGAACTGAAGCCAAGAGAAAGAGGTACCCAGTTTCCTCTGATACCAGCAAGTTTGGAAGGATTTTCAAATGCACTAACATCACAAAGACGTCAGAGACAACAGATGACAGACCTAAAGGACTCACATCCAAATGTGTCAGCCACTGAACCACCCTCCTACATCTCTGCCTTACTCATGTGGCCATGGAGAGCTGGTCTTCCAAATTTCCTGACATGAGATTAAAGGATAGAAAACTGGCAAAGGTTAGGATTGTTTTGTTCTTTTTAAAAAGAAACATTTGTTCTAACAAAGAGCCTTTATGCTGATGGTCCAAATATGCTAACACTGCTTTTTGCTACATACAGCCTAAGTCGTCATTCCAACAAGACCTGAGCAGGTTTCCAAAACAGGAGCAGTCTCAGATGCACTCCAAAACAGTGTATTGTACTCCAATGTAAAACTGTTCTTCAGTCCATATGGGAGATCTCAAGCATTTGCTGAGTCTGGCTTTACATTTAATGGAATTTATGTTGGAGGAACAATTTTATTTTGACCAGTGTGACTTGTATGCCAATTTTTTTTTTAATTTTGGGCCAAATTTCACTTTCCTCTTTAAAGAAATTACCAAGTAGACACAATTGTTGCATGCTGCACATGAGTCCTAAAATCTAATCTCTCCCCAAACTCGTGTCCTTATAAAAATGTGAAGCCTTCCCATAACCGTAAATTGTCCTGCATACTGAACGTCAATTAAGTGAGGGATTTTGGAATTTTTTTACGTGTTCCTTAAGTTGGGAAATTTTCAGCATGGATTCTGGAACTGAAGATCAGGACAAGCTGAACTAGTTTAAAAATGTAAATGTAAGAAAGATACGAGCCATAAGTGACAAATTAAAGGGGCAACTTGAGCGGCTTTCAGAGCTCACTGCCCTCCACCCCTGAGTGCTTGCACAGCCCAGCTACTCCGGGGTCAGCATTTTCTGGCAGCATCAGACAATAAAAAACACATAAACTCGCGGCGCAGGGTAAAGCTACTGTGTCTGACATAACACTAATGCAGGGGCCCAGGGAGGTGACTGAACCCTGGCTCCCAGCTGCATCAATCCCTGTTTTAATCACCCTCCTGACAACACTTCTCTTTCAGCTCTCAAGCTGCTTGGCTCCCAAAGATGGGAACACCAAGAGAGTAAAAGGCATGGGGAAAAGCTTAAATGAAGTTGTAGTAGTGAGGGGAATAAAACTGTGAAAGTTCCTCTTGCCCAGCACTCAAATCTGTCTCCAAAGAAAATTTGTTTTAACTTAATAAAAACCCAGGCAGCAGAACATTCATCCCTGAGTCCCATTCCAGTGAATGGTTAAGGAGTCAACAAGGAAAACAGTCCCTGCAGCCTGATTACAAGGGGGCAGATTCAAATAGAGAGTGTGTTTTGCAGAGAAGGAGGGAAAGATTTCTGTCCGGAAGCACATCTCAGGTATAACTTTCAACACTGCCAGCAGTGTTCTGAACAGCTTTCAAACCTGTTAAAACTTTGGTTGCTGGTTTTAAATGGACCCAACACCTTGGGTCAAGCACTGGAGCAGGATGCCCAGGAAAGTGGTGAGATCACTGTTCCTGGAAGCGTTTGAAAAACATATGGATATGGCACTTGAGGATATATTTGGGAGTGGGCCTGGCAGTGTTGTGTTAACCATAGGACTTTATGATCTCAGAGGTCTTTTCCAATTTTAATGGTCCTGTGATTCTTCAGCAGCTCTGAGCCATGTAAAAGAGGAGAAGGTAACAACAAGTAAGTGTTTTCTCGCTGGCTGACATCAGAGTACCTGACCCCCCTCAGAAGGTGCCCCTGGGTCACCTTCCCCCAGCCCATTTTTGCAGAAGGACCAAACATTTTTCACAGATTTTACAGGGCTCCACACCCTTGTCAGGAGGTTCTTAGGAGACTGAAGAGCCTTTTTCCACCTTTCGACAATCAGTGACTCCAGCTGCAGCTCAGCAATGAGACTGGGTCTGGATTGTACCCACCATGAGGCTTGGATGGTGCCTGGCACAGGCTGTGGCTGCCTCTCCCCTGAGCTGAAGGGTACTCAGGCAGGGTGCAAAGCCAGCACAGGGAGCTTTCAGGGTACAGTCTGGGGAGGTTTTATCAATGCTTATTTCCTGTGGTTGTGGTTCCTAAACACTTGGGGGTGTTTTGCCTAAAAATACTCCTTATCAGCAGCAACACTGCCCTCCCTGGCTCTGTCAATGAAGCAAAGGGGCACTGAGGTGCAGGAGGGTTGGCAGTGAGGAGCCTCTGCACCTCGGACATGTTGAAGAGTCCCAAAAAAATACAGCCCAAACCTCTCTGGGCTCACACCCTGTGTGTGTGTGTTACAGCCTGCAGTGCCTGTGCAGACCGTGCCAATTCAGTTGGGGAGTACGCACCCCAAATTACCCCTCTGGAGAGGTTGAGGGTGGGGAGACAGAGCCCTGCCAAGCCTTGGTGCCTGGGGCCATGCTGCCTTCTAACCCACAACGCCTCCAGAGGCCCTGCTGGCTGCTGTGGCCCCAGTTCCATCTTCTACAAAGGTTGTTGCCTCCTCCAGCACGTCCCCAGTGCACAGGCAGGAGTCACGTCCTGCTCTCCAGGGCTGCTGGAGGTGGCACCTCAGTCATCCCCTGCCTGTCACCAACCTGACCTGTTGACTCCAGAGCTGCCCACAAGGAGCCCCTGCCAGCTGCCAGCTTAATTTCCTATGCAGGATTTCCACTGAAGCTCGTGGGTTATTTTTCAATTCAAATTAATAGCACGTTAGATTGAATTTGTTAGATTTGGAGCTGGTAGAACAGCCTATCATTCCTGCTACCCAACACTTCCCATTACAAAACCCAATTTTCAGTTGCTCCCAACTTTACTGAACTTTGACTGTTTGCATTCCATTTTTTCTTGCATGAGTATGGAACACGCTTCTTCAATTTCAACCAAAATGCTCTGACATTCCTGGAAATTAGTTAGCTCAGGGAAAACCTAGCACCTCGAAAAACATTTTTGGCAATCTTTTCTTGAAGGAGCTTTTTTTGTCACTCTGTTTTGGAGTGGAGTTTTGAAACTTGGCTCAGCAGATTGGCTCTTTTTTTTTCAGAACCTCCATGGAAATCTATCCAGATTTGGTAAAATTATGTGACTTTGAAAACTAAAATTTCATCAAATAAAAATTCCTTAGATTTTATCAGTTAAAAGCTTTGTTTACAGCTTGGCAAAGGTAGCTGATGGGTGACCCAGATTTATGCTTCTGCCACACAATTTTTAGAGTGACTATAGTAAAGTTGCTTAAAACAAGGTGTTCTTAGGTCATATTCTCTGTGTGAAAAATAAGAGTAGGTGGGTGTTTTCCATCCCACAGGATGTTGCTGTCCTATGGATAAACCAGCACATGCTCCTACAGTGCAGGACTTTTTCTGTCTCTCACATACAACAGGCATGAATTAAAGCCACATAGATACCCATTGGCATGTCCCAGTTCTGAGTGCTCAGATGTGGAATTTTCCTACTGTAAATTTTGTCTGCAGCATATGCATAAAGTAAGATGGAGAGCTAGAGGTATCTGCTCTTCAATTAAAAAAAAATCTATTTGTTTTATGTCAACAAGTTATTATTTATCTGATGTGTAAGCATCCCCTTTGTCACATACCTTAAATCTACTTTTACACCAAGTCACCAGAGAAAAACAGCTCTCATTTAATTTGCATGGCATGTATGCAGTTAGTGAGGTGTTTACTTTGCATCCCACATGGATGTAAACACACTTCCCAAAAAACTTCCTTCATCTTTGAGCTGGGACTAAAGAACAGTCACTGTTATCTGGATTTTGGAAGCACCAAGTTCTTCCTGCTCTCTCCTGTAATAAAGGCTATCTCTACAAGCCAACTGCTATCAGGTTTCTCTTTTGCTGCCATCTTTCAGGAATAGCAAATAGGGAGAAAAGTGAAACTAATAACACAGATCAGCAAATCTGCACAGATGCAAAGAGCAGGCCCTGCCTAAATACTGAGCTGGAGAATCCTTGGTGTGCTGTAATCCTGCTGCCCTGATTCCCAGGGAAGTTTATGGCTGTGTTCACACCACGGGCAATGAATATTGCTGTGTGAGCCTTCTTCAGGGCACTCACAGACATACCCTGGGCTCACTCTTGCACAGCAGAAGATAAAGGCTAATTAAACTGTCTGACTCTGCAGTGAAGCTGATGAGGATCACGTATAAGAGCCAGACTGCTGCTGAGCTGCAGGGGACACAGCTTTTGGGAGAAGAGAGCACCATCAGCGTGGGGAAAGATGTGTTAAAGCAGGGCAGACACTTCTGCACTGAATACCTGAGAGTTTTAACCAAGCAGGCACAGAAGGGGAAAACATAAAATTTATAAACCACACAGTGGTTACTTATGTCTAACAAGGAGGGGTTCACCAACACCCTAAATTCTAATGTGTTTTGGAGAGCTGCCCTTCAATGTGGCTGTTGAGAAAGCAGACACTAAAGCTCCCTTTAAAAAGGCTTAAATAACAATAAAAAGGAATATGAAGAAGTTCTTCAGAACTGTGTGCTACTGCCATTGCTGGTTAGCCAGGCAGTTTGCTTAAACCCATCTCAGGCACCTGCAGAGCACCCAGTGCCAGTCCAGTGGTCTTGGCTGCTTCATGTCCCCTCTCCCTCACTCACCTCCACTGACACCTATGGAGGGTTAGGGTGGGATAAACCAGCTTCTAACTCACACATACAATTCTTCCTTCACCTCAGTGGACAGGAGGTGAGTCATTGAGACACCACATCAAACTTTTAGGCAGCTACAGTTGAGTCAATCCAGCCAGCATCTCTGAAAATGTTATCCATATGTCCCTTTACAAAAAGGATTTTTATTTGGACTGCTTAGCTGATGAACTGAAACACTGAATTATTTACATTCACAGCTCTATTGCTGAGCCCTCTTCTGTAGTCAACACTTCTGTCTACAGAGGTGATGATTTTACTGCAGTGCTGGTTTTACAAACTATTGTTCAAAGACATCAAAAAAGGACAAAAGTGGGAAGGGGCCCATAGGGCAGATCATCAAAGCCAAAATGTGTCCAGTGTGAAAGAAAAAATCTGTTCCACCAATCTAGAGTCTATGGTGATAAGAGACCCAAGGAATGAAACACTAAATTATTAAATTAAATTATTCTTGATTTAATTGGTATCCTAGAAATGTGGAATCATCTCTATTAAACTTCATGTATCTACAGTGCTGTATAAATATAACTGGATTAATTGAAGCACATTGTTTTATAAGAATCTGAATCTTGGTCCTTGATTACATATGTACATATGCAAAAAAAACCCAAAAAGTACTCCATGTGTAATTCTCTCTGTACTGCTAACTTGTGGTTTGTATCACATAGCAACCCTGCATTGTATTTCCAGGTCTCTAGTCCTTTTTAACTTCCATACTGCTGAGAAACACAGGTCTGAATTCTCAAAATACCAAAAATGATAGTGAACACCACCCCTTTTCAATGAGTAATCTCTGTCTTTCTGATCCATTCTAATGCAATCATTTAAAATTAGGCTTCTTTGCAAATCTAATCTGGGATTTCATATATAGAAACAAAAGCAGACCTGTGACTACAATGATGACTGCATGTGAAGCATGTGAAAAAAGCATGTGCCTGCTTCTTTCCAAGAAAAAACTGCACCAACAATGTGAAACTGCTGAAACTGAAAAACAATTGTCTACTTGTCTCATGACATCTGAAGTGATACTCTGGAATAAAATTAGTTAGATCCCTGTGTCTAGCAAATTAAAGTAAAAATGCAAGAGCTGGACTCATCCATTTCTTCCCCAGCATACTTCTGTGGTACTTCAGAGGTGATGATTTTCCTATTGAGCTCTAAGAGCAATGAAATAAAACACCACCAAGTGCTTCTGACTGCACTGACACTGAAGACCATGTCTACTGCTGCAGGAATGCAGGAATGAGAAAGTGCATGAGGATTTAAGGAAGCAGACAACTAATTGGCATTACTCACATGGATTACAGACAGGCAGGAAGCAGATTCTGCACTTGTAAGCACCCTGATTAATACCTCCTTTGGTACCCTGAATTTAAATGAGCAGGGCTACTAAAGAAGCAGGGCATTATGAAGTGGGAGTAAAGTTCACAAAATGCAGTGAGAGAGCTTGAAGAGGGATGGAAGCATTAAACATTTATGCTGGCAATAATCAGGTGAAAGGGTTTGTCTTCCCACGTTGTGGGAAAGATTACATCTCAGAACCACAGGAGAATGGGCAGCATGTTAAATTGGGATAAGGGAGGAACAATTAATATGTTCTGTCGTGAAGAAGAAACATTGGAATCGTGGAGTACTTCTCAGTGTTAGGAAAATCTTCAAACGTGTTCCCCAATGTTTTTCACCTTTAGGCAATACCTGTAAAGTGAATTGTCACCTTTGTAATGTTTCCTATGTAGCTGCAACTGCAGTGTGAGAACCTTACTCTGCCTACAGCTAAATAACACGAGTTTTAATCTCAGCAGTTCACACAATCCAAGCTGAGTGGGGCCTGAGCAGAACCTGACTACTGAAATCCTGCAGGAGGTGATAATGATGCCTTAGTAAGATAGTATCATTTCCAAGGTATGTATACACTGCACTCATTATGGCAGCTGTAGACACACTTCAAAGTCAGCTTAAACAATTCCTTATGCTGTCAGAAAAGCAGCAGGGACTGCTCACCGTTCAACACCTGACAAAGCCCCCTCACAAGAAGGTGAGTGAACACTGGATTAATCCAACGCTGAGCTCCTGCTCCCTGTGCCTGCATCCTGGGCTACCTGCCTTACAGCTAACTCGGCTCTCTGAGCTACCCAGCAGGCTTAGTACACTTTGGGACTCTAATATCTACTAATCTCATCTGATTCCAGCATCTCCAAACCAGGGTGTCTAGTCTAGGCTAGTCATCAAGCCTCCATTTAGTATCAATGGAAAGGGATGAGAGTCCAAAAGGCACTTCATTGCTCTCTAAGACAAACATTAGCATATGAATCACTCTGCAAGGGGCTGTGTGTCTTCATTCACTTCAGAGGAAACCTACCCTACATGTCTGATTTTTGGAGAGCTGAAAGCCACCCTCAGCACACAGTGAGCCACTGTTGTGCTGAGTAAGCTGGTCTACTGTAGATGAGATTTATAACAGGGAATCTGCACAGATACAGGCACTAAGGAACCCAGGTTCTTTATCTGAGCAAGGATTCTGGCGTCCCAAACATACTGCAGCATGAGATCATTACTCAGTTTCTTCCCCTGAAGTTTCAATTAAGTATGATATTCATCCTCATTTCCTCTTCTGCATTCCTTGTCTGGTTAAATCAGCATCTGTGTTTCACGTCTGGGATGACCATGTTTCAGTGGAGAATGAAGTTTATATGGAGAATAAAAATAAATTTTATAAAAACTTTAAACAGAAATTTGGAATAGACAGTAAGTAAATGCTACTTAAGCAATTGACTTACACTATTCTGATGCAGTGTCTCCCAAATATATTCACCCTGTTCCTTATTTCCCAAACCACTTTGGAAAGTGAAGAGAGGTGTATAAGAGGTGATACACTGAAGAGTGAGAAAAAAAATGCTGATATTAGTGGCTACAAGTTAAATGCATTTCAAAAGTGACAGTGTCCAACAGTTCTCTTCAGAGAAAACTATGGAACAAAATGGTCTGTGGGAAGCTACTCTAATGCCTTTTTTAATACCATCTTCCTCCACAGTACCAACATGGAGCAGAGTCACAAAGTGATAAAAAGTCACTGTCCCTGGAGGTGTTTAAGGAAAGACTGGATGTGTCACTCAGTGCCATGGTCTGTCTGACATGGAGCTGGTTGCTTATAGGCTGGACATGATGATCTCAGAGGTCTTTCCCAACCTAACTGATTCTGTGACTCTGTGAAATGGTCACCCCTTTTCCTCTCCTCCTACTCATGCCCTGTGGAAGTACAGAATGAACTCACTTCCACTGTTCCTTCATTTGTTTGGTTATAACCCCTTCTCCCCATCTGTATATTAAATGGAGATTACAAGCTATTCAGGGCAAAACTCTCTTATCATACAACTAAGCAACACAACTACATACAGGGGCCATGATTTTATTTGTAGCTTGGAGGGACACTTTGAATACAAACAGCAAGAGCTGCAATATGAAAAAATCACTGTGATGGCCAAATTACATGCCAAATGTACTAGGAATAGATTTGCTTGGAAGCAAGTGTTCCCTCTACAATGGGATGGAAACAATTTGTTCTGTTGACAAATACAAACCAAGACTGCATTGCTGTTGGTGAGGACATCTTACAGAATAGTTTTATACTCAGACTTGTGCATTTGTTTTACATAATCTTGTCACCATAACCGTGAACATGGTCACTCTGTCACCTCTCTGGGCAGCAGTGTCCTCCTATGGAGAGAGCCCCTATGCCGTCACATAGATTACTGAGATTTCAGAACTCTGAGTTTCAGCAGTTCTGAGTTCTTACAGTGCATGAATTTAAGCCATGAATGAACTAAGCAGGTTTTGCTTTTGACTCACTCTACGCACTACACCAGCAGAAAAAAAGTCGTCGTCACCAGAAATTATTTTGTCTCAGACTGCTTCTCAGACAATAAGATTTTATGCAGGAGCTCCTCTCTAGCCACAGTGGAAGAAATAATAACCAGCTGGTCCTTGGGATGCAGCCACCACCCACCCCAACAGTCCCAGGTCACCTTGTCACAGCACCATGCATTGTAGAATCATAGAATCATAGAATCATAGAATCTTAGAATCATAGAATCATAGAATCATGGAATCATAGAATAGTTTAGGTTGGGAAGGACCTTAAAAATCATCTGGTTCCAATGCCCCTGCCATGGGCAGAGAGACTTTCCACTATCCCAGGTCACTCCAAGCCCCATCCAAACTGGTCTTGGACACTTCCAGGGATGGGGCAGCCACAGCTTCTCTGGGAAACCTGTGCCTGTGCCTCACTACTGGTTGAGGTAACTGTAAGGAGCCCTGCTCTGTGGGTTGCACACTCATCTCAGAAGTAAACCTAAACCACTGGCATATGCAATGTCTGTCACCTTTGGTGGGGAACACTTGAATCATCACACCAGCCTCTTACAACCTCCGGGAACGCTCAGGACCTCCAGTCCCCAACTAGAACAGTTTTGTGAAATTACACATTTGCAAAAAATAAACCAGCAGCAAATGATGGAGAGCGAAACTCTGTCTTGCCCTTTACACTGCAGTAAGGACCTGGTGTTTTACCACTGGAAACAGAAACAGAAACTCTGCAACTCCTTACTAGGGACCTGGTGACAAAGACGTCATGTCCCAGCAAGTAAGTGGACTGTGCTCACACTCAAATGCACTAATGATGGTCACAGAAAAGAACCTAAACCTCTCCAAACCATGGCCCTGCTGAACATTTCTTGGGCTGTACAATCACATTTTGCCTCGTTTCTTACAAAGGACCATTAGAGTGCATACATTAAGCTCTACGAAGTCATTTAGAGCAACTTTTGAACTCTAGACCGCCCACTCTGCCTTCCTCTGCTCCCACAGCCACTGGGATAAACCCAGCCCTACCCAGCCAACCTCAGCAGAGATCTGTCACTCTGAAAGACACCAGAGAGAGACACAGATTTTCTAGCTTCGGTTTGGATGAAACCCCAAGACTCGCTCATCACATCTCGGGGTATTTAGCATTGACTTTAATTAAAAACCTCCCCGTGCCAAACCACATGCAGATGCAAACCGACGCCTTCAGCGTCGGCAAAGCATCGCCCAAAAAAAGCTGAACTGCTCCACTCAGTCTGAGGGAGATGCATGAAGTAGGGACCTGCCTGTAAAATTTCCTCTTGTTCTGCAAACTCTCTCTCTCTCTTCTCTCTCTCTCTCTCCGCACTGCTCCAATTTACCACAGTGCAAAAAAAACCCCTACAGTTAAACAAATATATTCTTGGGAAGGAAGGGGGGCTGGTAGAGTGGTTTTTGAAGGCAGGCCAGAGACTATTGGAAACGGGGGACACACTGAGTGTTTTAACTGCTGTGATAATTCTGCATGAAGAGATGTTAAGGCTCTAGCTCCTTGCTGTAGTATGCCATGTGTCCCTGAATAAAATTACTGCCATGCAGGCTGTTAGCAGAGGAATGCGTAAACAGACAATGTATCCTTGCATCAGTTCCACAAAATGTTGCACAACATAAATGCCTCTCGATGTGTCATTTCCTGCTTGGCCACCAGCCCAGCTCCTGACAGGCAGTCAACAAAAAAAGAAAAAAAAGAAAAAAAAAAAAAAAAAAGAAAAAGAAAAAAAAAAAAAAAAAAAAAAAAAAAAAAAAAAAAAGAAAAAAAAAAAAAAAAGAAAAAAGAAAGAAAATTAAAAAAAAAAAAAGAAAGAGGAAAAAAAGAGAAAAATTTAAAAAAAAGAAAGGCAAACTGAAAGATTTAAAGCTGTTCTACTCCTTAAAGCACATTCCACTCGCCTCAGACTTATCCCTCCACCCTCTCCGCCTTTGAAAGAAAAGAGGGAGAACTTCCTAAAAACTGTTATGGTTTTAAGTCAAGGAATCTCAAAAATCTCAATCACTTCTCTGCGTTTTATAAGCCGGGTCGGGCAAACAGTTAATGTGGGGGCTGAGCAGAAGCCCTGGCTGGCTCTGGCTGCCTCCGCAGCGTGCACAGACAAAAGGGCGATGCGATGTTTGCTCATACCTTTCATCACGTGTGCACCTTGCAAGCTGCGGCAGCAGACAAACGCTCGGGAGCTGAATGAAGCAGAGCGCTTTTCTCCCCTGAAAAGCTTCTGCTCAAAGCTCAGAGCTGCTTTTCCATTCACACTCATCAAGAAAGTTGGGGTCGGTGACTGGGGAGCCTACCTTTGATTAGAGACAAACTAAAGTCTTTGGAAGTCTGGCAAAATATAAAAATATATAGACTTCTCCTCCCCCTTCCTCATGATTCCCCCATGACTGGGTTTGTCCCAAAAGCAGCCAGAAAGGAGGATGTGCCTCCTATTCTAAAGGTACCACTATGGAAGGGCAAATCACTATTTCTGTAGTTGTAATGAGGTAAGGCAAAGGCATTAAGGGGGGCTTAGGTAAAGATCTGGGTGGTTTCTTTGCTCTTTTTTTTCTCCTTTGACTTCCTTTACAGTAATCTCTGCCTATCTGTCGGTCAGTTATGACCTCATGAAAACTTCTCCGGAAAACTTCTTTCAGCTCTCCCAGCTGGAAGGCAGCTCTGCTGGCTAAGATGTGCATATGGCAGAGGTTTTATCCTGGAGAGGAGGAGAGAAAAAATATCTCCAGGATTTCCTAATGATTCCCAAAGATCTTATACAACCCTGTCTCTAGACTGCATCACTCAGAGTGCAAAGCACTGTCTCAATCCGACACAGAAACTCTGCAACACAGTAGATGTCCCTGGACAGTAATCTAGATAAAATTGAAGAGGTTAGGTAAAAGTAAATAAATCCTTTCTGAGAAAAAAAAATCATCAGAAGACCTTGCCTCGTATAGAAATGGGCAAGTTTTCCTAACAGAGCAACTTGACATCACTGTCTCTATTAAAATATTTTCAAATAATAACAGAGAGGCAAGGCAGCAAGCTTCTACAAGCAGGCATTTAATACGACTAAATGGCACTTACATTTAAGAACCCGACTTTCTGAAGTGCTGAGCATCCAAAACACCAACTGGAGTCCCTGCATGCCACGACTGTTCAGCACTCCTGAAGTCGGGCTCTAAATGTCTGTGATGTCTGTCATGGCTTTGCTGCTGCTCCTGCCGCTGCTGCGAACCTCGCAGCTTTCGTCTGCTCCAGTCAACTTGCCAGCAGAAGGTCAGAGTGCCTTGCCTATAAACAAGCCTTACAAATTCACGATCTAAAGCATGATGTCATGTCTTAAAATGATAAGCTGGCAACAAAGTAAATGACATTTTGTAAAGATGATCGTAATTTTATGTTTACACTCCTTAGAATGAAGGTTCTAGTAAGTCATTGGTTGTGTTCCTTTAAAGGGAAGTTTTATAACTGAGATGAATCACAACTGCAAAAGATCAAAGTTAAAAAACATCAATGATGCCATGGGGTACTTTTTAATCTTGTAATGAATGATGATCATGTGCTCTTATGAAGTTGCTCCAACTGCCAACGCCAGATGTGTATATTAAGAAAAAAGTTGTTTGTGATGTGACAGCTCTGGTTGAGCTGCCAGAGAGAGGAAAACTAGGATAACATGCTTGAAATGTTGAAGTGAAATACAGACCCTGGCAGAGAGGGGCACTATTTGCCGATACATAATTTTTAAATGCAAACACATTTGCTATCAGAGCTGCTCCTTGAATTCCTCATTGCCCCCAACCACCTAATTTTCCTTATGCAATATAAATGCCAGACCCATTCATTGAACGATTACTACCAAACTAATGTATCTACTCAAGTGCAGGGTCTCTAAGAAGGAAGCAAAACTTCAGTGAAACTCCCAGAGCTCACTGGAACTACTCTTTCCCTATAAATTCAAGTTTAATAATGAGTCATTCCAGAGATGTATCAGAATGACGTGTAAGTATAAGATTGCATTATTCCATCAAAACATTAAAATACAAATGGACATTCAAGCTTGAATTTTACTCTCTTAAAAAAAAAAAAGGGAGGGAGGGGGGAAAGAAAGAAAAGGAAAAGATGAAGAAGGACACAATAACTCCATGTAGGCCATAAGAACTCAGTTAACTGAGAATTTCTAGGCTCAGCTATTCAAAGACACCAGCAGATGGGTATCACACACAGAGGCCTTTTAGGTCTAACGTAAAAAATTCCAGCAGAACTAGGAGAATAGTTTTAGGAATAACATAGAATTGTTAAATTCTATGAACACAGACTCACTTTCAATCCACTGGTCACCAAAACATCCCCATGCCAGCAGGGTCTCTTTCTGTGCTGTGTAGGGTAATATACACTGCTCTCCACATGTCATTTTCAAACCTCTCTGCTCTTTCACCACCGTTGTGTCCTCTGCCAGGAGATTTCCACTTTTGCAGATGCATCAGTACATGGAAGCAGCCTCCAGATGGGAATGGCTAAATGATATATAACTTATTCCCTGCTTTTTACTCCATGAATGCAGCTTCCCCAGTGTCCTCCAAGTAAGTTACATGGAGCACCAGCTGCAAGTGAAAATTAAAAATGGGAACTGACTCACAGAGAGAAGACAGAACAAAAATCCCCCTGCTGTGACATCAGGACACCTCAGCTGTGAGCAGGTAGCACCACAAGTATGTACCTAATGAAATGTATCCAGAGCTATTTGCTTTTTCTTAGCTGTTCTTCAAAGTGAAACTCCAACCCCGACAGTTCTTACAGAGAGCATTTCAGTTCCCACCTCGGTGTAAGAGGAGGTGACTCTGCAGCGTGTGTTGGCACGAGAAACACTTAACTGCATGAATTCTGTCTACATCTTTCTACTTCTGTCTTTGTGGTATTTTAAACAAAACACCATGAAAGCTCCTTGAAGGTTGCGTTTGTATGTGCAGATCAAAGGCAAAATAATTATTTGAGATGCTTCCATTATAGGGATTCTTTTAATGTGGTTATTCATCAAATAATTCTTAATCTCCAAGTGTAATTTAAATAACGCTATACCTGACTAATCCAATCAATTTAGAGTCATTTATAGTTAGATTAAGAAAAAACTCCAGAACTGGCTCATCAGTGATACCCATATGATGTGAGACTGGTTACCAGCTAAATGTGCTAGACAGAGAAACAGCCAGATAAATCCTGATGGATTAACCAGACTTGACTGTATCTAAAAATAAGTGCTACCCATAAAACTGCTAGAACATGACAAAACACAATTGTCATAAAAGTACAGCCATTGCAGAATAGATAAATCATGGCAAATAAGTTCTTAGTGAGCTTTCATGGCTATGAGATAAACATACTGGGCAAAAATCGTCTGGACTATGTTTAAAAAAAATATATTTTCTGTGCACAAATAAGAAACAAAGACTATGCTATTGATATACTACTTTTTTTATCTTTCTTTGGCCCCTGGGGGTCTACGATGAGTCCATAGCTGAAAACCAACTTCAGGTATGATGAGATTAACCAGGTGCATTAATTATCTGATGGCAAAAGAATTTAAGGGCAAACAAAAAGGCACTATATTATATGTTTCCTCTCTATGCTAGGACTGATCCTGAAAGATCAGGCTCCTGTTTTGTTCTAAATGTCTTCAGCTGGAAGCTTACAGGAGTTCAGGGAATGCAGCATGTTGCAGGATTGTATCTACTGTGTCTAAATCAGATTATATATAAATACACTGGGCTTAGTTCTCATTTACACTGGCAGATAATGTATCAAGACCTTGATGTGAATGAGAATCAGGTTTAGGATTGCCCAAATTCAGCCAAGCACTTAAGTGTTTGATGCAAGTATGTGTGTGGTCCAAAAGACTCCAAATTAAGCATGCACTCACATATTTTGCTGAGCAAAAACCAGTGTTTGACAAAGATATACATATTTCATTTACAGGTTTCTATTAAACAAAATTAAGCAGGCATAAGAGCAAAAAGAAGAATATAATACTCACTTCTTGGCTCTCTTGGCCCATCCACTGTAACCTTTATAGCTCTGTGGTATGTAGCGACTTGGGGGGGATTTGTCAGGACAGTTATTGTCAAAGTAAAGCTCTTCCCTACAAAGGGAAAAAACAACAAGGAATGAGTGATTACAACATGAAAACAGTCACATGCATGTTCAGTAAAGAATCAGTTTAAAATTATTCCCTGTCGTTACCACAATCGTGAAAATTAAAAACATAACTGACCATAGGAGTTTTCTTCCCCTTCAGTTTTACTCTATGTCAAGAATACGTCCATGTGTTGACAATCTAAATGTTTCTTATTTAATAATGGGTCATCATACAATGACAGAACAAAAGTGATTCACTGCTGAGGACAAGCCAAATTCTTTGCTGCATTGAAAGTGGTGTAAATCCAAAGCAAGTCAGATTATTTAAAAATTTACTCCAGTTTCGCAGCTGTGTGACAGAGAGCAGAATGTGACCACATGTTATTTACTTCACACAGTTTTATCATTTCATTTGTTTGACTTGACTACAATAAGATGAGGAAAGAATATATTTTCCTTCTGGGAGACGTTTTAACAGGGAGTCAGTGTCTCTGTCCTTCATGTGCCAGGGGTAATATGATGATATCATTATGGAATACGCCTTTTTTCCCTACACATATTCCATCTACGAAATACCAAGAAAGCCCCCAACATCCCCGTGAGGGTGAGAAATGTCTGTGTGCACGTACTTTGCTATCGTCAGTCTGCATTGTTGGGGTTTTTTTGGGTTTTTTTTTTTTTTTTTTTTTACTTTTGAAAGCTTGAATTCAGGCAGAGATTGCACAAGACATCCACAGCCTTCAGCTGAATGAAAACGTTAAAAAGAAATAAATAAAGGGAGCTGCCTGCATCTGAGCACACATTCTCACAGGCACTGGCCCCCGTTTGGGAGACTCACTGACAGTTGTAATCTGTTAGATATGCAACGGTTACTCATGTCAGATAGTCAAAACTGAAAACTGTTTCAAGACAGGAAAAGGTGGGCGTACAACAGTGACTCAATAAAACAGTCAGCAATCTTTGGCCTTCATGCTCATTTAAGCTGCTACTTTACCAGACACTTAAAGGTCTCTCTTTTTTTTTTTTTCCCCCTCCTCCCTGGGTGTATTTGTGCATTTTTGCTGCTAGGGCTTTTACTCTTGCTGAACTCTGAAGGCATTCAATCAAGGCACAAATCTTAAATGATATGTAACAGCACAAACTTAATGCAGTTTTTTCAGGCCTAATATAGAACAGCTTATATATAAGGCATAATACAGAACAGAGCTTTGGCTGTCAAATCTAGTAATTGGTCTTTCTTTCTGGTCCAAGTTGTATATCCCCCAAACCTGCCTGAGACATGCATCATTTATTATCAGGAGTGCAACTTCAAACTGTCTTGGCTATAATTTTCATGAACTAGAATGTGACATGGATTTTTTTAAAGGAAATATAACTGTCATTTAGAGTAAAATGATTTTCCAGGTGAAGCTGTGCTCCAGCTGTGCCCAGCTCTCTGGGAGATGCAGGTTAGAGGGAAGGTCAGGACCCTGGCAAATAGAATTATAGAATGGTTTGGATCGGAAGAGACCTTAAAAATCATCTTGTTCCAACCCTCCTGCCATGGACAGGGACACCTTCCACTAGACAAGTTTCTCCAAGCCCCATCCAACCTGGCCTTAAACAGCTTCAGAGATGGAGCATCCACAGCTCCTCTGGGCAACCCGTGCCAGTGAGTCACTATCCTCACTATTTCTTCCTAGTATCCAATCTAAACCTGCCCTCTGTCAGTTTAAGCATGCAAAAATCTCAGGATGCTGAATCCTGTCCCAGGGGCATGGCTGAAGGTGGCTTTTCCCATTTTCACTGGGAAAAGGATTATTTCCTCAATCATCAGAGGAAATAATCAGAGGAGCAGAGTTAGGTGTATTTAGGATGTCCTGTCTTTGTCCAGTCCTGCTATCCCAGAGGTGAGTTGTGTGTCCTGCCAGCACAGGGCATGGGCAGCCGTCAAACAGACAGCAGCAGCCCTACAGTGCCTCCACACTGCTTGTGCCCTTTATCCCTCTCCAAAGAGGAATTCAGTCACTGCACAAATCTATATAGGTCTCCAGGCTCAGGCTTAAGGGTTCCTTTGGCACCAGCTTACCATGTCAAAAAGTTCTGACTATTAAATTGTATGCTGATGAGATTCAGATCACAGTAACCCCTAGATGATCAGTAGAATATTACTGGTAACAAAGATACTAAAGGGGCTTTTCCATATGCCTTTGAACGAATAATTTGGCCTTCTATGCTATTGTTCTCTTTATACACCAAATCCCTATAAATGTCTATTATGACAAAAAAATTAACAAAATATACTGTTTGTAAGAACCTGCAAAATCATTTTGTAGAAAAGCACAGCAATATTTTCTACACTAAATATACGTCAACAGGATACAGTGGCCAGAAAAAATGCATTCCTTAAAAAAAAGAGCTGCATTTGGACCTCGACAGTGAGAATTTCTGAACTGTCACCTCTCAGCCAGCCTGAGCTGAAGAGGTAAGCAGCTAATGTAAGAGGGAAACTGGTTTTGTTCCCTAACTGGTATTTTACAAACCAAAGTGTGGATGAAGTAACACTGACGAAGCCCCCTCACACTCCCTAAACCACAGAGCCCTTCATTGTGGGGACCTGCACGGCCCTGCCAGGGCACTCCAGAGCTTTCAAGAGATGATTTACATATTACAGGATTAAGAATGAAATAAATTTTTAAGGTCCCCTGTTTCAGTGATGCTGATGCCTTCCACAGCTATTTCACAGCTATCCCTCCTCAGCTACAAAATCCTTTAATGCACTTTTTATCACCTTTCTTTATTGCCCTTAGTCATTTCAACTATCCACTTTCAGAGGCTACAGACTAATTGTAGCTCTCTTTTATTAAATTCCCCAGCCAAGCAGTCATCTGGCACTATTGCTTCAGTGTGTCTAAACTGTGCATTCTTTGTTATTCACACATGTGAGCAGAGCTGACACAGAGGAGGACGAGATGGACATATGCTGAAGCACAAGGCAAACCCCAGAAAGGAGCTTGAAAAGAGACTCAGCAGCTTGTGTGTGTGTGTTGCATATTTTTTCAGTTAGATGCTAATGTGATTAAAGTATCGGGACACAACAAAATTAAGGTTATGATCCTTTGCTTATTGAAGACAGGAATTCTTTCTTCTCTGAGCTGTGGATAGGGCTTGTAAAAGTGAGCTACCGCCCGAAAACCACATACAAACAACTGCTGCATTCGCATCAAACACTCCAGGTACTTACTCTTATGAATCCAAAAAAGGTGTTTAAGGGAAATTATGCAAACAGAAACGTGAAGCTTCTGTCAGGCAAACAAAATGAATATGTATAAAAATCGGGTTTCTCCATTGAGCCTTGGGAAGCAAGTAAAAACGTGGGAGAGGAGGTGAAGTGGTAAGTTGATGATTCAGACTTCACAATCAAATTTAGAGATACAGAGATCAAAGCGCGAGCTGCTTAGAAAGATGTAAATCTTAAGTCAGGAACAGGTGTGGATTAGTTTCTTGCCACCGAAAAATGATTTCTTTATTAGTTTATTTTTTCCTGTTGTACTTCAGGACTTGTATTTACTGATATTTGTCTATGTAAGGAGCTTTCTCACTTCTGTTTGCAACTACTGATTTCTTTTCCTGCTATTTTAAGCATAGTTCTAAAAATCTATCATTAATGATAACTCTTTCTCCTTCTCTCCTCTCTCTCTCTCTCTCCCCCCCTCTCTGTTCTAAGTCTGGGAGACAAGTCTGGACCAATTTCTCCATCCTGCCTCTGGCAGGAGAATGCAGCATTTCAGATCCTCCACCGAGTCCCGGCTGCTTCAAAGGAAAAGCCCTACTTTCTTCCGTTAAGATCATAAGAAATATAGGGGGAGGGGGTCAGCTCTGTTTGGACATAATTACACTTCATCAAAAGAAGCTTTCTTCATCTTCCATGCGTGAAAAGTCTGCAAGCAGTTAAGTCTGTCTTTTTTCTTCCTTTTTTTTTTTAACTTTTTTTTTTTTTTTTTTTTAAATATAAAAATTGCTATTTGGGAAACTAGCCAAAACTCAGAAAGCCAATATAGTAAAACAGTGCACACCCTTTGTTTTTCTTTGAAGTCTCTTAAATAAATATGTTAAGGGTTTGAAAAGTATACTATCACTTTTCCATAGATTCTACCCAGATTGATCAGAGAAAAAGTCTATTCCAAGTCTGCTAGATAAAAATATAAATTAAACTACTGGAACCAAATTTTAGGAGCTCTGTGTCTGTGTCTCTATGTGTATCTTCTGAGGCTTTAGGCTGTCCATTTCATTTCCTATGCTTTAATAAAAAGTATATATCATAAGTTTGAAATTAAATCCTCAGATCAGAGGTAGTGCATCACATTTCAGTCCTTTTTCAGCACTACTAAAAGGCTGATACACTACTGAACTTCTACTGTAAGGCAGTAGTAGTGATGGAGCCAGAGAACTTTCAAACCTAATCCATCAGCAGAAAAACAAAGCAAACTTATTACTTAGAGAAAAGAAGACAAATGGAAGAGACAGGCAACACCTTATTCATACGGGGAATAAACTCCATATTTATGTTGTATTACTGTTAATAAAATAATTCTTTCTTTCAAGTTATTCTCTATTATTAATACTTTTAAAGTTCTAAAATGATAAAGATAATTTTTGGCTAGTTAATTAAAATAAAGAATAGTCACTGTAAGTCATGCTTATGGAGTCAGTTTCACAAAGCACTTGTAAAAATGTGCTGACTGATTTGGACTATCTGGGACTCTGTCATATGTTTAAGTTTTATTTTGGACAAAAACTCTTTCCTTCTGTAAGATGAACTGCAACTACTTTCTAAAGAATATTACTGTAAAATATGCCTTATTGCTATTTTCCCAGCACAATTACTCTGCTTCTTTTGCTTTGTTTTGCCCCATGCAGGGCTGATTTAGAAAAAAAAAAGAATTACTCCAAATACATAAAGGAAAAAAATATGTAGGCTGGATCTGACTGATGGCTGATACAACACCACTCTGAAGACTCCTGCAACAAGAACTGCAGTGCCAGCTTCCTTTGAGCTATTCTTTCAATCGTTACCTGAAGTTTGAAAGCTGCTGTGTGACCCTTAAAGAGGAATTCTTGCAAATTTGCAATGATTACAAAAGCTTTCTGTAAGTGCAGTGCAGTTTTCAGATTATAGGAAGCTCCTAAAGAGCTGAAAGAAAATGACAGCACTCTACATCTTAAAAAAAAAAAAAAAAAAAAGATAAAAAAATTGAAAGTTACCCTGACATTTAAAGTAAAGGTTAAATTTAGTTCATGCCCAAGCTTACCAGCAATTCATAAAAAGTCAACCAGCTTACTAAAAAGAAAAGTGGGGGTGATTTTCATAGGTTATCAACAGTTTGGTCTAAAGGGCAGAGAAGCCACTAGAAAGCTTTCCACCAACAGCTGTTAAGCCTTGAAAGATTTAAGTCTCTAAAGAATACAACCTATAGAACATGTGATATGCAAAATCCCCCTAATTACAGGTTTTCTACAACAACTTCAGAAGCAGCTCTACTGCTAAAGGGAATTCTCCACCTCTCACTGCCATGGCCTGAAATACACTCCCCTGACTCTGCATAACCTGGATCACAGATATTCCCTTTTCCTTCCACCCTTCCTATGTGATTCAAACAGGGAAGCAGGTACTCCCTGATTTTTTTTTCAACACCTCTGTCCAATAAAAAGCTACAGAGACTCCTAATTTGCTTTGTGCAAATGCTGAAGTTTGACAATAAAATATGTTCACATCACTCCAAAAAAAACCAAACCTGACAACTTGAACAATGTGGTCTAGTGGAAGGTGTCCCTGCTTATGGCAAGGGGTTTAAATGAGATGAGCTTTAAGGTTTCTTACAAACCAAACTTTTCTGTGATTCTATGAACAATGGATTTATGGGTTAATCAGTGTTTCATTGTGAA
This sequence comes from Rhabdornis inornatus, assembly GCA_013397075.1. Taxonomy (NCBI): domain Eukaryota; kingdom Metazoa; phylum Chordata; class Aves; order Passeriformes; family Rhabdornithidae; genus Rhabdornis; species Rhabdornis inornatus. The sequence goes on along the minus strand of VWZS01003297.1, from coordinate 697,908 downwards.
GTAAGTTTGACATCTAGGCATCATTTTTCACATCATTACGAACACGTAAAAGGCAGTGGCCTACCTCTTCCACTTCTGCCCACAAATCGTAAGTCATTAAATCTGGCCACCTGGTTCTTCATCACGGCAGAAGCGTTCCGCAGCTCTGCAGAGTAGTTCTCATCGTTTCCAGCCATGACGGTCACCACCGTGCCATCGGGCACTTCTCCCAAGGCCACCACCTGTAAAAACAGGGAGACAATCACCTCTGGTGAAGCCACACTTTGGAGGTGTGTGCTCCCCTCCAGCTCTGCAGGCTGCCATGCTCGTGAAGAAGCTCTGTGGTGAGGAGTCTGGTACTCGCTGTGCACAGAACAAAGCGCCACATCAAACACAGAAACATCATGTGTTGTCTCCATTTCTCAGAGCTTCTTCATTGTTGCATTTCTTCAGAAACGCTCAACATCCTTATGTTGAGTGCACACTTTAATGCTTTCTGAAGGACAACTTTGTTCTTAGCAAGCAGGGAGCAGCGAGAGAACAGGAGGCAGGGCTTGTATCTGTAAATTATGCATGGGAACGCTTTTAATATAGAAAGCTAGAAATTAGTATTAGCAGCCTTATCACCCAAATTCAGTTCTGTTCTGGTTGTACCCATCACTGTGACCCCTGAACTCCTCAGACTTCAAGCCAGAGAGTTCCGTGCATCCACCCATCCCAGGAGTGGAACTCAGGGCACCAGCAGGCAAAGCTCTACGCCCAACACGCTCTACAATGGAGCACTTTATGGCTGGAATTCAAACTCCTCATGTGCAATATAAAACAAAGCTGTATTTCCTTGCAGGCATGTAGATTTTCATAGTGCTTGCAAGAGTCGCATGTGGTTAGTGCTGATACCTCCCTCAAATTCCAGGATGGGTGAACAGAAGATATCAAAGTATTTCATTTCTCCTTATGTTCCAGCTACCTGATAGTCTCCCTTTCATGCTTCAGTGGTTGTGCAGTGCTCCAAAATCTGATTAAATAAATGTCATGCAGCAGACAGCTTCTGATTTGAAAACACCAGGAATACCTACAGCGTTAGTGCTCTGTGGCTTCTCAAAGCAAAAATAAAGTTCAACAGGAATGCTAAGTTCCTACGAAGAAAATATGCACACAGGGGAAAAATGTCCACAAAAGTATTAATAAAATAACCTCCTTTTCCCCAGTTGGTAATTCTGACGTAAATAAATTTATAACAAGAAGAGATTCAGAAATATTGCATGGCTGAGCCAGAACTTGAAAAAATATCTTAAGCTACAAAGTCTCTCCTCTTGCAGTTATTACCAATTTACATGGTCAGAGATGAGTTTTTATATTATTCAGAGTAATTTATTCTGTCTCTTGAAATTTATAATACATTTTGTCATATGGCCTTCCTGAAATGTCTTTTCCATAAATGATCCTGGCTGAAACTAATAATTGCAGGTTGCAGGTGATATTAATTCAGTGGAAAGAATGAGGAGTTCTGGATATACAGGGAGAGCATTATGTGGTCCAGTGAACTGTACAATGTTTCTCTAGAACAATAAGGAGGAATTACAATCATATAGAAATAGGCCATACTACTGAAAACTATAGCTTATTTTATTTAAAAGAAATATTGAAGAGAAAGAAGCAAGTGAAGCTTAAATGTTGTTTGAAAAGAATTTAACTGCTTTTCTTTTTTTGTATAAAACACCAGGTAGTACCACCCAAAACTAAAAGCTAAGTTTTGCCACAAACTACTGTGAGGTCTTAATGTATCAAACAAAGATTTTACTTTAAAGTCATATGAGAGTCCCTGAACATAAAAACAGAGGAACCACCACTGTGGCTAAGATCTGAGGTCCCAATAACTCTCTGTCTTGGGTCTGGCAGCAACCAGGTCTGACGGCTTAAAAGCCAGGTGTGAGGAATAATAAACAATAATCAAATAACAAATAATAATCTGGTAAACAGATTAAAAAGCTGACTGTAACTATTAACAAATGGATACTGGCTTATACTGTGCAGCATGGCTTGAGACTACTTATAAACCACTCCCTTCCCAGTCTGCAACACACCACGTTATCTCTGGACACTCTTGTCGTGCCCATCAGCATCCCAGGGAGTTGCACCCAACTCCTTTTAGACCTCACAAAACAACAACAAAAAATCACATTAACTCCAGAAATGCAAAGCACCTGAGAGTGCAGCAGGAAGCACAAGGCTGCCAGGGGCCGGGGAAGAGGCAGCGAGGTGCCTGAAGCCTCAGCTCACCTCTCTCTCCCCAAATACCCACAGCTCATGGACAGGCAGCACCATCACAGCCCTGTTCAGTCCCAAACCCAGGTACAGCTCACAACACCTGGCAGGAGGGAGCAAAATCCCTTAAAAGGTTCCCCTCTGTCCTCTATTGCTTTTCAGAGCTTTCCTTCCTGCACTTTCCACTCGATGTCCGTTCCATTTGTCAGCTTAGCCACCAGCCCAGAGCTGCACATGCCGCTGCCGTCGCCGAGCGATCGTGGCTTATCAAGAGCTGCATCTTGGATGAAGTATCACTGTCCATCTCCTTCAGAGAGGACCAAAGGACAAGAAAAACTGAAATCAGAGATGAAAATAAAAACTTTGGCTCATAAAATAAAGCCCTATAACATGGGAAGCTCCACTGCCACGCAACAGGAGTAAAAGGCTTATTCTTTTCTTACTTCGATAATTTCTTGCCACAAACCTGCCTAAGACTACTGCACAGGTACATAGAAGCACTGGGTAGAAAAAAACTCTGCAAAACAAGTTTGAAGCCTGAAGAAGTACCCATCATTTTGAGAAGTTTCAAAAGTAATTGTTCATACTGAAAGACTGTTGGCATAAACCCTGACCTGGCAATTTTATGCCATGTATCAATACAAAATTAATTACATATTCTTAGAAAGAGGATTGTAAATGCACTGTGAAATGTGTGAGGACTGTGCTAACAATTAAAGATTGGAAGTAGCCACAGTGTACATTCCTTACCTATTCTTTAATACTCAATATCTCTAGTATTTCAAAATCTTTATTTTCTATATTAAGCTCTCTACATATTTTGCTTCTTTCTTTTATTTTTTTTTCTTTCTCTTTTCAACTAGAGCTCAAAAGGTACATGAATCCCCAAAATAAAACCAAACCAATTCTTATGAGTTGAAAATAACTATGTGTTTTTTGCATAACACAATTCTGGTTAAGCAACCTGTTTGCCCAGTTTCGGTCCAGTGGGATTTGAACTGGCCAAAGTATGTAGCCTGAAGACGGAAGTTCTAAGCACAAAGCAAAACTCCTATACAACAGCAGGTACTCAGACTTTCTGCAGAGTAAAATGCTTGTCTGAAAAAAAAAAAAAAGGCTAAACACTAGTGTACGTGCTAACTAGTTCCTCTCAAACATTGATATCTGCCACTTCAAAAGCTTTCTTGCAAAACACTGAATTCAAACAGCCTCTGAATGTAAAATCTTCTGTATTTAGAATGCTTTACCCAGACATTGCCAAAAGAGCATCTGATACTATTAAAAATACTTCAGTGTCCTGTAACTTAAAACAGAATAACTGATTGGTGCTACTTTTTGTTTCAAATCTACATCTGGGCTGACAATTTATACAGCAGGTTTCAGCTTGAAGCTATTTAAAACAGCTGAGTTATAAACTCCGAAAATTGGGGTTTGGAGGGAAATGCTGACAGACCCTGAACTACTGTGGTGCTACTGGGGAAGTGTTTTAGACTCCACATCCCATTCTCCCCCTTGCCTTTAGGTCCACTAAGACTCTCTGCTGCTATTAGCATCATACAGAAGTCACTTCTAACATGGCAATCTGGGTCTTTATGACTTGCAGTAAAAACTCCCACAGAGGGGCCAAATTCTGATGACTCAAATAAAGTATTGCTGGCTACTGAGATTAAGAAGCGAATATGATTTGGACCTGGGTGCACAATATCCATTTATTTTACTCTGAATATTAATAGCTAGAGCTGTATTAACAAGTACTCATCTAATACTCTTCCCCACAAAACCAGACTGCATTAACAATCTTCTTAGTGAGCACACGACAGGGACTCCCTCCCCAGTGTGTGCAAATATTAATACTTAAAATTCAAACCTAATGCTAAGCCAACACTATTTCAAAAAATTATAATCAAACCCAGCACTGTTTATAACATACTTCCTCTCCTGCATATGATTTATATCTGTTTTTTTAAATTAAAACAGTGCTATATCCAGCGTACGTTTTTGCTCGAGATCGCTGTGAGAGAATTATGACACACTTAACACACCACTCAAAACATTATCATCAACATACTATTTATTGCCAATAAAACTTCACAAAGTGTGTTGTCTGTGAGCTATTTCATTTTCAAGTTATTGTTTAGCTGAGATTTCTATAGCTCGTATCTGTCTCTTTTTTCCCTTTCAGAGCTGATTCTCATTCTGTTGTAACACAGTCAAGTGTTTCACAGTGTGATACATGCAGCTCCTTTGGTCTAAAACTACTGGGCAGCTGCATGCAAGTTGCATTTGAAAAATGAAATAGATTTTTTTTAAATGGTCATAAGTATTTCAAGTGAATTTCAAATAAATTTACAGGTAAAGAAGGGCATATATAATTTTGGCATATTTTAAAAAGTGCATATTGCATATAAAAACACAGCTGCACCCACAGCAGCTGGGTGCAAGGGGCAACATGGTGTGCCTCTGATGAATCTGAAAATCGGTCATATCTGCACCTCCATGTCAGCAACCAAACACAGGACCTACATATAAGACACATATAAATACATATATATGAACACAAAAAGACTGGGGAACAGTCTAATCCTTTGTCTACCTTTTTAACACATGTAAGCATTCTTATTGTAATAATATTCTAAATACTTTAATATTTAAGTTTGATCTTTCCCTTATTCTAATGAGATGCAACCGCATCCTTTGAATTGCTGTGAGGTAGGAGAAGGCTCAGACACCTCAAATGAGAACAGCAACGTGAGCACGATAATGCAACAGCTCCCGCATCCCTGCTTTAAAGAGTAACTATAATACCAACTTAATCTAGCGCTCAATTAAATTATAATCACAATTCTCTGAAAGCTCCTCCTCCTTACCCCGCAGCCCCTCTGAATCAGAATCACTGTGATCCACATGTAGAGAGCCTCTGAGTGCTATACCAAGCCATGAAACCAAAAGACACCCCATTTTCCTGCCTTTTCTGCTCAGCCCGACCATTGCGTCCTGCACGAGCAGGCCCTGTGCAAAAGATTCGTCCCGCAATTCCAGCTTCTCCAAGCTGTTCCCGCACACCCGAGCACTTCAGCCAAGCCTCACTCGCACACCCGCAACATCATCAAAGCAAACCTCCATCGTTATCACCACTCACTTTACCAGGGGCTCATTTAACCACTTTTACTATTTCTTCCCGGACAAACAGCCATGATAACACGGCTGGAAGTCGGGAAACACAAGAAAAAGGAGATGTTCTGGAACGCGCTGGGTGAGACTTTGTTTCCAAACTTTTCTGTCTTTTCAGGGATTTCCAGGTGTGTTATTTTTCACAGGAAAATGTTGAGACCCTCGCAGGGCCACCCCACCTCACTCTGACCCATGCCCTGCTCAGGAAGGCACTTGGGGACACCTCAGCCATTGCCCCCTCCCTACCAAAAGCCACGGGAAGGAAAACTCCAGGGGGAACACTTGGAAATATTGCTAGAGGAGGAGAAGGGCTTGCTTTAAAGCACGCAATTACTGTTGTTATTATTACAGGGTTTTTTTTCTAAAATCGTTTCCTCTCATTAGCGCGCCGTGGGGATAGAGACAGAAAATTAAAAGCAGCATCCCCAGTGCAGAGCGGGGTGGGATTTATTATGGAAATGTGCGACCCTGCCAAGGAGAGTGTCTCTGGGCAGCTACTTCCTCGGTTGTCCACCAGGAGAAGTGAAGGGGCCCCGTGTCCCCCCCTCCAGGTGCTCAGTGTCCCCCTTCCCCAGCCCCATCTCTGCCCGGGCTGTTGGAGGGCAAAGCCCCGATCCCACTCTGCTCTCCAGCCTGACCCTCGGACTCCAGCCCCCCCCGCACGTTCCAGAGGCACCCCAAATCCTCCAGACCCGCTCCCGGGAGCGGAGGCGAGGAAGGGGCACCCCCGTGGGCCAGGGATGGTTTCTCGAGGTGGAGGGGTGCCACACTGCGCTACGGCCGAGGGCTGAATCCCTCCTTCCCCAGGGACGGAAAGCAGGTTTCTTCCAAAAAGAGCCCAAGGAGAGAGACTGTGGGGAGCAGGGGGTGTCGCCCGAGGGGATGCTGAGGGTGCCCCTGGGCTGCGGGGGGCACAGGCCGGCAGTACTCCACGGGGATGGAGATAACGGGATGGCTCCGGGGGTGCGGGCCGTGCAGGGCAGAGCTGGAGGGAAACGGGGGTGCGGCAAAGGTGAGGGGGGCAGAGCAGGGGGGCACCGGGGGCACAGGAAGCACAGCAGGAC